>BLBF01000039.1:6094715-6144523 GCA_015471245.1 Laticauda colubrina
ATGGCAGATGAGATTCTGCCATCATCAGGCTTCTGTATTGAGTTTGTATGTGGGTCAGGCTATCACAGCCATTGGTTTTAAATTTGAGGCTAGCCTATTGCTGTGCCAGGATGTTTTTTTTCTACATCCTGATTGGTTGGGAGTCTTGGTCTGTGTTTATTGTTCTTGGAGTTTTTTTGATTGGTGTTTCTGGTTTCTTCTGTCTGTTTTGTGGCTTTGATTGGCTGGCAACACTGTGTTTTGAAACGTTGCTACAACTTTAAAAGCACTACAATGACGTGGGATAATACCCGAAGGAAGCTGAACAGCACACATATAAGTACCCACGAAAACTTTATATGTATATATTGCAAATAAATTCAATCCTATTTCAATTTTTAAAAACATAAAATATGTACATTATCATTAGATAAAGTCATATGGATAAGCTACATTTCATAATTTAATGGATTTGCAAATGTGTGAAAGAACACTTGGAATCTAAGAGTTTACAAGGCTTTCAAAATAAGATTAGCTAAATAAGATAAATTTTGAAAACCCTCAAAAGATTATTATACCATAGCTAGACTGCTCAAAGCAATATCCAGTTTCACAAAAATATTAACAATAAGGAAAAGGCGGAGCCTCGTCCCGGTGCTACAGCTGCGATCTCGGGGCTCTGAGATCGCAGCTGATATTTTCACCCCTGGTCGGTCCTAACGGACCTAAACCATCCCGTAGAGACGGGGATTGTGAAGGGCACAGTCCCAGGATCCCAGAGATATCGCAAAATCTCTGGTTTGATCCGGGAGAAGCCCTTTTGCTGGCGGTGAAAAGGCAGCCTCCAAAGCTGCTGAAGTCGGGACAGCTCCGAAAAGAAAGAGGCTGGAGAGAGGGTGTGTCGGCTGGGTGAGAAACTTCCTTTTGTATTGCAAATTGGCTGAGACCTGAAAGGATATCCTGAACAAAGAAGAAACCTTTATTTTTCTTTGACTGGAATCTCCTTGAGCGGCGTTTTTTAAAGTGATGTCAAATTGAGGCTTGGATTCTTTCCTTACTATTTTTTTCTCTGAGGAATTTAATGTGATTTTGTAGCTAATCAGATTGAATTTTTTCTTATATATATTTTTATGCTTCTTTTGATTTTTAATTTTCTTTAGGATAGAGGCCCCCTTTGTTTTTGTTTTTTTCCCTCTGAGTTTTGTATACATTATTTTTCTTTCTGGCTGGGAGGGGAAAAAAGTATTTAGAGATCTTGCAACACTGCCAACTAGAGGCTTGAAAATATTTTATTTGAACTGGGGAGAAATGTATAAACACTCCTTCTCAAGGACATTTTAATGTGATAAGATGGAGGGAGAGCACAGAAAAATATTATTACAGGTGTTTTCCTGGACTCTTATCAATGTTTCAACACTTGAGGCTTGGCTTTGAAGCTGCTGGAGAAGAGAGTCATAATAAGAGCCTTGGATAAATAAACAAAGTGCAGTGTGCAGTCCATATATATATATACATACATACTTGTGAAATCTCTACTCGCCAGCCTTTTTGTATATTTCAATTCTAGTAATATTTTTATTTTTTTTATTTTATCCTTCTTCTTCTTTGGCTTTGGGCCATTTTTATTGTTGGATTTTTCCATTTTGGATCATAATTGGCTACTCTATCAGATGGACTGAAGGTTTAAAAGAATTTGAAGTTTTTTGAAGCATTAAAGTGGAAAAAAGGGGAAAAAAAAGAAGAAAGTGTGAAATGAAATAGACTGTGTGTATTTGGATTGTTTGCTGACTTTGGGACTTCTGGAAACTCTTATTTGAATGATTAAAATCATTTGGATCGCTTGAATTTTTTTTTCTTTTTTTCTTTTACAATGGCATTACTTATGGATGAACTGAAAATGGAATTTATAAAATATAAACAAGAGAAACAAGAAGGGAAGGATTCTTTTGGCTCTATTTTTAATTTTTTAGAAATGGCAATTTCTACATATGAGAAACTACAAGAACAAGAACATTGGGATGAAGAAGAAACCATCCTTAATGAACAAGCAACTTTATTTGGGGAAGAAAGGGGAAAGGGGAGAAAGAGAATGGAGAATTTAAGACTTAAAAAAACAACCAAAAAAGGGAAAAACAAGATGAAAAGTGGACACAACATCAGAAAGCAACAGAAAAGAGGAATACACAAGAAGGTGGAGATTAAGAGACAAGGGTGTAAAAAGGGTAGAGTGGAGAAGCAAGGGAGGAAAGAAGGGAAGAGAAGTTACAAAGGTTTGAAACAAGATGTAAAGAAACAGAATTTATTTAGAGATAATGGGTAAACATATAACTGAAAAAGAGATTCTACAAAGATACATAAGATTGTGTTGTTGTATTTGTATTTGAAATAATGTTAGAAAATTGGAATAATATATGATTATAAAATGGGACAAAATATTTAATGTAACTTAGCGAAATTTTTTCTTTTTAAATAAAAATAAATGAAATCAAATATGAGAGAATTGAATTAAAGAAAAATGGGAACATTGTTATTGCTTAATATTTTAAAATATAAGTGAAATAAGGGGAAGTAATTAAGTAAAATCTATAAGTGTTCCCATAGAAGCATGATACTTATTTAGAAAGGATTGTGTAAAATGTTTAAGACTTAAATGAATATTAATTTGAATGATATAACTTTAATTGCTATGGATTGTTGTTTTAATTATATTATATTTTTTAAATATAGTTTCAAAATATTGAGTTTATCTTTAGAATGTACTACGCAGAATCCGAATGAAAATTATGTGTCATGTTAAGCTTTAAAACTAGGGGAGGGATAAGTATGACAAGGTATTATACTCCAATTAGTCATTACAGAAGAAACTTTGTGTTAATGAGAAAAGATAAATAGCTAGCTGAAATAGAACAGACAAAGGATATAAGTATAATGATTTAAATTGAGATGAAATAAATATAATAGAATTAAGAGAGTGAAAAGAGAGGAGAAGCTATATGGAAAATGCAAAATAATAAATAAGAAATGGAATGTTATTTAAAAGTAAGCATGAACTTGAATTTATCTCTGTACAAAAAGATGTAACTCGGGATCAAACTGCCGTCCAAAAAGATATTTTATGTTTTTTATGTTTTGTGTTTGTTTGTATATGTTTGTTTGTTAAAAATTAATAAAATTCTTTATAAAAAAAAAAAATATTAACAATATTTTAAAATCCATATGTTATTTGTAAAGTATATAGCAAAAAATCCTACAGATATTTATTTTCTTGGTTACTACTATCTTCAACTGACATTATATGTTTCATGTGGGCCTCCTTTAAAGAATACTCAAGCATTTCAGCATGGACCAATTGTTTGCAATAAATTCAATCCCAGGACATTTAAGTCTTGATTCAAAATGCTTTAAGGACCTCCGATAGGCTTCTGCGTCTATAGACCTATTAAGATAATTCCCTAAGACCATATTTATTGACTCTTCATTTGGAACCATAGGGTCAAAATACTAATATGGTAATAGTCTATCTCGGTGGTAGGATTCAATTTTTTTTACTACCAGTTCTGTGTGTGTGGCAGGGGAAGGATACTGTAAAATCTCCAGTCAGATGTGGTATTTGCCAGTTCTCCAAGCGACTCAAAATTTCTGCTACCATTTCTCCAGAACTAGTCAGAACCTGCTGAATACCATCTCTAGTCTATCTGTATTTGTCTCAGAAGCACCTACAAAACTAACTGAAAGATGCTTCTGGATTGAAAGGTTTTTCCAGTGACAACTCCATTGCCCAGAGAATGCTCCATTGCCAAAAATTATGCAATCTTCAAGGATCAACTTTTCATATCCTCCACTAATGACAGTTAATGAATTCTATCCCTTATTGAATTCTCTCTGAAGTTATCAGGAGAACATAAATGTGTATGAGTATAAGGCTGTGTTTGAATCTGCTGGAGTGTTCAAGATAAACAAGATGGTGATTATGACATCAGAAATGGACCCTGGCTCTTTTATAGATGTATATGATATCAACACTTATATAAAAGAGGCAGAACTTCAATTGCTACCATATTATTTGTTTTTTTATTTCTTCTGGGACTGGGACTCATATTTGAGTATCCTCTGGGATTGAATTCCAAAAAGCTGGAAATTATGTGAGGATAAAATTGAAATGTTATTTCATCTGCATATAAACTTGATTTGATTAAGTATATTGATATTGATTAGTCTTTCAGAGCTCATCTATTGCATATGTGATAGGATTCATCATTAGATCTACAGGTGGCTCAGTCTACTGCTCAGTCTACTAAGATGCCTTTTCCACATCTTCCAGAAGTTACATGAAAATGCTAGTTCTGTTTAAAGTTTGGATATTACTTCTTTTGACTGGTTACTCATAAATTTATTTAAAATTGATTTATGCTTTTAGATAAGAGTTAAAAATGTAAGTTTTCTATGACAAACTCTCTTGGGAAATACAAGTGATTGCTTATTCTTAGACTTCTTAAAAGCAATAACATATCTGGAATATGTGCATGAGATTCACACTGTGGAAAGGTTTCATTGAACAGAACAAATCTGAATAAATATACTATTATTTATTTCTCTGTTAAAATTATTATTAAGTTATTTTTTATTTGTCAGAAAATGAGTCCATAGACAATGTTGGTTTGGTAATGTTTTCTTTTGTGTGATAGAGAACATTAATTTTTTTAATATTTGTTATACGTTGAACAGGGTGTTGGACTAAAAGACCTCCAAGGTCCCTTCTAGCTCTAGTGTGATTCTGATAATCAAAGTTAACTGGAAGCTATTGGCAATTTCCATTCCAGATTGATTTAAGAAAGTTCTAATTCTACCAACCCTACACTTTGTCTTCAGAACTGAAGGATTTCCCTATTCCAAAACATTTTCTGAGTCTGAAAAAATGAAAGAAAAAACAAATTGCTGGAAGAATTTGACTAAGTAGGTATAATATTTACACATTAAAGCAACTTTAAATATTTTCCAGGTGCCATTTGTCTGAAGGAGTTAAATGAAAGCAGATATCTGCCAGTCTGATCAGTTCAGGCCAACTTCAGACCAGATTGTAGCAGCCAAACCTCCAGCTGCCTTCTTTGCTATATGAACAGATTTCTGTCTCTTTTCTGATATACCTAATTGGTTTCTAAATCTCATGCCTATAAATCTCTGGTATTTTCATGCTCAGTTCTTGAAGCCTGATAGTCTTTATCAAAGGATTTTGGTGTCTGGAATTAAAAGCAGCAGGTTCATAATTAGAAGACCTTACTACAGTATCAGCAAATTTGAAGAAGGAGAGCAAGAGTTGAACTTTTCATATCTTAGGCCAGGCATTTTGCATGCTATGGGAATCAGTACTATAGATGTCCAAATTTAATTTGCTCAAGCAGTAATTAATAAACTTTCCACATCCAGGAGAGAGTAAGCAGCAAAAGGAAAATATAGAAATAAATTGCAAATGACATAATTTTTTTAATCAAAGCAATCAGAAAAGAAGTTTGTTCTCTCCCAGAATTTATGGGTGTTAGTCAGAAATATCCTATAATATTTGGACTTCCGGTTTGAGCTTCTTCAGTGACAGATCGAAATCTCGTCTGTGCAAGGCTTCGATCTGTGCTTGCCACTGGAGTGCCCCAAGCTGGTTGGTTTCAGGGCTAAGCCACCCCATAGAGGTGGTGAAGAGGGGGGAGACTTCCAGCAGGGTTGAGGAGAGCCACATCTTTCCTCCCCAGCTGGCCATGACTCCCTTTCTCAAAGACAGTTGTAGTGGTGGTCAGAAATGGCCACCACAAAGAAAAACTCGACTGGAAAAGAATGTGCAGCAGGAAGATAAGAAGAGAAACTTTTGGTTGACCGGGTCAAACAGCAAAAGCAACAAATAAGGTACCCTGGAATTGAAACTGTTAAAAAACAATAACATTGTTCCCTAAGATTTTTAAGCTGCAAAGGAGAGAGAAAAGGGAAAATATTTGGTTTTCTTTTTTTCCTATACTGACAGCTAAGAGACTTAAGCAAGAAATGGGAAAAAAATCCACTTTGACATCAATAGGCATTTAATGCTGAAAATAAAAAGTCAAAGGGGTAATAAAGATTTCTTGATAATTAAAAGCTTTTGAAAACAGGAAAGGAGAGAAAAAGAATAAAAGGGTACGATCTGGAAGGGAGGAGACTGCCTGGAATTAAAAAAGAACTTACAGCAAAATCTCAACAAGACTTCCAAAAGATGCATTCTAACTGAAATATCGCAACAAAAACCCCAGGAAGAGAAAGTAAAAAAGAAATAAGAAGATATAACTTGGGATTATCTGGATTACTTGATGATTTCTAGATTCTTGGTTATTGTTTTGAATGACTAAAATCAACCCGGTGCTTGTTTAAAACTGTTTAAATGGCTCCACTTTTAGAAGAACTGAAAATGGAACCTAAAAAGTACTAAGAAGATGCACAAGAAGGGAGAGATTCTTTTGGCTTTGTATTTCAGTTTTTAGAAATGGAAATTTGGAATTATGAGAAACAACAAGAAATGCCTGCAGAACAAGAAGATTGCGACAAAGAAGAAGCCATTTTTAATGAACAAGTAATCTTAGGTGGGGAAAAAAAGGAAAGGGGAAAGAGAATGAAAAGTTTAAGATTGGGAAAAACAACTCCCCCCCAAAAAAATAGAGTGAAAAATAAGTATAAAATCAGAAAGCAACAGAAGAGGGAAATGCAGAAGAGAGAATTAGAACTAGAGAGACAAAGGGGTAAAAAGGTGAGGGAGAAGAAGAAAAGGAAGAAAGAAAGGAAAAGAAGTTACAAAGTACAGTAGCAAAATATAAAGAAACAGGGCCTATTTAGAGATAATGGGTGAAAACTTAATGGAAAAAGGGATTCTGCAAAGGTACATAAGATAGTATGGTTATATTAGAAGCAGAAATAATTTTAGAAAATATGAAACAATGTATGATTAAAATGTCTGATAAAATAGCTATTATGATTCAGTGAAATGCTTGTCAATAAATAAATGTAACAAATGGTATATTTAATGATTTATAAAACATATGTGAAGAGAAATAAGGGAAAATTAATTATGAAGATTATATATGTTTTTAAAGAAGTATGATATTTAATTGAAAGGAAGTGTTAAAGATGCTAAGATTTTAATGATTATTAATGATAGAACTGAACTGGAATGAAATGAGGGTTTATAATTACATATATTTACAATATTTCTTTCTTTTTTTAAGAATATAGTGTGTATTATAAGAATGTACCAAGCAGAATTTGATTGGAAGTTATGTATTATGTCTTATATTGAAGGTCATAAACTTAAGGTATATATTGAAGTTTAAAAAAGAGTCAAATGGATGTAATTAAAATATATAAAGGTGTCATACTCCAATTAGTAACTACAGGAGAAAATTTGTTTAATGACAAAAGATAATATGAAATTGAAACAGAACAGACAAAAGTATAAATATAATGATTTGAATTGAGATGAGATAATCAAAATAAAATTGAGAAAATTAAAAGAGGGGAAAAACTACACAGAAAATGTAAAATAGTATAAGATATGGAATAGAATACAAAAAGGAGCATGAAATTGAGTTTTGTGTCTGTATAAAGAAGTTCAACCTGGGACCATGCTATTTTCAAAAAATATGTTTTACTTGTATTTTGTATGTGTGAAAACCCACATAAAATTTTATTAAAAAAAAGACATCCTATAATATTTTTCTTTACCAAAAAAACAAAACAAACAAATAACCTCACAAAAACCAACATTTCTTCTTGATGTAGATTATGTAATGATGTGCTCTGTGTGCAATATTTCCATAAATAAGTATGAATTCAGTTATCATTGTTGAAAATTGCTAATTGCTATGAGACTATATTGCTATATAGAAATATCTATGTTGCCGTATCAATGTATATGATTTATAATACACACAGTAGATATTTTATGTAAATTAAATTTTTTTGTGCTCAAAATAATAAGTGAGATTTTTTTTTATAGCTGCTTGACCAGATGTTTTTTAATGTCAGTCTCTTGCTCACACTGACATCTTTATTGATTGCTACAAAATGACACAACTGAAGAGTGTTTTGCTGGTACCTATGTTGCTGGTTATATTTCTAGCTATGATAGCAGATCAGATAACATGGTGACACTCTGGGTCAGCTTGTAAGGTGTAGATATTTTGTGACCAAAGATGTGTACTCAGGATGGCCATATCTGAATTTTTATACATGTCCATTTTATCACTGCCTTCCTAGCCCAGCAGTGTGTGTGTTTGTGTGTGTGTGTAGAGAGAGTAAGGAGGGGGGAACTATTCTGTAATACTTCATGAATTGTATCCTTTTGTTTTACTAACAATCATTTATTTCTGATTTGTCAACCACTTACAAGATAACAGCTATACATATAAACATGAATAAGAATACAGGAAATAGGTACGAATAAATCAGGACAATAGGACATGACCAGAAGGGACGATGGTGCACTTATGGACGTTCCTTACAGACCTCTTAGGAATGCGGTAAGGTCAATAGTGGATAGTTTGAGGTTAAAGGAGTGGTGGTTTGAGGATATAACAACAGAGTCAGGTAGTGCATTCCAGGCATTGGCCACTCTGTTGCTGAAGTCATACTTTCTGCAATCAAATTTGGAGCAGTTAACATTGAGTTTGTATCTGTTGTGTGCTCTTGTATTGTTGTGGTTGAAGCTGAAGTAGTCATTGACTAGTAGATCATTGTAATTTTGTGTACTATGCTTAAGTCCAACCATAGGTGGCAAAGTTCAAGATTGTCCAAGCCCAAAATTTCAAGCCTGGTATTCTGTTGTGAGCAGAGGAGTGTAGTACTTTTCTTGTGAAATACTTCTGGACTAGCTCAATTATACTAATGTCCAATATACAGTGAGGATTCCAGACAGATGAGCTGTATTGAGTATTGGTCTAGCAAAAGTTTTGTATGTCCTAGTTAGCAATTCAATATTTCCAGAGGAGAAGCTTCATAAGATTAGATTTATAATTCTTAATGCCTTTTTGGTAATGCTGTTACAATGAGCTCTGGCACTTAGATTATTAGATATGAGTACTCCCAGGTCTTCGACAGATTGAGGATCATCAACGAGGTCATATCCACCTAGCTTGTATTTAGTGTACTGTGTTTTTTTTTTAACCAATATGTAGGACAGACCATTTTTTGGTCCAGATTTGGAGTTGCCAATTGTTTGATCATTCAGACACATAATCAAGGTCACTTTGAAGAACAGTAGCATTGTCAGTGGTGTTGAATCGTTTTACATCATCCACGAAGAGGACACAGTTACTTATAAGATGATTCCAAAGGTAATTTATATAGAGTATAATATTACTAACTTGCTAACAATGCCTTTATTTAGGCATTGTTTTAACTTCATTTGAAGATCGACTGATTTTGAAATGTGAACAAAGAGCTTTGGAAAAAATGGTTACTGTGCCTCTCAAAGAAATCTACTGTAAAGTGAATACTTAACTTGACAGTGTACTGTGTGGGATGAAATCTGATTATTTTTTTGTTATTGTCAATTGTGGAGAAGTAAAACAATAGGATGTACCTACACACTGATTCATAAATGCTCACAGATACAGATAAACATATACACTCAGAGCTTATTCAATTGAACACCTGATATGTTGGAAATGGAAATAAGTTCAAGTAACATGAATGACAAGCAGAACCTGCAGAAATGTTCTGACCATGGCTTCTTGAGAAACCATCAAACACATGTTAAATCCAAATCCCTTTTATTTTAGTTCAACAACTGTGGACTATTGTCATTCATAGCCTATAATGAGTTTCAACCAGTTATAAATAATCTCATGGAAGTTCTTTGGGAGAAGTCTGATAACAACGCACCTTTATTTTACTTGAAGTGCTGCCAACGACTAAAGTACTAATTAGTTTTTCAAAACCAAATGGAGCACAAATTCACCATGGAGCTTTCAGGTTCCAAACCAACCAGAGCAAACAACATTGCTTCCTGCAAAGATTCCTGTCCCTTTGCACTTCCTTTATGTCTTATGGGAGGGACAATCACCTCCAAGCCTTACTCCCAAGTCACTCCTTTTGCCTTCACTGCTCTTGCCTTCTGGCAGCTCTGTGCACATGCACACTGGAAACAGGCTCTCTTTGTTCCTCTGCCTAGCTGCTCTCAGATTCTGGAGGCTCCGGAGTCAGCACATAACTCTCAGATGGCCCAGGAGCCATCTCTGTGTTGGATGCAGGACCATCATCCAAGTCCTCCTCAGACTCCTGGACTTACCCATGTTCTTCCCCACTGTCTGATTCTGCTGCTGTCTCTGTCGGCTGCCAGCAGACCACAACAAGAAATATATTGATTATTTTCAAATGCTTTATTTAATATTCTCATTTATACATGCAGTTGAATAGACTTCTTACTTTCATGTTATGTTTTGCTTAGATAAAGGTAAAAGTTTCCCCTGTTGGACTCTTTAGGGATGGTATTTATCTAGGATATGGTGCTTATCTCTGTTTCTTAGCTGAAGGAGCTAGTGTTATCTGATGTGACTTCAGATAGCTGAAGGAGCCAGTGTTATCTCAAGTCACATGACAGTTATGTGGCCATCATAACTTTATACCAGGAGTGTCAAACTGGTGGTCCATTGGCCGGATGCATCATGTGCAGACCATACCCACTCAGCTCCGCAAAGGCAAAAAAATGTCATGATACGTCACAATATGTCACATGACGTAATCAAGTTTGACCCCCATGCTATACACCAAAGTACACTGAATACTGTTACCATCCCACCAAAGTGATACCTATTTATCTGCTCTCATTTGCATGCTTTCAAACTGCTGGGTGAGCAGGAGCAGGGGCAAGTAATGGGAGTGCACTCTGTGATGCAGCACTCAGGTCTTAAACCCAGACTGTCAGCTTATTATATTTTAAATAGCAATTTGATTACTGTTGAGAAGCACTGTTGAATAGTGTGCATATTGCTCCCTCCAAGTTCATCAACATTTGAAGAATTGCAGATTTCTCATCTGAAAAAACAAAATAATACATTCCTACAATGAATCAATATATCTTCTAATTTTTCTTCATTCTTACTCAACATGACAAAAATCTTGAAACAAGATTTATTGAAATCTGGTATATTTTGGGGTCAATTTCATAAACAGTGATAATGCTTTAATTTATGTAAGTAGCAATGTTCCTTTAAAGCTTTACTTGTTCCTGCAGTGTTACATTAACCCATGAATCTTCTCCTGGTTAAAAAAAAATTAAATGGCTTTCCTTTGCTTATGCATTTCTAGCAAAGATCTCATATCCAATGTCTAGGCCTTGTAAAGAGAATACCAGAAGTGTAAGAAATTGCACTTGATACAAAACTGTGCTTTCTGCTTCTATTTGTTATGAACACCAAGAAACAAAGTTTGGACTGAATTTTCTGTAGTACCATTAAAATAAATAAAATATCTGAAAATTTCTCGGTCTCTAAACATTTCTCAGACAAAAAAGCAAATGACTGAATTAATGAAATAGGTTTTCATTAGTAGAAACTTTTCTTTTAAACAGGTGCCAAGGATGAATACTATATATTGTGAGGCAATTTTTTTCTGTTCTATAGTTGTTTCAGATGAGTGTGAAGAAGCAGGTATGTTGCCTCTTCAAAAATTAGCATACAACAAAACTGAATACATTGTTAACAAAAAAATTGAATGTGGACATATATGTGTGTGTGTGTGCTTCAAAGAGTTTTATACTATACAAACAAACCAGATACTTACAAAAATGTTAAGACTGAAAAAAATAAAACTCCATTGTGTATATGGAGTTTGTGTATATCCATCTATGACTATTCAAAAATATCAAAATATCAGAATATTGGGTTATGTAATTAATAGAAGTCATTAATTCTCTGTTGACTGGGCATTTTGCTATCCAAATGAATTTTTGAAGTCACTGTTTTCCTCTTTGCCAGTTGAGTTTTTTATGGTCACTAAAATGCTGTCATGTTTTTCCAAATATCTGAACATGTTGGTGAATAAAAATAGAAGAAAATATTCTGAAATAGGATTGAAGTGAAAAATGAAAGTGAAAAAGTGAAAAAAAAAAAAGGAAAGAGATAACATTTTATATCCAGATGTCTTGCAGTGGTCCGGAGTGCAGCTCATAACATTCTGAGCTCAAAATGTTAATGAGATTTTTCACCAGCTACTTTATAGGGCTTGACCAGGCGTACTTTAATGACAATCTCTTATAATGACACTGTGAAGTTACACAACTGAACAGTCATTGCTGGCATGTAGGCATGGAAAAAAAATGGCTAGCAAGCTGACTTTTACTAGTCTTTCTTGATTTCTTTTGCATCATGATTGTGCTATTTCATTCTCACTGAAGGAGTGTGAATTTCAACATTTCAAAGACAATTGAGTGGTGAAGAAATTCAGCTAAATATATATCAGTCATCCCTATCACAGCTTTAGAAAATATTCTAAATGTCAATCAAGACACAATTTTTAAAACGCTGTATTAATAATAAACCACATTGATATATACAGTTGAGAACCAAATAACTCTGTAGCTTTCAATGTTTATTTTGTTATTGTAATTGAGTTTTTCTCTAACATACCTTGGAATGCTTAGATAGTGTGTACTTCTCATCAGTCTATGTTTCTTACTATTATCACTGATAATAAAGTAGCGAAGAAACATTTCCATTTTCCTGTTCAATGCATAAAATGAAAAATTGTAAACTTCCTTAATTGGGACCAATAACAATTAAAATATAAAGACCACTGTATTTTTCTTCACAAAAATATATTAAAATAATTGTTATTTCATAATTGATAGAAATAGTGCACTATTTAGAAATAAAATGAAAAGTGGAATATCAGCAGCAAATTGTGTGATCATTTTTACAGGACGAAATTGAATTGCTTCTCAGAGTTAGACTGAAACAATAACTTAACATCACATCCTACTATTATAGATACATATAGAAAGTGTGATCATCGTTGGCTTTGGTAAAACTATTAGGGTTGATAAATACCTTGTTGGATCAAGACTTTGTTTAATGTTCTGTTTTCAATAATTGTGATGGAAAGTAATAAGGAAATAGATTCCCAGGAGGGATGGGGTGCATTCTAGAGGAGTAAAACATCCAAATTGAGCAACTCAATCTGGATATTATGTATGAAAGAGGGTGAAAACAATTTCTCCCTCATAGTTCACAGTGTGTATTGTGGATGCATATAGTAGACTGCTCAATCTGGCAAGGTGTGAAACAGTAAAGAACTTAGCTTGGAAGAATCATCATGTGTCACTCATGGTTTTTACATTAACAGCTAAATTAGGAATAGTCAATCAAAGAAAATATATTTCAATTTCTTCTTTTAAAAAGTAACTAATTTTCAATTCTCTTGTCTGTCTTCCTTAGTAATTTCTAGTTAATTGTGCAACAATTATCATTCATAAAAATCTATCAAGGTTAATGAAGACAAAATGGAACACAATCACTTTTATTTCAATTTGCATAGCATATAATGATCTCACTGCTTGTGAATTATCAAAGTCAATTGATATACCATAATGATAAGTTTTGAATGAACTAATAAACTTATTTATTATTTTATTCACATACCTAAAGCATGCATACACCTCCCACAAGATAAAACAATCAATATAAATTAAAACAAGCAAGCCATTTAATTAGATTAATTAGTTTAATTTAATTTAATTAATTAATTAGTATCTAATTAATCTAATTAATTAGATACTGCATTAATATGTAGTAACCATAATATATTAATAGAAAGGCATAAAGATTTTACAGAGATAGTTGAACATACCTAAGCTGTGGCTATTTACTCAAAGGATGAGAACTTTGATTTGGAAAGTTACAAATGGAATAAGGGTTCCATTCATTTATTCAACAAAAATTTGAAATAAAATTTTGGAATTAAGTATTTGAATCCTTCACATCAGTGGTGGGATTCAGACACTTTTACCACTGGTTAAGTGATCGTGGCTTGGTGGGCACGCTTTGCATGCATGCACACACTTTGTGTGCATGTGCACACCAAACATGCATTTTGTGCAGGAGCAGAGGCATTTGTGCAAGCGCAGAGGCGTTTTGACTCACCTCCTTCAAGCCTGCACTCTCCCAGTCACTTCAGCAACTGCTGTGCACCACTCTTCCTTGCTGAGCAAAGTAGCTGCACTTCGAAAGCAGAGTATGAGAGTACGGCACCCCGGGCGGATAGAACTGGTTCGGTCTCCTCTGCTCATTGCTACTAGCATCTCAGCAGAACCAGGCCAAACTGGAAGAATACCACCACTGCTTCCAATAGGAAAATTGTTTTGTTCTGAAAATTGTTTTGTTCTGAAGTCTTTAAAAAGACTAGGATGGGGCTTTGAAGGTTAGACATAAGAAGAACCTAGAAGGCACCAAAGATTAACAAAGTACAATTAAATAGGGAGAATACTTGAATTTGATTTACTGATATAGAATAGAGTAAAATACTTTAACATTAGATATGTTGAAGAGTATTTTTGAACAATCAACCCAGTAGTTGATTTTATCTCTTTCTCTATGAATAGACTGTGTTTAAAGACATCAAGGAAAAAGAAAAATATTTATTGGACAAGACTTAAGCCCATGTCACACTGCCCAACGGATGCAAAAAGGACACAGCGGACGAGCAAAATGTTCCATCCGTTGTTATCCGCTCTCGAAAGGGGCAAAAATTTGCATAACCGGAGCGGATAACACGGACGCATGGAGGACGCAGGGCGGATGCAAAGCGGATGCGGAACAGAAGCCTAGCAGATGGAAGCGGATGGGAGCGGATGGCACATCCGCAGGGCTTCTGGGGGATCTCAGCAAAGCAGATGCGGAATGGAAAGAGCGGATGCAGAGCAGACGCCGAGCAGATGAAGCAGATGCACAGCGGATGCACAGTGGAAGCCTAATGGATGCCTGGCATTAATTGCGCATGCGGAGGATGCATTGCATCAGCCCCGCGGATATAACGGAAGCAGCTCGGAAGCAGGTCGCCATTCAGAGGAAAGACCTGCTGCCAGACGGATTGGCTGCCTTGCCTGCCCTGCCTGTATGTCTGCCTGCAAGCCTTGCTGCCAGCCTTGGTGCCTGCCTCCCGGCCAGCCTTGGTGCCTGCCTCCCTGCCAGCCTTCATGCCAGCCTTGGTTCCTGCCAGCCTCCCTGCCAGCCAGCAACCCCATAACTATGCGGAAGCACAGCAAGCCTCAGCCATCTGCTGCCAGCCCTTGCAAGAGGGACAGGGCTACCACCCCGCCCCCTGGCCCTCACTCTGGTTCTGCTGGGGCTTCTGCAGCACAGACTCACTCTTCTGGGGCTGGCGCTTCTGCTGCTTCTGCTTCTGGAGGAGCTGATGACAAGCACTCCAGCACCAGCCATCTCCACAGCACCTGCACCCTTCACCCCTGAGACTGAGCAACCAAGAGGAGTGCCAGAGACTCATTTTTGTTTTATAGCTTCTTGTTAATAAAGTCTATTTTTGATTCATACACTTGCTTCATTTCTTTTTTTTAATAAAGTCTTGGTGGAAACTTTTAGAAATGGTTTAAGCCTTTGCATGCTTGTGGGATGAGTTAAGATAGCAGTGGGTTGGGCAGGGATACCTTTGGGATGGCTAATAGCTGTGGGATAGATAAACCTCCAGTGCAAACACAGTGGGACTGTATGGTCCACCCTCCCAGGTGCCACACCTATGGCCCTTTATTATCAATAACGATATAATCAATCATCCACACATGTCAACATAAACAAAACTCTTTATTAAACGCCCTGTTCATTGTAGGCCAACCAAACATACATGTCCCAATCTCATCCGTGTGATGAGACAGGCTGAAGGACGCATCCATTAAGCATTTACCATCCTGTCTTGCCACTCCACTGCTCCAGCTGGGGTGTTGCACCAGTGCTTCAGGAGGTTGCGCTGCTTCTTCGCCTCACGTGAGGCTCTGTTGGGGCCTTGCACATCCTCAGTGTCGATCAGGTTTCACCCTTGCCTCAATTCCCCAGGCTCCATGTCCCCATTGCCTTGTTGGAGGTCCACGAGCCTGTTCTGCAAGACTGGGTAGCGGGTGTGCATGTGATTGTGCAGGATGCAGCAAGCTTCCACGATCCTCCTCACGGTCTCTGGGCGATGCTCATGGTGATGAGAAGTACCTGGAACCTGTTGACCAGGATGCCAAAGGTGTTCTCCACCACCCGCCTTGCCCTGAACAGCCTGTAGTTGAAGATCCTCTCTTCATGGGTGAGGTATTTGGAGGTGTAGGACTTCATGAGGTAGGTTGTGAGGGAGAAGGTGTCATCCCCCATGATGAAGTAGGGCACATCTTGCTTGTCGTTGGGCAGCGGGTCTGGATCTGGGAAGCCCACCATGAGGTTGCCTTCCAGCCCCTCCTTGAGGTGACTGGAGTTGTATACCTGGGCATCTGAAGATGAGCCGTTGCCTGAAGCATCGATGTACATGAACTTCTAGTCAGCATCGACCATGGCGAAGAGGATGATGCCTAAGAAGCCCTTGTAGTTGTGATACATGGACCCCGACTTGGCTGGAGCTTTGCAGGCTACGTGCTTGCTATCAATGGCTCCAACGGTGTGTGGGAAGTTCCACTTCTGATACCACTGCTCTGCAACTTTCTTCCATCCTTCTTCAGTGGAGGGGCACTGGAGGAGCTCCTTCTTGTATTCTTTGATATGGCCTGCACCACTTCTCTGACCACAGTGCTGATGGTGTTGGGTGGCACCCTCCAGCCGTACTGCATGCTCCTGTAGGTGGTCCCTGAGGCCAGGTGGCGCAGAGTGAGTGCCACCTTGAGCCCAGGTTCCAGGCTGGGCGGGAAGTTGGTGTTTGTCTTGGTCAACCTGGGTATCAGCCGCTGCACAAGTTCATCAAACATGGCTGGAGGCATCCTCATGAAGTTCTGGAATGCCCGAGTGTCTTCGCTCCTGAGCTCCACCATCAGGTTGTTGTACAGTCCATCCTATGCTCTTCTGGTGAACCATCTTTGGACCCAGCCTTTTTTTGGGTGCCGCCTTTTCTTCCCGTAGTAGAGTTCACAGAGCCTGTAGATGGTTTTGCACTGTTGCAGAAGGATGGTGGCTGCCGAAAGGACTTTGTCACAATCCACGGTGGACATGACTGGATGCTGTGGAAGAGGAAGAGTCAGATGAAGGCTGCAGAGATCTGCACAGCTTGGCTGCTGTTCTGAAAGTGAGATGCAGGCTAGTTGCTTCCCCCTTTTTATAGGCAGTATAGGTGTCCCTTTGCATCCTCTAGGCATCCTCTAGGCATCCTCTAGACATCCTTAATACCCGAGATAGGTCCCCTCTGCGAACCTTTTTTCCACTTTAAACGCTTTGTTTCGGTGCTGCATCGGTTTGCATCCGTTCTGCATCCGTTCTGCATCTGTTCCGCTTCCTCCCTGCGTCCGGGTGGATGCGAGTTGCACGGATGTGCAGCGGACGCCAAGCGGATATAGCGGATGCATAACGGATGCGTAATGGATGCGTAACGGATGCGTAATGGATGCGTAACGGATGCGTCGCGGATGCAGAACGGACGAACTGGATACATTTTCCACGCAAAAGTTTTGGGCAGCCCAAAACTTTCGGAGTGGATGAAATGTCAATAAATGGATGCTGGATGGATAGAGAGGAAGCAAAACGGAGGCAGTGAGTACATCGCATTTTCCAACGGATGGCAAGCTTTTTTGTCTGTTTTACATCCTCTTTGCATTCGTTGGTTCAGTGTGACATGGGCTTAAGATTGATCTAAAAATGTGTCAAAAATGATAGGCCACAAGAATAATATGGAAAAACATTACACATTTAATAATGAGTGATATTCAAATAACAAATCTAAAGAGTGAACTGAATAGATTTCCTATTTTGAATTTACAAGAGACTTGTCAAAGCTTTGAAGAATTTTATGAGAGGGGACAAAGAAAAAAATGAAAAGAAATCAAGATCTTTAGAAATAGATCCTTTAACAAGGAACAGATCATAACAGATAATCAGAGTTGGAAGGGACCTTATAGGTCATCTAGTCCAACCCCCCTGCCCAAGCGGGAGACCCTACATCATTTCTGACAAATGGCAGTCCAATATCTTCTTGAAGGTGTCAAGTGATGGTGCTCCCACAGTTTCTGAGGCAAGCTGTTCCATTGGTTGATTGTTCTCACTGTCAGAAAATTTCTCTTTATTTCCAGGTGAAATCTCTCCTTGTTCGGTTTCCATCCATTATTCCTTGTCTGGCCTACAGGTACTTTAGAAAATAGTGAAGTTTGAGGGGCTGCCCTTCCTCCCTGTGGCAGCCCCTCAAATATTGGAAGACTGCTTCCAATATGATTGCTTCCAATCATGTTCCCCCTGGTCCTTTTCTTCACTAGACTAACCATGCCCATACCCTGTAACCGTTTTTCATGTTTTAATCTCCGTTTCCATAATCATCCTGGTTGCTTTTCTCTGTACTTTTTCTAGAGCCTCAACATCTTTTTTATGATGTGGTAACCAAAACTGGATGCAGTGCTCTAGGTGTGGCCTTACTTAGTCTTTATAGAAAGTATTAGTACCTCACTTGATCTCAGTTGTATCCCTCTGTTTATGCATCTTAGGATTGCACACTGCTGGCTCATATTTAGCTGGTTATCCACTAAGACTCCAAGATCCCTCTCATAGTTACTGCTATTGAGCCTGGTTTCACTCAGTCTATATGTGTACTTTTTGTTTTTCTTGCCTAAGTGTAGGACTTCACTTTTCTATCTAGGACAATTGAAGGAATTAAAAATTAAATGAAAGAATTTTATGTGATAAACATTAAAACAAATCTGTGTTATCTCTACTAACACTTAACAGACTTTTTCTGTTCAGTACTGAACAATGGGACTTTAAGGACTTGTTTATAAATTGGATATAAGAAAGATCATTTCTTGAATTTTAAGCAGTAATAAGTTTCTAAAATTTCTTATACTTATTGAGATGAAAGGGGAAGTCATTTCTTTATATATTTATTTTCTTTTTCTTTACTGTATTCTTATTGAGTTCCTATTTTCTTTCTATATTTTTCTTTTTCTGCACTTTTTACTTTTTTGTTTTTATTCCTTTATTTTTAGTTTGCATTAGTTTTTATCTTTTTAATTGTATTTTTAATACAAATGACGACAGTTGACATTGCTGTCTGCATCAAATAAGCATTCTATTATTTAAGAGATAGCAGGTGTCAGAATCTATTCTTGTTTGCCCAGGGCTCCATTGGTAGAAGAACATTATAGAAATAAAATTGGTTGAATAAATAAATGTATACTATTTGGAATTAATTCTCAGAGAACCATTAGCAGTGTTAAATTGTATTATTTAACAATGTTTCCTGGTCTATAATACAAATGAGGTATTTAGCTATTCATGACTCCATGTTTTAATCAGTTTTGGATATTCATTATATGATAGAATTAGGAACATGTTATGCCATGAATTAACAAAACTCAAAATTGAGAAATGTAACAATAAAATTATCCCCTTTATTCTAGTCAGGACCCATAAGAGTCATGTGGCAAATATAGCTGAGGAAGACACAGAGTTGTGTGTTTAGTCTTGTTACCAAATCTATGAGGTTCACAAGCTGGTTTCTTCATGAAGACTTGGAAATCATCTGTAGAAGGCAGCCTGTACAGAAGTTACATTAAACATAGTATGAGTAAAAGCTTGGCTGGGGACAAACTTAAATTTAACAGTGCTCATGCTATCTCATCTTGCTTTGCACAGACCTACATGATTGAGAAATGATGTAAACAAGTAAAACGACACAAAGGATCTGCTTCTAGATCCCTCTCCAGATACAAGTTCTGAGGAGAAGAGTGAGTTGAATTGGCAGAGGAAAACATGGAGCTGAGTGTTGGTCAGGATCGGGACAGCCTCAGTTGGGTTAATGGCTAAGAAACAGGTTGAGGCTGAGTGAGATAAGCCACAGTTGCAGCAAGTTGGCCAAGAAGTTCTAGGAGAGGATCAGAAGCAGTTGTCAACAGTGGTGGGATTCAAAACGTTTTACTACCTGTTCGGTGGGTGTGGCTTGGTGGGCGTGCTTTGTGCACGTACACACACTTTGTGAGCATGTGCATGCCAAAAGTGTACTCATCTCCTGCAAGCCTGCATCCTCCTGATCACTTCACTAGTATCTGAACTTCAAAAGCAGAGTATAAAGGTGAGTATGTGAGCCCAGGTGGGCAGGTGGACCCAACAGCAGAGCAGCGGAGAGAACCAGTTCCCTCTCCGCTGCACATCGAGAGAACCAGGCCTAACTGGTAGAATACTACCACTGATTGTTGGGTAGCAGGTGCGCATGAGATTGTGCAGGACGCAACAAACTTTTACGATGCTCCTCATGGTCTCTGGGTGATGCTGCATGGTGGTGAGAATTACCTGGAACCTGTTGGCCAGGATGCCAAAGGCCAGGATGCCACCACCCATCTTGCCCTGGACAGCCTGTAGTTGAAAATCCTCTCTTCACGGGTGAGGTATCTGGAACTGTAGGGCTTCATGAGGTTCTGAGGGAGAAGGCGTCATCCCCCACAATGAAATAGGGCACATCTTGTGTGTCATTGGGTAGAGGGTCTGGATCTGGGAAACCCATGATGAGGTTGCGTTCCAGCCCAACCTTGAGGTCACTGACATTGTATATCTGGGCTCCACCATCAGCTTGTCGTAGAGTCCAAACTCCGCTCTTCTCCTGATCATCATTGGACTCAGACAGTTCTTGGACGTCTCCTTCTTATCTTTGCATAGAAAAGGTGAAACAGTCTGAAGAGGGCTTGGTTCTGTTGTTGAATAATGATGGCTACCAAAAGGAGTGTGCAATGATCCATGGTGGAGATCAATGGATGATGTGGAACAGCAAGACCAATGGTGAAGAGGTCTGTACACCACGGCTGCTGGACTGATAGTGAAAGTGAGATCCAGGTGATTTCCTCCCCCTTTTCATAGGAAATGTCGGTTTTCCACTAGATGTGCTTCCACAAACTCTAGGCATCCTCCAGACATCCTAAATATCCGAGATACGTCCCACATACGAATGTTTTGTCCATTTTAATGCTTTCTATATGAGATGCATCCGCTTACATCCTTTCTATGTCTATGCTATTAACACTGTGTGGACGTTCCATGTACCTTTCACTTCCTCCCTCTTTCCGCTTTCCGCTGGAGCGGATGTGAGTTGCGTGGATGGCCAGAGGATGCTGAGAGGATACATCGGACGTGTAATGGATGACAACGGACGTAGAATATTTGTTGCCCTTATGTATAATGGATGTAGATCGTACACGGCGGAAAGTTCATCCGCTCAAAAAATTTTGTGCAGCTCAAAACTTTTTGTGTGGATGAAATAGCAGTAGACGGATGTTTGACAGATAGAGCGTATGAAACACGTACGCAGTGAGTACACAACAGATGCATCATGTTTTCCAACGGATGGCAAGCTTTTTTGTCCATTTTAAATCCTCTTTGCATCCATTGGTGCAGTGGGACATGGGCTTTACAAGATGCATCAATAGAAATGTTCGAGGAAACTTAGGTGTTACTAACAGAACTGCTAAAGTTTTAAAATAACAACAATTAACTTTCTGCTACAATTGAGCAAGAAAAATAACAGTGGAACAAAACCCCAGAGACAGAGAGAAAGAAAAAAGAGAAAGGATTTAAACAATAACCACTTTTACGGTGAAGGCATCATTGTATACTAGTAACATTAGTAGCACAATAGTAATTGTAGCAATAGGAATTGCACTTAGACTTATATACCGCTTCACAGTGCTTTACAGCCCTCTCTAACTGATGAAGGGTCAGCCTCTTGCCCCCAGCAATCTCGGTCCTCATTTTACCAACCTCAGAAGGATGAACGCTGAGTCAGCGCTGAGCCAGTCAGAATTGAATGAGTCTGCAGTGCTGCATTCTAACCACTCCACCATCACAGCTCTGTAATAATCTACTTGTAGTAGAAATGGGATGATATAGTATAGAAGTATAAGCAATAGTACATAATAATAATGATAATGATAATGATAATAATACAGAGCAATGTATTTATTTATTTGTTTCTTTGTTTACAGGCGGTCCTTGACTTACAACCACAATAGAGCCAAATTATAGACAAAGTGAGACAGTTGTTAAGTGAATTTTGTCCCATTAGATGACTTTACTTGGCACAACTGTTAAATGAATCTCCGCAGTTCTTAAGTTAGTAACATGGCTCTTAATTGAATCTGGCTTCCCACTGACTTTGATTGTCAAAATGTTGGAAAAGGTGATCACATGACTCCAGGACATTGCAACCATCATAAATATGAATCAGTTGCCAAGCATCCAAATTATGATCACATGACCATGGGGGTGTTGCAACAGTCGAAAGTGTGAAACCAGTCATAAGTCACTTTTTTCAGTGCCGTTATAATTTTAAATGGTCACTAAATAAATGGTTGTAAGTCGAGGACTACCTGTATTTATATCCCACCTTTATTATTTTCATAGCTGGCAAATATACCCAAGACACCTTCCTCCTTCTATTTTCCCCACAACAACCCTGAGATGTGAGATGAGCTGAGAGTGACTGGCTGAAGATCACATAACTGGTTTTCTAGCTTAAGGTGGAACTTGAATTTATGATATTTTGCTTTTTAGCCTGGTGTCCTAAGCACTAGAACTGGCTCTTTTATTTTGTATATTTCTTCTATCTCCCGAACCATTATATTATAGGAAGAAATAAAAATATAGTTGTTTGGGGTCTAATGTTTTTCACTGATCTTTTGAGCCTAACTCAATCAACTTAAGTATAGAAAAATAACTTGTTATAAGATATACACAGTGACAAAACTAAGAAACCCACCCTAAGTCATAAATAATGTGGCTATCTTAAAGCCTAATGATCCACTGTTAAATATAACTGTTGGCCACCAGAAATATGTCTTGACTGAAGATGCAGTGTTGCTGGTATGACAATTGTTTAAATTGTCTCTTAATAATTTTGCCCTGAAACCAACTATAAAAAGTATGAGTTTAAAATTCACATATGATCTCATGCTAGATGGGTTCCAAAGGAACTGGTAATCACTGGGCATCAAATCTTTTGGGGGGATTAACAAAACTAATCATGTTGTTACATGTTATGATGCTATAACAGTGAACAAGATGGTGCAAAAGAAAAATCTCAAATTTCCATTGATGGAATCAAGCTGGGAAGGTTTTTTTAATGACTGTAGTCACCACTGTGAATGAAAAGTACAATGGAAGTCCACTTATATGAGATATGGAATACAGTGGACTCTTTTTTCCACAGGAAGCATGCAGTGTAGTATAATATGAACCAAAATATTGAATAGCCACAAGCAAACAATAAGTATATGCCAGGTATGATATGGAGGAATGGGGAAGAGGTGAAGAGAAAGAGAACAGATTACCCAAAATGGGAAAGAATGGAAACAGAAAGATTAAAATATTCAACACAGCTTTCTTCTTTTGAATTTAATTGAAATTACCAGTTTTCTTTTTTATTCCAAATCTATGCAGTACTCTGATATTTGAAACCTTACCTATCAGAACCCAGACCAAAATAGCAACAACAAAAAGGTATTAGTGTGCTTAAATAAATCATTTGCTTCTTCTAAATGTGTATCTCTGATTTATTCAGCCGGACATATTTTGAGCGCTTCCTCTGCAGTTAGAGTTAGCATAGGCCAGCATTGTGCATCAAATTTCAGCAGAAAGCACTTTGCTTTTTGAATGATTTTGTCATTCAGGAGTATTTACATCTATCATCTGTCTGTCTGTCTGTCTACTTATCTACCTACCTATCATTTTGAATGTTGCTGCCATCAACCACCAAATGTTTCTATGACAAACAGAATGGCTAGAAGGTTTTTCTGTCTATAATATCCACCATACTGGCTGTTCCATGAAAATAAAGATGCCATTTAATGCAAGCAAGGTGTTCAGTGCATTGATGCCTCAGCTCCACCTTCAGCTTGTCATACAGTCCAAACTCCACTCTTCTCCCGATCCATCTTTGGACCCAGAAAGCTCTTGGATGTCTCCTTCTCCTTGCGTAGTAAAGGTGAAACAGTCTGAAGAGGGCTTGGTTCTAGTGTTGAATGATGGCAGCTACCATAAGGAGTGTGTGATGATCCATGGTGGAGATCATTGGATGATATGGAAGAGCAAGACCAATGGTGAAGAGGTCTGTACACCACGGCTGCTGGACTGATAGTGAAAGTGAGATCCAGGTGATTTCCTCCCCCTTTTTACAGGAAATGTCAGTTTTCCGCTAGGTGTCCTTCCACATACTCTTGGCATACTCCAGACATCCTAAATATCCGAGGTACATCCCATATACAAATGTTTTGTCCGTTTTAATGCTTTATATACGAGATACATCCACTTAAGCCCATGTCACACTGCACCAACGGATGCAAACAGGATGTAAAATGGACAAAAAAGCTTGCCATCCGTTTGAAAACGCGATGTACTCACTGCCTCTGTTTTGCTTCCTCTCTATCCGTCCAGCATCCATTTATTGACATTTCATCCGCTCAAAAGGTTTTGGGCTGCCTAAAACTTTTGCGCTGAAAATGTATCCAATTCGTCCATTCTGCATCCGCTAGGCATCCGTTCCGCATCCGTGCAACGCGCATCCACCTGGACGCAGGGAGGAAGCGGAACGGACGTGGAACGTATGCAGAACGGATGCCTAGCGGAAACAAAGTGTTTAAAGCGGAAAAAACATTCGCAGAGGGGACCTATCTCGGATATTAAGGATGTCTAGAGGATGCCTAGAGGATGCCTAGAGGATGCCTAGAGGATGCCTAGCGGAAAACCTATACTGCCTATAAAAAGGGGGAGCAACTCAATTGCATTTCACTTTCAGACCAGCAGCCAAGCTGTGCAGACCTCTGCAGCCTTCATCTGACTCTTCCTCTTCCACAGCATCCAGTCATGTCCACCGTGGATTGGGACAAAATCCTTTCGGCAGCCAACATCCTTCTGCAACACTGCGAAACCATCTACAGTCTCTGTGAACAGTACTACGGGAAGAAAAGGAGGCACCCAAAAAAAGTCTGGCTCCGAAGATGGTTCACCAGAAGAGCACAGTATGTACTTTCCGACAAGCTGATGGTGGAGCTCAGGAGCGAAGACACTCGGGCATTCCAGAACTTCATGAGGATGCCTCAAGCCATGTTTGACGAAGTTGTGCAGTGCCTGATACCCAGGTTGATCAAGACAAAAAACAACTTCCCACCCAGTCTGGACCCTGGGCTCAAGGTGGCACTCACTCTGCGCCACCTGGCCTCAGGGACCTCCTACAGGAGCATGCAGAACGTCTGGAGGGTGCCACCCAGCACCATCAGTTTTGTTGTCAGAGAAGTGGTGCAGGCCATCATCGAAGAATACAAGGAGGAGTTCCTCCAGTGCCCCTCCACTGAAGAAGGATGGAAGAAAGTTGCAGAGCAGTGGTATCAGAGGTGGAACTTCCCCCACACCGTTGGAGCCATCGATGGCAAGCACGTGGCCTGCAAAGCGCCAGCCAACTTAGGGTCCACTTATCACAACTGCAAGGGCTTCTTCAGCATCATCCTCTTCGCCATGGTCGATGCTGACTACAAGTTCATGTACATCGATGTTTCAGGCAATGGCTCATCTTCAGATGCCCAGGTATACAATGACAGTCACCTCAAGGAGGGGCTGGAAAGCAACCTCATGGTGGGCTTCCCAGATCCAGACCCGCTGCCCAACGACACGCAAGACATGCCCTACTTCATCGTGGGGGATGATGCCTTTTCCCTCACAACCTACCTCATGAAGCCCTACTCCTCCAAATACCTCACCCGTGAAGAGAGGATCTTCAACTACAGGCTGTCCAGGGCAAGGCGGGTGGTGGAGAACGCCTTTGGCATCCTGGCCAACAGGTTCCAGGTACTTCTCACCAACATGCAGCATCGCCCAGAGACCATGAGGAGGATCGTGGAAGCTTGCTGCATCCTGCACAATCTCATGCGCACCGACTACCCAGTCTTGCAGAACAGGCTCGTGGACCTCCAGCAAGGCAATGGGGACATGGAGCCTGGGGAATGGAGGCAAGGGCAAAACCTGATCGACACTGAGGATGTGCAAGGGCCCAACAGAGCCTCACGTGAGGCGAAGAAGCAGCGCAACCTTCTGAAACACTGATGCAACTCCCCAGCTGGAGCTGGGGAGTGGCAAGACAGGATGATAGATGCTTAATGGATGCTTCCTTCAGCCTGTCTCATCACATGGATGAGATTGAGCCATGTATGTTTGGTTGGCCTACAATGAACAGGGCATTTAATAAAGAGTTGTGTTTGTGTTGACATGTGTGGATCAATGCTTACATTGTAATTGATAATGAAGGGCCATAGGGGTGGCACCTGGGAGGGTGGACCATACAGTCCCACTATGCTTGCACTGGAGGTTTATCTATCCCACAACTATTACCCATCCCATAGGTATCCCTGCCCATCCCACAGGTATCCCTTCCCATCCCACAGCTATCTTAACCCATCCCAAAGGTATCACTGCCTATCCCACTGCTATCTTAACCCATCCCACAAGCATGCAAAGGCTAAACCATTTCTAAAAGTTTCCACCCAGAGTTTATAGAAAAAAATTAATGAAGCAAGTGTGTGAAAGATAAACTTTATTAATAACAAGCTGTAAAATAAACATGACCCAAGTCAAGTGTCCAAATAAAGTCTACAAATATCCAGCTAGCCAGTCTCTGGCACTCCTCTTGGTCACTTGGATGTGTGTGCCCAGTCTAAGGTGTTAGGGTGCAGATGCTGTGGAGGTGGATGCTGCTGCAGTGCTGGCCTGAGGGGTTGTTGGAGTGCCTGGCCTTGAGAGGACAACAGGGGATGGTGTGTTGAGGAAGGTGGCGGACAGCTGGCTCAGCCCCGTGATGCTGAGAGGTCCTTCCTCCATGCCATGGGGTGTCAGCCCCAGTACTGATGAGAGATGTACTGAGGCCAGGCTTGGCTGTGGGGTGGAGGAAGGAGTAGTGTAGTGGGGCTGTCTGGTCTGCAGCTGGGTGAGGACTGGCATGGGTGGCATTGCTGTCGTCGGTGGCATCATTGTCGTGGGTGGCATCGGTGGCATCAGTGGAACTGGTGGGCAACGGTGTCATCCGATGACTCTGTCCCTGGACTGGGAAGGGCTGCTGTCTGTGCTGCTGGACCTCCGGGTAGCTGTAGCCCTGGTAGGTGAGGGCCTGTGGGAAGCCTTGGTATGGGAGGGACATCACCTTGGGGTGGAGGAGCAGACCTGGACTGGGTGGAAGCAGGTTCCTCTGGGTCTGGAGGGTTGTTAAGCAGCGTGGTGATCCTCTCCTTCACCACCTGGTACTGGGGATCTGCCATCTCCTTGAGGGTCTGGTTCACATAATTGAGGAAGGGCTTGCGGTTGGAGGAGTCGGAGTCTATGGGGACCAGCTGACAGAGGAGACCTATGCTGGTGTGGATGGTGTCCCTGATCTCCACCAGGACCTTGTGGCTCTGCCCCTCCTGCGGTCCAGCTCTCTGCCTTACTGTGGAGGCCAAGGTGTGAATGGATGCGCCTTCGGCAGCGGTGGACTCGATGTCTCCTTTCTCCCACCGCACCAGGGAGTCCTCCTCGCTCTCCACCACGCTTTCAACACCTGCCCACGGGTTCTCCGCCATGGCACGCTCCACAGATACCTGCATGGAGACAGGGACTGATTCTCGGCCGGAAGAGTACTGGGTCGCAGCAGGCTGCCGGAGAGAGAGGGTAGACAGAGGGGCTCCTGGTGCTCCTCGGTGGTGGATCTCACCCTCCAGGAAGCTGCACCTGGCCATGACATAGGTTTCTCTGTCCGTCAGCTTAACCCTGGCCTGGCCAGATTTTTTGAGGTGCAGCTTCCCATACCAGGTGTGCATGTGCTTCCACCAGCCGAGGAGCACATCCGATATGTAGCCCAGACTCTCCGCCCTCTCTCTCCAAGCAGCCTGCTTCCGCTTGGTGTCCCTGTACAGCCGGTGTCCCTTCCGCCACAGATAGTCGTTCTCTCTCAGCCACTCCAGCACCTCATCCTCGTGCGTTTCCTCAATGTAGTACTGCCTCCTCTCCCATTGTTGCATATGCCTCTTCCTCCCTTTGGCAGAACAAGATGGGCCCTCATCAGAAGGGCTTCCAGGTTGTAGGGGTTGCTCCCCCACACCAACAGCATCATCATCATCATCAGCAGCAGCAGCAGCAGCATCACCAGCAGGATCATAATCAGCAGCAGCAGCAGCATAATCACCAGCAGGATCATAATCAGCAGCAGCAGCAGCAGCAGCAGCAGCAGGATCAGCAGCAGCAGCAACAGCAGCACGACCAGGATCAGCAGCAGCAGAGTAAGCACCAGCAGCAGGGTCAGCAAGACCAGGAGCACAAGCAGAACGAGCAGGACCAGCAGGACCATCAGGACCAGGAGCAGCTTCAGCAGAGTTCACAGCAGAAGCACCACTGCCAGGAGCACCTACAGCAGAAGCTCCAGCAACAGAAGAGCGAGCCCAAGCAGCAGAAGCCCCAGCAGAAGATGAGTCAGGGACATGGGGCGGGAGGGTGGCCCTGTCCCTCTTGCCAGGGATGGCGGCAGGTTGCTGAGACTTTCGCTTCTTCCCCATGGTTGTGGGGTTGCTGGCTGGCAGGAAGGCTTGCAGGCAGGCTGGCAGGCACCAAGGCTGGCAGGAAGGCTGGCACCAAGGCTGGCAGGAAGCCTGGCAGGAAGCCTGTTAGAAAGCCTGCCAGGAAGGCTGGCAGGAAGGCTGGCACCAAGGCTGGCAGGAAGCCTGGCAGGAAGCCTGGCAGGAAGCCTGGCAGGAAAGCTGGCAGGAAGGCAGGCACCAAGGCTTTCAAACAGATTGGCTGGCAGGGAGGCTGGAAGGCAGGCTGGCAGCAAGGCTGGCAGGGAGGCTGGAAGGCAGGCTGGCAGCAAGGCTCGCAGGGATGCTGGAAGGCAGGCTGGCAGCAAGGCTGGAAGGGAGGCTGGAAGGCAGGCTGCCAGCAAGGCTGGAAGGGAGGCTGCCCAGGAGGCTGGGAGGCAGGCTGGGAGGCTGGCTGGCAGCAAGGCTTGCAGGCAGACATGCAGGCAAGAACTCAAGGTATCCAGCAGCAGGTCTTTCCTCCAAATGCTGGCCATGTGCGAGCTGCTTCCCTTTATATCCGGGAGCCTTGCGCAATGCATCCCCCCCGCATGAGCAATTAATGCCAGGCATCCATTAGGCTTCCGCTGTGCATCTGCTAGGCTTCCGCTGTGCATCCGTTCTGCATCCGTTGTTTCTGTTCCGCGTCCACTTTGCTGAGGCCCCCCCGGAAGCCCTGCGGTTACGCCATCCGCTTCCATCCGCGGGGCTTCCGTTCCACATCCACTTTGAATCTGCCCTGCGTCCTCCCCGCGTCCGTGTTATCCGCTCCAATTATGCAAATTTTTGCCCCTTTTGAGCACGAATACAATGGATGTAACATTTTTCTCTTCCGTTGTGTCCTTTTTGCATCCGTTTGGCAGTGTGACACGGCCTTTACATCCTTTCTATTTCTGTGCTACTAACGCTGGGTGGACAATCTGTGTACCTTTCACTTCCTTCCTCTTTCCACTTTCACCTGCAGTGGATGTGAGTTGAGGGGATGTCCAGAGGATACCGAGAGCGTATAGCGGATGTGTAATGGATGACAACGGACGTAGAACGTTTGTTGCCCGTATGTGTCGCAGATGTACATTGTACGTGGTGAAAAGTTCATCCGCTCAAAAAGTTTTGTGCAGCTCAAAACTTTTTGAGCGGATGAAATAGCAGAAGATGGATGTTTTCCGGATAGAGCGTTTGAAACATACCCAGTGAATACACAACGGATGCATCACGTTTTCCAACGGATGGCAAGCTTTTTTGTCCATTTTAGATCCTCTTTGAATCCGTTTGTTCAGTGTGAAAGGGGCTTAAACATATGTATGTAAAAGAAGAACAGACTGATCTAGAAGATGGGGTTGAACATGTCATTAGTTTGGAATGCTTCTGCTTCGTGTCCCTGTACAGCCGGTGTCCCTTCCGCCACAGATAGTCGTTCTCTCTCAGCCACTCCAGCACCTCATCCTCGTGCATCTCTGCAATGGAGTATTGCCTCCTCTCCCATTGTTGCATACGCCTCTTCCTCCCTTTGGCAGGACCAGATGGGCCCTCCTCAGAGGGGCTCCCAGGTAGTAGGGGCTGTTCCTCCTCACCACCACCAGCAGAAGCACCAGCAGGATCATCATCATCATCATCATCATCATCATCATCATCATCATCCTCACCAGCCGGATCATAATCAGCATCAGCATCCTCACAAGCAGGATCATACTCAGCATCATCATCATCATCATCAGCAGCAGCAGCAGCAGGAACACCAGGACCAGGATCAGCAGCAGTAGAGTAAGCACCAGCAGGGCCAGCAAGTCCATGAGCACGAGCAGGACCATGAGCACGAGCAGGACCATGAGCACGAGCAGGACCAGGAGCACGAGCAAGTCCAGGAACACGAGCAGGTCGAGCAGGTCGAGCAGGACCAGGAGCAGTTTCAACATAGTAAGCAACAGCAGAAGCCCCAGCACCAGCAGAAGCACCACCGCCAGGAGCAGGTTCAGCAGAAGCCCCAGCACCAGCAGAGTCAGGGGCAGGGGGCGGGAGGTTGGCCCTGTCCCTCTTGCCAGGGATGGCGGCAGGTTGCTGAGGCTTTCGCTTCCTCCCCATGGTTGTGGGGTTGCTGGCTGGCAGGGAGGCTGGCAGGCACCAAGGCTGGCAGGAAGGCTGGCAAGAAGCCTGGCAGGAAGGCTGGCAGAAAGCCTTGCAGGAAGGCTGGCAGGCAGGCAGGCAGGCAGGCACCAAGGCTGGCTGGAAGGCAGGCTGGCAGGGCAGGCAAGGAACTCAAAGTGTCCAGCAGCAGGTCTTTCATCGGAATGCTGGCCATGTGCGAGCTGCTTCCCTTTATATCCGGGGGGCTTTCGTAATACTTCCCCCCGCATGCGCAATTAATGCTCGGCATCCGTTCCGCTTCCGCTGTGCATCCGTTAGGCTTCCGCTGTGCATCCACTTTATCCACTGTGCATCCGCTTCATCCCTTCGGCGGCCACTCTGCATCCGCTGTATCCTTTCCGCATCCGCTTCGCTGAGGCCCCCCAGAAGCCCTGCGGTTGCGCCATCCGCTCCCATCCGCTCCCATCCTCTGGGCTTCCGTTCCGCATCCGCTTTGCATCCACTACATAAACACAACTCATAGAACAGGCCAAAGCACATTTTCCAGTAAAGAGAAAATCCCTGAAGATGGGTTTCACCATGATTCCAAAAGTTCGGAAGAATAAATCTCTGGTATCAGTGACTGACCCAAATTCAATCTCACAATATCTAGTATCATTTTACAGCTTTTAAATCTGTTTGTTTTATATTATATATTTTTATTTTATTAATTGCCTTCATTAATTAATTAAGTAGAAAGTCAGGATGTGAAGTTGATAATAAAAAAATGGAGGCCTTCTTTATCAAATATTAACAAAATAATGAGAAACTTTGGGGTGGATTCACTTTTTTTTCCTTTTCTAATAGAAGGTAGGGTATTTTTTTCCTGCTGGAAAGCTTTTTAAACTGGGCGCTGATATTTCATAGTAGAAAAATCACAGCTGTTTATATGTCTAAAATCATTTAAGAGAATTACATATTTTAAATTGTATCTGTGGCTCTGATAAATGAGCAGGACATCTGTATATCAATTTTCCATGCATTAGTTTTCCTTTTTCTTTTTTAATCTGGAAAAGCAATCAAATGTTAATCCAAATTTAAACTGTTTCCTTGTTGGAGAATACTAGTTTCTTTTCTGTAGCAGCATTGAGATATTGAAATTAAATGCAGAAGTTTTGTTGTAAACTTATTTGCTAAGATTTAAGAGCTTTCACAGTCATATATTTTGAGATAAACTGTGGATTGTGAGCTGGAAAATTCCCTACTATGCACTTCTTAAAATGATGCAATGTTTTAAAAACTTCCTCATTGACATTTCACTTATTTGTTTAAGATTCTTAAATTGGAAGACACACATTCTTTTTTCCTAGCAGAAACCCAGGTCTGTTTGGGCCAAGGTTATTGTCAACTCCAAAATATAATATATCAAATTAATGCACCAAATCATTTATTTATTTCATAAACTGTGTTTTCTATATATGTAGCATCTGAGTCAACAGGCAATACATGAATGAAATACTTTCATGTTTAGTTACTCTTAGGCAAGGAGCAAAAACAAAACAAAACTGGAGGTAGCAAAAATATTCAATATTAAAAGGACTGATATTACAGAATAATCTTTGCTAGATATCAGAAATAGGAAAGAAAAATGACTCATTTTGATCTCTCTGTTGTTACATTAAACTGTCACTCATGAGCAGGCAGTAGCTCTATGTCTTATCCTCTTAGAACTAGAAAAACAGAACACATTTATTGTTCCGTCCAGAAAAACGCGAGGTAGACCAGGTTCCAACAACAAAGTCTTTATTATATACAGCAGTGGAAAAACGGAACATTGGCTCAAGCTGCGGCAGCCTTTTTATAGGGATTTGCCTGCCGGCTTGTAACCAATGACAGGTATTTAGTTTTGCCACCTTTTCAGCGGTTTCTTGGACTGGTTCCTATTGAACCAAACCCCATTCAGGTTTTTTAGACAATCAGAATCCTGTGTTAGGAGTCTACTATTCTATATACAGAACACCCCTCCCCTCTTGGTTTAGTCCTACATGGTGACATAGTCGCGCAGGTAGGTGGGGCTTCTTTTGACTCGACTGGACTTGCGCGGTTCATTTCTGTCGGAGACTTCGACCGGTTCGGATGGGGTTGCTGTCTCTCTGGTCCTTCTCCATGGAACCGCCTGGAAGGGTGAGTCAGCCATTTTACTGCCGCCTGAGTTTCTTAGGCCGGCGGTTTTGCCGCTCCCTCCTGGTTTCTCCGGGCAGGTCGAGCTGGCTTGGCTGGCCCCTTCAAGTGGACTTTTCTCGCAACTTTCTTCTAACTATAAGTCTCTTTTTTGCTCTTTTTGTTTGTTATCATATTCTGTGTTTAATTTAAACGGTTCTTTATTATTTTCTTGTATTTCCCCCCTCTCCCTGGTTTGATTTTCGTCGTTTTTTAATATTTGTGGTTGTGTGTTTGTACTTCTTTCTATGTTTCGGGACCGAAGCTGGTCTATGTGCCGCTTCCATTCCCTGCTGTCATCTATGGTTAGTCGGTAGGACTGGGGGCCTGTAATTTGAGTTATTGTACCTGGAATCCATAATGGGTCCCTGGTAAAATTTCTTGCATAGACTAGGTCGCCTATTTCAAATGTCCTGAAATGGGTGGAGGAGTCGGGGGGGGGGTTTCTGGCGTATAGTTTGGGTGCAATCTGTCTAGATGCGACCTCAGTATTCTCCCCATTAGTAATTCAACCGGGCTTTTGTTTGTTATTGTACCCGGTGTAATATGCTGGAGGGTGAGTAGGTGATTTATTTTTTCTTGGACATCCCCAATGTACATTTTTTCTAACCCTTCTTTGATAAACCTGACCATTATCTCTGCCCTACCGTTTGTAGCCGGGTGGGCCGGCGCGGTCAGGGCATGTCTGATACCTAGGGAGGCTAGGTATTGTTCGAATTGAATACTTGCTAACTGTGGCCCGTTGTCGGACACTAGGATGTCCGGCAGGCATGGGTTGCAAAAAGTTTGCCAAGTTGTTTAATCACGGTTTCTGTTGTCGTAGATGGCATAATTTTAACCTCCAGCCAATTCGAGTATGCATCTACGACAATTAGGAAAGTATGCCCCTGAGTGGGACCCGCAAAGTCAATGTGAATTCGTGACCAGGGTCCTCGTGGGGTTTCCCAGTCCCTAATGGGTGCTTTTGGTGGGGAAGGTCTGGTTCTTTGGCATTTGTTGCAAGAATTTACCCAGTATTCGATGTCCCTGTCTATACCCGGCCACCAGACATAGCTTCTAGCAAGGCTTTTCATTTTAACAATTCCAGGGTGGCCTTCGTGAAGCATACCCAGTACCTTAGTTTGTAATTTGGAGGGAATAATTACCCGATCACCCCACAACAAACAACCCTTTTGAATTGAGAGTTCGGTTTGTCTGGTCCGGAAATGTTTAAAGTTCTCAGTTTTTTTATTTTCCAGCCAGCCTTTCCCTACCCAGTTCAGTACACGGGCAGTCAATGGGTCTTTTGCAGTGGCTCTGGCAACATCATTTGCAGATATGGGTAGATCGGGGCATGTTTCTATCTGCAAGGTGTTCATTGTCGGTGCCGGGTCTTCCTCTATATTCGGTAATGGTGCTCTGCTCAACGCGTCTGCATGGGAAATTTGTTTCCCGGGGTGATGTGTCAGAGTATAAGAGTAGGCTGCTAGGAATTCTGACCATCTAGTCATTCGCGGGGACAAAATGTTCGGTGTCGGCTTGTTTCCCGCCAAAATTCCCAGTAGCGGTTTATGGTCCGTTACAATCAAAAATGTTCTTCCATATAGATATTCGTGGAAGCGTTTCACTCCGGCGACGATTGCCAGGGCCTCTCTGTCCAATTGGCTATAATTACGCTCTGTTTTAGACAGAGTCTTTGAATAGTATGCGATGGGTGCCTTTCTCCCATCTGGCAATTGGTGGCTCAGGATGGCACCGACTCCAAATGGTGAGGCGTCGCAGGTGACCGTCAATGGAAGTGTGTTATTAAACTGGATAAGAACGGTGTTTGATGTTAATAAGTTTTTTATTTTTTGGAAGGCTTTCTTTTCTCTATAACCCCAAGTCCAAATGGTTTTTTTATCCAGTAATCGGTGTAATGGTTCCGCTATTGTCGCTTTGTGGGGTAGGAACATGTTATAAAAATTTATTAGTTCCAAAAATGCCTGTAGTTCCGTTTTGTTCCTTGGTTCTGGTGCGTCTTTAATAGATTTGACTTTTTTGTCAGTAGGGTGTCTATTAAGGTGTCTCTGTCTATTAAGTAGCCCAGGAATTCGACGCGATCAGTCATTAAACGGCATTTTTCTTTTTTTACTTTTAGGCCAGATTCTCTGAATTTAGTTAGTACGTCTTTTAGTCTTTTTTTTAGTTGGGTCGCATCTTTGGCCAAAATTAGGACATCGTCGAAATATGGTACGACCCCTTTTATACCATTTAATAGGCGTTCCATGAGGCTCTGGAAAATGCCTGGGGCTACACTCACTCCAAATTGGAGTCTGTTGCACTTGAATGCCCCTTTGTGGTTCACTATAGTTTGTGCTTCAGCCGTTAATGGGTCTATTGGAAGCTGTTGGCAAGCTTGAGCTAGATCTAGTTTAGCAAAAACTTTTCCTCCCCCAAGAGAATGTAATAAGTGTTGTACGACTGGCACCGGGTATGCGCTTTGTTGCAATGCGTGGTTCAGAGTAGCCTTGTAGTCACCACAAATTCGAACCGACCCGTCTGGTTTAATTGGTGTTACGATCGGCGTTTCCCACTTAGCATGGTCCACAGGTTCTAAAACCCCTTGGTCTATCAATTTATTTAGTTGTTCCTCTATTTTTGCTTTCAGATCAAAAGGAACTCATCTGGCCTTTAGTCTTCTAGGGGCTACCTGGGGGTCTAGACTAAAGGAAATTGGGGTCCCCCGATACCTGCTTAGGGAGCCGTCGAAAACGTCCTGGAACTCTTGGATCAGGCTTTCTTCCCAGTCAGTTGTGGCCACCCGGTCTACTCCGGTCATCCCGATGCCCAATGATGCGAACCATTCGATGCCCAGGAGGCTTGGTCAGTCTCGGTCAACTATTGTCAATGGTAGTACTTCGACATGTTGTTTGTAGGCGACGCGGAAATGTCCTAGGCCTACCACAGGAATTCGGTTTCCTTGGTAGTCCTTCAGGGTTAATTTTTGTCTCTGGAGTTCTTTGACTTTGATATCTGGGACCAGTTGTTTGATGGTGTCCCATGATACCATTGATAAGAAAAACCCAGAGTCTACCTCCATTTCGCAGGGGCTGCCTTCTATTTTTACGATTATTTTTACTTTCTTCCTGTTTTCCATCTGAGCGCTTCTGATAGTGAAAGTCTGATGTGCTTTCTCTTGGTTAGTGGCTCGCTTGTTCCGCTGCCACTTTTTCTCAATTTGTTTTGGCTCAGTTTGTGCGGGGGAGTTGCTGCGTCTGTTTGGGCTGTACTTTTTTTTGTTCCTGCAGACTTTCTCGATATGCCCTCTTTTCTTGCAAGCCCTGCAAATGGCATCGAGAAATCTGCAATCGGCCCGAGGATGGTTCCCTCCACAGCCAGCGCATTCCTGCCAATTCTTTTTTTCACGCCCTTTCTTATTGCCGTGGACTTTGTTGTCTTCCTCCCTGGATTCTGACGTCTCGTCAATATCCTCGTGGTGAGTGGTGGTGGGAAATTGTTTCTTCCCTCTGTCCAGGCTCATTTCGTCGTTGTTCGTGTTCATCTGTTTCATTTTGACTGCCGATTTTTTCGCGGCTTCAGCGGCTGTGGCTTCGGCAATGGCTTCAGCTACGGTTATGTTGGGTTTATTCAGCAGTTTGCTCTGTATATTAGAGTCTCTTAAAACCAGTATTACTCGATCCCGCATCGCCTCATCTAAATTTAGAAATTCGCATGCTCCGCCTATTTGTCGGAGGGCTGCCACAAAGTCAGCGATGGTCTCGCCTTCTTTCTGGTCTCTTCGGTAGAACTCATGCCGCTTTATTAGGTTTGATACCATCGGTGCGTAGTGAGCCTTTAGTATTCTTTGGCCAAGTCAATTGCTTCACATCTCAGGGCTTCGCCAAAGCCTTGGCCATCTTGAAGATTGTGGGCCCGCAGTGTGTCAAGAAAACAGCTCTCTTATGCTCATCTGAGATCTCTTCCATCTCATTACTTTCCGAATACATCTGGAAACGGTCTACGTAGGATTCCCTATCCTCTTCATTGGGATTGAAGGGTGCGGGCGGCGCGTTATTTCTTGCCATAGTTCTTTGTCTAGTTTTATTTGTCGCCGCGTGCTCAGTCTCGCGTTTTGGATGATCCCACCCTCGTTGCCAGTGTTCCGTCCGGAAAAATGTGAAGTAGACTGGGTTCCAACAACAAAGTCTTTATTATATACAGCAGTGGAAAAACGGAACATTGGCTCAAGCTGCGGCAGCCTTTTTATAGGGATTTGCCTGCCGGCTTGTAGCCAATGACAGGTATTTAGTTTTGCCACCTTTTGAGCAGTTTCTTGGATTGGTTCCTTTTGAACCAATCCCCATTCAGGTTTTTTAGCCAATCAGAATCCTGTGTTAGGAGTCTACTATTCTATATACAGAACATTTATTATGGTAGCCATGCCTACAATTTCCATCAAATGTTTTCACCTTGAAATTTATGAAAAATGACTGGTTTTTTTAGATATCCTGAACCTAACAAATTGTGCATTATACTTGGAAGCTACCAAGATGTAGGAAAGCTCTTCCAAGATTGATATGATGTGGTCTACAAAGTACACTCCTTACAAATATCACCTTTTCTATAACTTGCAAATCCTGAATACTTAAAAAAAAAACTTCCCCCTTTTCACATATGCCCTTCATTTCAATAACCTAAATGAAAGGTGATTAATGCATTAAAGCTGGTAGCCAGATTTTCCCTCATCAAGAAATACCACAGCTGGTGCACTGGGTGATTTTGGACAAACATGTTGCTGGCTGTCACTCTTATGAAACCATCCAGGAGATGGCCAGATCCAAGAGTTCTCCTCTCCCTCAGTGTCTCCTGATTGCCTGTGCAATTGCTAGATTTAAAAGCCTGGCAACTTTCTTGTAATTAGGGCTGGAAGGGTGTCTTTTCCATGTTCATATCAGTTATTAGCTAAAATCCACAGACATTTCTTTTTAGAAGGTTTAACAGCTGGGCTTGTTTTCATGCCCAAAATATAAAGAGTTTCTAAATTATCATTTCAAATCATGGTATGTGTGTGATTCCTACCCATTTGCTGATTATAGCCAGGAAACTTTCTGTTCCAAATTTCCATTTTTTTCAATAACTCTAGAGAGACAATATATACATTATATATATACATAAAAAGGAATTACTGAAGCGGTGGGATATTTTCAGAGAGATTAGTGTTCAAAGCATCTAAGCATGCCGAGCAATTGGGAGGACATCATCATTTTTTCCTATTAGTGTGTGTTATACCAGCTATTTTTAATTAAACCCATTTGTCCTTCTCATTACCCAAACTATTCTTGTAATCTCCTCTATTTATCTTCCTTACAGAGCCAATCTTGTAATTTTAATACACAGGAAACTTTTTTTTAAAAGAGCAGTATAAAATGGCCACTTTTTTTTTTAAAGTGCAGTATCAAATGGCTACTTCCTTTGTCAAAATCCCATTGTATCAGGAAGGAAAACATAAATACCAAAGTCAAGTCCCATATTCTTCAGCTGGAAACTTGGAAAGGACTAACTATTCTCCTTTGCCCCCACTTTTTGTTTGCATTCACATGTTCTTTAAAATCTGATGCTGAGGTTAAATGCTCTCTACCATATGAATGGATTCAGCCCTTCTCCAAAGTGAAAGTGAGAATATGTATTGCACCAAGAGAATGGACTGCTTTTCCCCTCAATCCCATTCCCATCCCATTGGAGCCTTGAATGTGTAACAAATGTCAGAGAGCTGTGTGTGCAAGCTAGAGATAGGGCTTGGCAGTAAACATGTGTGGTAAAGATAGCGGCGCCTTAATCTCTGGGGTAACCAAGATAATAACCAGTCTGGTCTCATATACACAATACCTTAGTGAAAAGATAAAAATGTTAATGAGGTCACTGAGTCATTGCACAACTTCAATATACTAGTCATCAAGTTATGCAGATAATTCAGCTAAGGGAAGATGAAAGGTAAATTAAAAATAAGAACCAACTTTCCTTCCTTCCTTCCTTCCTTCCTTCCTTTCTTCTTTCCTTCCTTCCTTCCTTCCTTCCTTCCTTTCTTCTTTCCTTCCTTCCTTCCTTCTTCTTAAAATCAAACCAGCATAAACACGATCAAATAACTTCTATGGTAACTGTGGATACATCTCAGTTGTGTAAACAACCAATTTGAAATAAGTGATTTAGAGTAGAAAGATAAATGGAAATGTATTTATGAAGCACCTGGTTATAATTTGCTGTTAGATGAGGAAGGAAAGAATGAATGGAGAGAGGGAGGGAGGGAGGAAGGAAGGAAGGAAAGAAGGAAGGAAGGAAGGAAGGAAAGGTGAACTGAAGATTAAAAATTGTGGCAAAAAATATTTTCAAATACATATTTGGAGGACAAATATGCCCATAAAATATTAAAATATTCAGAACATAGGCTTTCTCAGAACAGATCAGCACAATATGTAATGCTTTTTTTATTATATTAAAAATAAAACTATTTGGAATTATCTAGTCTTTGGTTCTTTTCATTCTTCCTTCTTGTTCCTTTTGAACTCCTTATTTCTTTTAATGAATGCCTCACTAATTCTAACTTAGATTACAAGTATTGTTAGGCCCAAGTATTATCTTTTATCTATGAAGTATATAATGAACTGCATTCTTAATCAGCTCTTTAAATTTTTCAAAAGATTCTTTGGTGGAGTTTTTTTTTTATGAAATATATCTGTGTGCAAGTTAAGGATTCAGCTAGATGTAGTTTATTGTTTTCCACTCTTCTGCATATTTGTCACTGATATTGTTGAAAAGGTACAGAGAAAAGATCGATGATATTATCCTTCTATTTCTGCTTGTAATACTTATACACAGAAATGCACATGGAGATCTATGGAATGCCTGAAAAATGTGGGTTATGACTAGGGCTGCTGGGAACTGTAGTTAGTTAGCAACAACAAAAGAACCATAGGTTCCCAACCCTTATTATAAAATAACTTGATCAAAAATCTTCCACTTTTCAGCCTACAATTTTGTCTTCTTGGGAACTTATATGAGACACAGTGATGAGAGCAAAACAACTAAAGTGGAAGAGATAGATTAATGTAGACAGTTGCTTAGGAAAATCCTGTAAATTGCTCTACAGTTTTAGAAAGATGGTCTATTTCTTTCGGCCTCTCACTCAAGTATGTTCATGTCTTCTTTATTCAAATGTATCAGTGTATTCAGAAAATTGATCTGAATATTATCATAAGTTATCAGTATCTCTTTAATAAGAAGATCAGGAATAGCAATAAAAATAAACAACAGATACCTCTCCTTAGTTCATTCTGCAACCTGGGCTGCAGCATTTTACATTTCTGATGCTCTGTATAATCATCTATCTATCTATCTATCTATCTATCTATCTATCTATCTATCTATCCATTCATTCATCCAGCTAGCTAACAATTTATCATCTCCCTCCTTCCGTCCCTCCCGCTCTCTCTTTTCCTCTCTCTCTTTCCCATCTGACAACCTACCTATATTTATAATGAATTTTCCAGTAGTTGAAACCAGCTTTTCAAAAAGTTGCTCAAGTTTACTGTACTGCAGTTTGTATATCAAGTTCTGTGCAGTGAAGCTGCCAATTCTATTTTGCTTCCAATTTATCTTCAACCCTTAGTAAGGTACTTATTCTGTCGTTACATATTTCATTTTATATGTATCAGCTAACCAACATTTCAAAAAAAATATTTAAACAAGACATCCTTCTTTGGATTTTATTCAACGTTGGTTCCTTCGTTCTGGATTTTTAATTTTCTTTTTAAAACACACTGCATACTTCACTTTAATTGTCTTAGCTGGTAATCACAATAATTTTAAAGGAATTGAGGACACCAAAACTGCATGAGATCCAAGACAGGTCAGAAACTAGTGCAGTTAACTGTTGTTGTTTTAATATTGATATAAAATTGAAAGATCCAGTCTGAGTCAGTCAGTCACTGGGACCAGATGTTTAATCTTCCAAGCTTTTGGTTGCATGCTGGAAGCCATTATCAGGAAACTTTTCTCTCTTTCCAGATTTTACATATTGGGCTGTTTTATATATAGTATTTATGTGATGCTTGGTAGTGTGTGGCTTTTAGTTGTTGACTGGAGAGTTGATGGCCAGCTATTAAATCATTCATGATTGATTCCTTGCACTGCTACTCCCTCTGCTCTTAAGTGCCTGGTAAGCTGGTGGTAAATCAGCAGTCCTGTTGTCTGACCTTGTTTCCTATGCTTGAATCATTTTCCTGACTACTTTTGTCCTTGCTCAACCAACAATCTTAGTAGCTGCAAAATTGAATATATGTTCTTATCATTGAAATGTGAAGCTACCAATGAGTTCAAGTCTCCTTGTCTATTCACTCACTTATGTTTTTGCAATCTGGTTATTAGATTCCTCCACATCTGCCCTATATAGTTAAGGGACAAACCATGCAGAGAATCTAATAAATTGCATTATAATGCTTCCAAAATATATTTAGTATATGGCAGGGTGTGACATATAGTTGGTCTTGTGTCTTCTTTTTTCCTTTCTCTGTATATTGCATAGGCATCTTGTGATAAATTCTTGTTGGAACTCATTCTGCCTGATTTGTTCACATAGATACCTTCTCTCTCCAGTTGCTAGATACTGCAGTGGTAGTATCATCCTGCCAACTAAAAGCCACATACAACTGGGTACCACATAAATACTCTGCATAGAACTACCCAATGTAAACATTGTGGAGAAAAATTCCATGAGTCTGAAAGCTTGGAAGATTAAATTTCTGGTCTTAGTGACTGATTCAGATCCTGTAACATGATCCTGGGAAATGTATAGTTGCCTTTATTCAGTATGAAATTACTTTGCCATTCCATAGGTTTATATCTACAGTATATAAGACCAAAGAAGTCTGAAGGTATCTTACTTCCCAAACAAAAGATTGCCAGCTAAAAAGATTCTTATTATACATATACACACACATAAACAAAACATACTTAAAAATGTTAGCATACTATTAAATTTTATTCCCAAAGACTATAATTATTATATCTGTGAGGAAGCTATATTATGCCTGCTGCAGAAAAGGTATATTGTTTTAGGACAAATATATATATCAGACTATTAAGACTAGCTGGATGAAATTCATTATATTTTAGTTTTGGAACAGCAGAGACACAGATAGATTCTTTATGATGAAAATTGTTGTTTAAGAAAATGAATTCTTATGCTTTGTATATTTTTGTCCTGTAGAAGAGAAAAGTTACAGCATTTGTTCTACTTATTTTTATATTGCCATTTTTTCTTTTTAATTTGCATTATATAATTTTTAATACAATAATTACAATTAGCATATTTATTTTTAACATTGCTTTTCAAAAACTCTGTACCATCAATTTGATAGTTTCATTTTAGTTTAACATTGGCAATAGCACAGGATTGTAATAAAACTGAGAAGCACAGGTAGAGTGCAAGATCCACAATGATCTGCCTAGCCCACCTAGCTCTGTCTATCAAAGGTAGGAATTTATTAAGGAAGTCAGGAAAATTGCCTTATAATGTGCAATTCATGTCCCACTGCATTTGACTTTTTTTAAAATAGGCCAGAGAAGAATATTATGTGATAAATCATTTTTCAGCACTGATGCCTTATTTAGAACCTATACTTCCATACATATTAACCAATGAAATCCTTTTTTGTTAAACAATGTTATGCAGAGTACAGGAAAATAGTAAGACAGAGGAAGAGAAAAGAATCAAAAGCAAAAACTAGTTTACACCAAGTCATTCACTATAGGTCTCTATATATCTTTAATTCTTGTAAAAAATCCTTGCTTCCATCTTTTCTATACACCATTTCCTATATAAATATATTATTGAGAACCTACTGTTTAATAGTACTAAAATTGTTTCTTCCATAAGTTGAGTAGCAAGCTAGCTTACATATTTGATATTATACTGAATGTTTCGGCATCAGATCTGATGATAAGAGGACTGTTTTATGAGGAAAGTGAAAGATGTCTTATCTTCAGCCTGTTTCCCAAATGAGATCTTTCTATTTCAGGAGTGGGAAAGTGAACACATTCTAAAAATTTGAATTTGTTTCCCAACGTTCTTCTGTATTATTTTATTAAATATTCCTAAAACATATATTGCCTCAAAAATATCAAACTGATTTACAGCAACTCGATGCTTTAGACTTCTCTCAGGAATAATGTATAATCTTTTCTGTTGAAAAATAACAAATTGGGGGAATGCACAATAAAGTAAAAAATAAAAACCTTATATTTCAAAACCTAACTAAATTGTTTATAATTCACATTTTTTATGTTCTTGTCTAGTTTTGCTTTGTTTTTAATTTTTTTCTTTTGGATTTTATACTTTAATCTTTTGAATAAAATCAAGAAATTTTAAAAAGAAACTAAATCTAATGCAGAATTCAGTTCAAACATGGAAATCATTCTTATATTTCAAGTTCACCTATGGTCATGTATCTTATCTTGGATTTCTTCTAAAATAATGATTTAATATTTAAGCTTCTTTAGGATCAATGATATGTCCATATTATATAGACAAAGCTACAGGAATCATTTCTTGCATGAGTTGAGAAGAGAAAGTGGAGGGAAATTTGTTCCTATGATTATTTTGTCATTTGCTAACATGACACATATATTGCAAATCTATTGAATTTACAGTTCCTATAAATTGAAAGTTTATAGTGAAAGCTATTAAAATTTCTCCAAACAAAATATGTGTATATAATAAATGCCACCTATTAGATTAAATGCAGTTGTATCAAAAAAAATATTTAGAATAAGTCAAATTTTATACAAAAATGTGAACTGGAGAAATGGAAAAATAACCCTTCATTCACACATCTGATTAATATGCTTTAATGTTCAACTAATTCCCATTTTATCTTGCAAATTTTGGTTCTCTAAATTTGTGACAGTACTTGAAAAATATACTGGGAACTTTTTTCATAACTTTGTTTCACTTTAAATTATGCTCTTTCATAATTTATTAATTTATTAAATATTCATTTAAAATTCAAAATTATCTTTTTGGATGAACATTATTTGATTTATTTTTTTTTAAAATGACAAGGATTGCAGTTTGCAGAGTCATAAAGAGTTAAAGTTTATTACACAGCTATAGATTATGTCTGATTAGATAACTACTGATTTAGAACATTGAAGCTTGTATAGTAATTATTACAGTCAGTAATCAGTGAGGACTTGTGTATATGTGTGTAGTACATGAATATTCTTTCTTTTATTCTTTTAAATTGTTGTTACTGCTTTTAATGGTTAAAATTTGTTTAATGAATTCGAGTCATTACTAGATTAAAATATAATCCATAAGTAAAAGGCAAAATGCCAGAATATGTTACATTTGATCCAAAGCCATTGAATTATTTGATCCATACTGTATTGTTAACTCTCTAGATCTTGCAAATATGTAATAAATTTTCAAGATTCAAATATTGAATGCTTTCCAGAAGGTCATTATAGTCTTAACTCTTCTTCTGTAGCTTCCAACAGAAACAATGAGGCTTATGTTTGTGTTTTCAGTGCCATAGCCAAACTTTGGAATAATTATCTCATCTCTGATTAAACGTTAGTCAAGCACAAATCTGGCAATACACACTTTGGTATTTTTGAATAAATGAAATTTGAATTGACCAATGCAAGAAAGTTCTATCTACTGTATGACATTTGGCAAGAGATACAAATATGCAGAATTATAAACTTCCACAGTGAGAACATATTGGCAAGGGATAAATATTTCAATGTGTCTGGAAATCTTTGCTCTCATCAACCTGCAAAGCTATGAAATTGTGTTTAGGAAGATTTCATAGTCTGGATCCAGAGTTGCATGAAAAGAACACTTGTGCATATGGAAAACTGGTCCATGCCCCTTTGGGTTTTTTGTTAAAATGAGGAAGACTAGACTATGATTTTTATCAATAATAGTTCTACTGGAGGTGATTCATTGTACAGTCCCAGAGACAATCTTGTCTCTTCACCAATCCAAAATATCCTAATAAATTTGAATATTACAACAAGCAAAACCAATGAGGTTTTCACCCAATGGTGGTATTCTACTGGTTTGGCCTGGTTCTGTCGAGCCGGAAGCAGCAATAAGCAGTGGAGACTGAACAGATTCTCTATGCCACTCTGCTATTGCTCCCACCTGCACAACCAGGCTCCCATACTCATCTTTATCCTCTGAATTTGTGTGGCACAGCAGAGTGTTGTGCAGCAGCTGCTGAAGTGACTGGGAGTGACTGGCAGGCTTTCAGGAGGTGAGTTGGAATGTCTCTGTGCCTGCACAAATGTCTCTGCACCTGCACAATGTGCACATTGGGCAGGTGCATATGTGCAAAGTATGTGCATGCACACAAAGCATGCCCACCAAGCCATGTCCACCGAATCAGTGGTAAAACAAAAAACAATGGAATCCCAAAAATGAATAAATTCTGATCATTTTATATATTTTTGAATTGTCCATCTTACTACTGTAGTCTAACATATTTTATTTATTGAACATATGGTGTTACATTTATCTGTTCCTTTTGAAATCAAAATGCTTAATTCTACTTTTAAACTATCTTTCAGGAGTTCTCTTGAAGGCTAGCTTTTTAAATGTGTGTTTGTGTGTATATGTATGTATGTATCATGTTAGATTTGGCAATAAATATTTGACTTGCAATTTATAGGGAGAAATGAAAGTATTTCCTGTTCTTTTAGCTTGGATACATTAACATAATTTCCTGAAACATCAAAGATTCTTTCATATAATTATTATTAATTATGCAACATGTTCTATAAGAATATTTTTACACTAGATCTTTGGGTGTATCTCTAATTATTGTGAGAAGGAATACTGACAATTTAGTTTAATCCCAGGCATGTAACTTAAAGGAGTTTGAAAAACAGACTGCCTTCAAAACAGACAAAAAAATAGCAGCCATCCTGAGAAACCCCAAAGACAAAATTGACCTGGAAAACCAAGGCATATACGAAATTCCCTGTACATCATGCCCGGCCACATACATTGGACAGACCAATAGAAGAATAAGTACCCGCCTAGATGAATACAAAAATGCAGTAAAAAAGCTGGAACACAGCTCCTCACTAGTCCAACACATGAAAACCACAGGTCACAACATCAACTTCAATGGCACTAAAACCCTAGCCACTATAGAAAACCCCAACCACAGAATCATCAGAGAAGCCATAGAGATTGAAAAAAGACCTGAAAGCATGAATAGAAGAGATGATTCTAGCAGACTGTCAATCATTTGGAAACCTGCACTCTCAAACAGAAAGATCTCCACACCACAAAACAAACACCTGAGCACAGACAGACTCTCTCTGATGCCTCCAACTCAAAACATCCCCCCACCAGGCACCCGGGTGAAACCCAGCTTGCTAATGAATAGCAGCTTGCTAATGAAGAGCAGCCGTCCCTTCACACGGAGCCAAGCTGCACTGAAAGCCTCCAACACAAAAACAGACTGTTGCCAGCCAATCAAAGCCACAAAACAGACAGAAGAAACCAGAAACACCAATCAATCAAACTCCAAGTCCAATGAACACAGGTCCAGGCTCCCAACCAATCAAAATGGACCAGCCTCAAATTTAAAACCAGGAGCTGTAAGACCCACATCCATACAGAAGCCTGATGATGGCAGATGAGATTCTGCTGAAACGTTGCTACAACTTTAACAGAACTACAATGACGTGGGATAATACCCGAAGGAAGCTAAACAGCACACATGTAAGTACCCGCGAAAACCTAAGAAAACAAATATATATATATATATATATATGTATGTATGTATGTATGTATGTATGTATGTATATGTATATGTATATGTATATGTATATGTATATGTATATGTATATGTATATGTATATGTATATGTGTATATATATATATATTTAAGCTTTCCTGGTTTCAAATTTGAGACTGGTCCATTCTGATTGGCTAGGAGCCTGGGTCTGTGTTCATTGGACTTGGAGTTTGATTGATTGGTGTTTCTGGTTTCTTCTGTCTGTTTTGTGGCTTTGATTGGCTGGCAACACTCTGTTCTTGTGTTGGAGGCTTTCAGTGCAGCTTGGCTCCTGACAGCATGAATAGAAGAGATGATTCCACCAGACTGTCAATCATTTGGAAGCCTGCACTCTCAAATAGAAAGATCCCCACACCACACGGAGCCAAGCTGCACTTACAAGCAGATCTTCTTGTTCTACGTGTAGATCTTTGATCATTTCTAAGAAGTGGTATGAGTTTTGTACATGTGAAGCTGCGGTTTCAGCATGGGGCTGTAGTTGTTTTGCTAAGTATTCAGCTAGGTTTTGTAATGGTGCTCCTATGGAGCTGACTATGGGTCTGAGAGATATGCCTTCTTTGTGTATTTTTGGGAGGCCATATAATTTGGGGCATCTAGAAGATTTTTCTCTTGGGATGATCGTCTGTTGGATTTCTTTGCTTATGTGGCTGGTTATAATTTTCTTCTTGGTTGATTTTTCTAGATATGATTTTTCTAGATATGTGGTTGTACCACTTCTTAGAAATTATCAAAGATCTACACGTAGAACAAGATCTGCTTGTAAGTTTCGACGTGGTTTCACTATTCACTCAAGTCCCAATAAAAGAAACTCTTGAAATCATCAAAAATAAATACCAACCAGCTAAAGACCTCATGGAACTAACAGAACACTGCCTAACCAACACATATTTCATATACAAAGGACAAAGATACAAGCAAATTGAAGGAGCCCCTATGGGATCACCACTGTCACCCGTCATTGCAAACCTGTTCATGGAAGAATTCGAATCCAGAGTCCTGGCTAATGCCACCCACAAACCCAAACTATGGCTAAGATACATCGATGACACATTTATGATTTGGCCCCATCGAAAAGAAAACCTAAACAATTTCCTAACACATCTAAACAACACACACCCCAAAATCAAGTTCACCACGGAAATAAACAAACAACTACCATTCCTAGATGTACTAATCTACAAAAGAACAGATGGCACACTGGGACACACCATATACCAGAAGAAAACACACAACAACCGCTACCTCAACGCCCAATCCCACCACCACCCAGCACAGATAAATTCCGTAGCGAAAACACTAATTACCAGAAACAAATGCCTGGCAGACAAGACACATATAAAGACTGAACTATGCACCCTGACTGAAGTATTGACAGCCAATGGCTTCCACAAAAACAAAATCACCAACTTGATCCACAAAAACAAACCAAGACATAACAGAGACCTAGAAGATCAACAGATCCATGGAACAGCTGTCCTGCCCTACATAAGAGGTACCACAGATAAAATCAGTAAGATACTACACAGGCATCACATCAAGACTGCCTTCAAAACAGACAAAAAAATAGCAGCCATCCTGAGGAACCCCAAAGACAAAATTGACCTGGAAAACCAAGGCACATACAAAATTCCCTGTACATCATGCCCGGCCACATACATTGGACAGACCAATAGAAGAATAAGTACCCGCCTGGATGAACACAAAAATGCAGTAAAAAAGCTGGAACACCCCTCCTCACTAGTCCAACACATGAAAACCACAGGTCACAACATCAACTTCAATCGCACTAAAACCCTAGCCACTATAGAAAACCCCAACCACAGAATCATCAGAGAAGCCATAGAGATTGAAAAAAGACCTGACAGCAAGAATAGAAGAGATAATTCCAGCAGACTGTCAATCATTTGGAAGCCTGCACTCTCATATAGAAAGATCTCCATGCCACAAGCCAGGCAAACACCTGGGCAAAAACAGACTCCCTCTGATAGCTCCAACCCAAACACCCCCCCACCAGGCACCCAGGTGAAACCCAGCTTGCTAATGAAGGACAGCTTGCTAATGAAGAGCAGCCGTCCCTTCACACGGAGCCAAGCTGCACTGAAAGCCTCCAACACAAGAACAGAGTGTTGCCAGCCAATCAAAGCCACAAAACAGACAGAAGAAACCAGAAACACTAATCAATCAAACTCCAAGTCCAATGAACACAGATCCAGGCTCCCAGCCAATCAGAATGGACCAGTCTCAAATTTGAAACCAGGAACTAACTCTATACAGAAGCCTGAGGATGGCAGATGAGATTCTGCTGAAACGTTGCTACAACTTTAACAGAACTACAATGACGTTGGATAATACCCGAAGGAAGCTAAACAGCACACATGTAAGTACCTGCGAAAGCCTAAGAAAACAAATACACACACACACACACACACACACATATAGTCTGTGTTTGAACCAGACACCCAGATGAATCCTAGCTTCCTAACAAATGATAGCCATCTGTTGACTCGGAGCCAAGCCTCACTAAAAGCCTCCAATACAGGAACACAATGTTGCCAGCCAATCAAAACAAAAAAATGCTATAAAACAGACAGAAGATATTAGAAACACCAGTCAAGCAAAATACAGCAAACTCCAAGACCAATAAACACAGACTAAGACTCCCAACCAATCAGGATGAAGAAAAAAACATTCTGGCACAGCAGCAGGCTAGGCCCAAATTTAAAACTGAAACGGCTGTGAAAGTCTGACTCACAGACGAACATTATACAGAAGCCTGATGATGGCAGATGAGATTTGCTGAAACGTTGTTACAACTTTAAAAACACAAGTATAATGACATAGGAAAATACCCGAAGAAAGCTGAATCCCATAGATATATAGATATAGATATAGATATAGATATAGATATAGATATAGATATAGATATAGATATAGATATAGATATAGATATAGATATAGATATA
>BLBF01000039.1:6144533-6156236 GCA_015471245.1 Laticauda colubrina
ATATAGATATAGATATAGATATAGATATAGATATAGATATAGATATATTGAGATATTGAGATATTGAGATATTGAGATATTGAGATATATTGATATATAGATAGAAACTCCATACAGAAGCCTGATTAAGGCAGATGAGATTCTGCTGAAACATTGCTACAACTTTAAAGGCACTACAATGACGTGGGATAAAACCCGAAGGAAGCTGAACAGCACACATGTAAGTACCCGCAAAAACTTAAAAAAAACATATATAAATATATAGATACATAGATACATAGATACACAGATATACAGATATATAGATATATATCAAGCCTTTTTTCTTTCTCCACAGACTGAGGTTTTGTTTTTTTTTAATGAAAGTTATAGCAGCTGAGTCTTTTTTTTTTCTAGAGAGAGAGAGGGCAGGAATGAAACAATTTCACTAATTAAGTGGCTGGTGGAGGAAAAAATTCAGCTATTTCTCTCATACATTCAAGACTCAGTCAAGATCAGAGACCTACCACCTTACAGCAGTCTGGACAGAAATGAATGACTGCAAGCTATTTCTTCAAGACAGCAAGTGGCCTAGATCTGATTGACTTCTGAATTTTGACAAAAGTCAGTGACAACATTGAAGTGCTTGAATCTAATTCTGTAACTGTTTAACTGTTATAACTTCTATTCCAGAAAATATTTTTTCATATGTTAGATTTATATCCTGCCCCTTCTATAGGAGCTCATGCATAGGTATCCTGCCTCCAATTTCTTTCCAAAACTTGGGTGGAGGAATGGGATTGTCTGAGTCTAGACCATTCATTATCTACCATATCATTCTGCAGGAGCTCTATTTCCTTTGAATATATCAACATTAAGTTATGACCACAGCCACAAATTGGGTTGCGACTACACCCTATGCTTCAAGTCCTTAAGGCATATGCATGTTTGTAATGTTTTTTTCCATGAAAAATGTTGAATCCATGTACTTTCATTGAAATAGGATCGTAATATACACTCTGCAATAGCTGATTAGATGTATTGCTGAACATTTACCCCACTGATACTAACTCTATGAGGTAGTCCAGACAAGAAGCACAACCAAAAGTAGTAGATCTATCTTTAGTGTAAAATTATATTAACAGAATCTTTTGGGATTGAAGTATTTCTTTTTTCCTTTTACTCTCTGGAAAACTAGAGAGGGTCCACATTGAAATGTTTTGAGCCTCTTCTGCAACTTGAAACATCTTTCACATGCTGATTGTCCAATATGCAGCTCTCTGTTCTGTCTCCAAGCTCATTCCCACATATCATTATAGTTGAATGTTATTATGGTTCATCACATAGTTAGTTAGGCTGGATTTGCTATTTTAATCACCTATCAAGTCATTCATATTGATCTGGGATAGGCAGATGTTGTTTTATGGTGTTATAGGTATTGCTACAAGGTGTAAGCTATTCCAAATGAAGCTTCCTTTTGTAATTGACTGATGGTGAATTTGTCAATGGTATTCAAGTGCTGCTTCAGTTATTTCAATATTGCACACCTAGGGCACATGGATATTGGTACCACCGTTGCTTTCTTTTGCCACAATCATTCTATTTCTATTTCTATTTTGCAGGTCTTTGTATTTTGTTATCTTCTACAATTCCTTCTTTTCTATTCTGCTGTCTTGAGATACTGCCATGTCCTTTATCCAGACCTTTTTGTCTTTCTTGTAATAAATTGTTAAGTTTTGACTGCTACGTGTCTTTTTGAATTCTAAAGTCCCATGATATTTTAGTTTCTTTTTATATTACTTTGTCTATTTTATGGTCCTACTAGTTTCTACTTACAAACAAATTGTATTTCTTGCAGATATTCCAATGCAACCATTGTTACTATTTTGTCACACCATTGTTTGTAGTCAGTTTGTAATCAGTCTTCTTGCAACAGATAACTAGATCTACTGTTTCTGCAGCTTCTTTGCAGAGGCAATATCTGCTGTCTGTTAGTTATTATTATTATTATTATTCAGATATACACAATGAATTAATCTTTTCAAGTCACTAGAATGAGGAAATTGTATGCTTATGTTCCTGCTCCTTCCCTTTTACTTAGTAATTCTGTGCATGTGACCAACTGACAGAGTACAATCCTCTATTCTGAAAGGGATAAGTACATATATTGCAAAAAGGAAATATATCAATCTTTGACTGTTGATTTTATATTTTTATTTAAAAATTAGGTATTGAGATACTTTCTTCAAGGAAACAATGATCTCTAGAGAAAACAGAGTATGCAATATTTTGGGTGCCTTGAACCAACTGAAGCAAAGGTTCATCTCCTTAACCTTTCAATTTCTTTCTTGCCATTTGTTTTTAAATCAGAGTTAACATTTCATAGAACTTTCTTTTTTTGTGCTGAAATAATTTATTTCTTGTTACAACAAATCCCCATGCTAATGAAGATGAATTGTTTCTAATTAAGGGAAACTTGGCATTTCAAGGTTGGTTTGAAGACTGACTTCTAAATGTCTACTGAGAAAACACAGCAATCAGAATCAGATAAATGATATTGATTCAGCAATAGTCTAGCTGGAAATGCTGGATGTTCATGACTCATATCATTGTTCACATAATAAGATTTCTATGTGAAAGTATTAAAATGAAAAATTTGATAATCAAGAGGGTTGGCTGGCAGCCTGATGTTAATGGGATTTTGTCTACCAATAAAGACCAATCTATCTCTATAATGCTGTTGTGCTCACTTTCATTGGTAGTGTTGTTGTATTTTGGTAGTGACAGTTGATTATTAACTAATGTACAGAGATCAGACAAAAACATTATGAAAGGCTACAGGGCTTCAGGAAATGGAATGGGTCTGCTGATGATACTACAGTTGAAAGTGTGTGGAATTGAACTATATTCTGAAATAGCAGTGAAAGTCCTTGGGAATACAGAATGCCATTCCCCAGCTGCTGACATGTCTGTAAGATCCAAACTGCATACCTATTTAAGTTCCAAGATACTGCTTTTAGGAAGTAACAACATTAAGCAAGGAAGTTCCCACTTTTAGTAGTAGCAGAAATATTAACACTGTTTAAACTAGTACTTCTCAGCCTCAGCAGTTTTAAGAGATATGGACTTCAAGTCCCATACTGTCTGAGCGATTCTGAGAGTTGAAGTGTATACCTCTTAAAGTCACTAAGAGTGAAAAACACCAATTTCAACCTCTTCCTTATCTCTGTTTTACATGTATAATTTGTAGATACATGATTAATAAAGCATTTATAATATAATATAGATTTGCATACAAAATATAGATTTTCATACAGAGTTCTTGCCTGTTATTTCAAACTATGAAATGTGTTAATTTTAGATTGTAAAGTTAAAAGAAATATCTGCAATAGTCATAATGTTATTTCTTAGAACTGGTGTTAAAAATACCAGTTCTAATTGTTAAAAACTGGCTAAAAAAAAAACCCAATAAAAGGCAGTGAACAGAAGTAAAAAAAAACAGGGAATATTGTTATCAGTTAAATATCAGCTAAATATTACAATTACAACTTAAATGAAGTTGAAATATTTTTTAAAGTTTTATATTACACTTTTCCAGGAATAATCTATGATCCTGAAGATGTCAGTAAACTGGGCTGCATGTCTTTTTATTTTGCTTGATCTGATCTAATTAAAATTAAAATATCTGCTGCATTAATTATTGAGTGTACTGGAAAGAAAACAGTTGACACTGTTTCTCACTTAATCCAATGAATGTTAGATTCATAAAAGTATGACTTTGTACAGGTTGCATACCATGAAGCAAATATTTAAGGATAAACAATGCCAAAACATCATGTTCTGAAGATATTACCTAGTTTGGATAATGACATGTATGGAAGAAAACAACCAAGCTCAGAGAATATGAAAGACTCCAGAACGTCAGATGAATTATTTGCTTTTTGTAATCGACTAGATTGGTCTAGGAGGCAGACAACAAAGTCAAGATGAAGGAATAATCTGAATGAGAGAGCAATTGGAATCAGGAATCAGGACTAGAGATCAAGCAAGTACAGGTTAAATATTAAGGAATGCATTTGGCAAGAAATAATAAATACTTTTTTGAAAATAACTATTGACTGGTTTGGAAAATGTAATTTCCATATGGAAACTGCTGAAATTGTCTGGTTAAAAAGAATTTCAGTTGTAAGAATGAATCTTCTACCATGATTTAACTTAGTGGAAGATAATTCCAATAAAAATTAAAAGCAATTACCGGTCTAAACAAATAATAATGGTATCATAAAACCTCAAGGATTAAAATCAAGATTCTACAAGAATTAAGCAAATGCTAGCACTAAACCTTAAATCTTATTATCAAGCTAGCTGCTGAAATTGGATTACAGACGATTGTATGTTCTTATGTCCTAGTTGCCTCAAAAGGGAGGGCAGGATGCTTAAATGATCTACATAAATATCTATGGATTTATACAAATAGAAGCAAGCAGTTTATAGTAGGTAACACAATAGGAAAGTGTAATGAACATTTTGGAATAAACAGAAAAAATAACTGCAGATTTATTCTTTCTTGCATTATTTTTAAATGTGTGTTTTTATGGAAATGAATGAAAGAAAAGGAAATTTACATAGTGGAGACATAGCAATTATACAATTATATATTACAAGATTTGCTTAATTTTATTAGATGTTTACTTTTTAGTGGCTTCATTTGCTGGTTTGACATCTTCAACTGTGTAATACAAAATTTAAAAAACTATACGAACAAAGAGAAATATTTAAAATTTTATTGAATTTAACAATCTTACATCATGACTGAGAACATTTTGGGGAACCTCACTTACAAAATCTTGATAAAATATGACTGAAGAACTAATCAAGTTAAAGATCATATGGTTAAATGAATTCAGAATGTAGATTTAGAAGCATATATTCAACAATGTGTTTTCAATATAAATTTATACAAAATATCATGCCTAGAGAAAAGTGATATAAGATCTTTTAGTTTCAGCATATTACCTCAGTTCTGATTTCTAAAATAGTTCATTTTCTAAAATTTGTTAGATATCTAATGATTGTCAAATCATTCCTCCATATTTAATGACAATGCTTTAAAGCTGAAATTCTGAAAAGTGATCTTTGTTAGAATGAAGCACATTTTAAAATTCAATTTCCTTTTCAATCTGCAATATTATTGCTAAATCAATCTTTATTAAATCATAAACTCCCAGAATCTTTTCCTGATCTAGGCCTGTATATTCAAATTACTGAATGATTCTTATTGGAAAGAAAGATTTGCTCACACTGTTGCAGGTGCAGGTAAATACCCAAAATAATTTTGTATATTAAAAGTAAATCCCACATAGAGAATAATTTCATACATACATACATACATACATACATACATACATACATACATACATGCATGCATGCATGCATACAACAGAAAAATTAAAAATCAAAAACTTTCTTTCCCTCTTCCTCTTAAACTAGACAACTCCAAAATGAATTGATCTGATTTGCACATCTTGGGTTATATTGTGGACTTGAATGTAGCTACCTAAATTGAGTTAAATATCCTTAGTATCGCAAAGGGATTATAGCTTAAAAAGAAAAAAATAGTATGATATATTTTTGAAAAATATAATTTCTGGAATTTTTTTTAAAGCTGTTGTCTCACTTGTTTAAATTTATATATGGAATATAAATTTCTTTTTGGAATAGCCCTAGGCAAGATAGAATTACTATTTCTTTCCTAGCAGTTCTCAATCAGTGTAAGGACAAAAAGTTCTCTCTTTAATTTTTTCTTAAAATTAGATAATATATAGAAATGTTCATGGCTGGAGATTGTCTTGCACATTTCTTTTACTTCAAGATAGACAAGAATATTTATGCAGAACAATCTCTCCTCTGACCTAGTTTGGCATCAGTAAAATGGTGGGGAAAAGTTCCTGCAAAATATTTGGAGAAGTTTACTTCCTTCTAGGAAAATTGGGAGAAAACATCCACCCAATTTTCTGATCATAGATAAATTTCATTTCTGGTACAAATGTTCAGAAGTTTTTGGGCCAGTCCAATGTGAATTCACAAAGTATATTTCTTAGTAAATGCATTAGATCAAGCAGCAATACTATCTAAAATATAATCTGCACACTTCATTCATTCATTCAATTTTTATTGCATTTATTCCATTTCAGTTGATGATTGTGGAAGGCTTACAATCCAGACAATATGTTAGAGCTAAAAATGTTTTTAAAAAATAAAACAATAAAATCAGTAAAACTAATAAAAACTCGAAAAACATTCAAATTTGGAGACTTTTGAAAAAAGAATGTGATCCCTTCGGTATCCAAGTCCCAGTTCTTCTGTTATCTATTACAGAGCTGGTTAATGAACAGAAAGGACCATAAGTCTCCAGGTAATTGAAGGAGTCTTTCTGTATTATTCCAATGCTGCCACAATATTGTGAAATAAGAGACCTTGTGTCATATGTAATAATTTTCTTTTTGATCTAAAAATGCGGCTAAGCAAAATTCAAGGGTTTAAGTTTAAATAATGACTGTATACCTCTCATAGTGAACATAGTATGTTTCAAATTAAATTTGAATTTTTTTCAAGTGATAATCATGTATTTATTTATGAACAATGAAAGCACCTGAATAAAAATCCAAGTTAATGTTATGTCAGATTTCTTATTATTACTAACTTTGTATCCTCTTAGACTGCCTTTCACTTTACTCATTATTAATCGCAAAATGAATCTTTCAAGGTTTGGTATATCTTTTGCTTTTTATTCTCTAAACAATGTAAAAAATCCCTCGGAAATTCCATTTGATTGTGCTACTATTTAAAAATAAATAAAAGATATTCCAAATGTTATCTGCCTCAGTGCTATAAAAGACTTGTTTTTCTTTGAAGACACTAAACAATAAAACATCTCAGATTATAATTCACAGAAAATGGAAATATATATCTTTACCTTCTAGTAAAAGCTCAATATCTCATACATATGTATACTAAATCATACTTAACTTTGAAAACATTAACTTGAGGCACATAGCTGCATCATGATCTAGTTTCATGGTGGAACAATGGGTAAATACTGAGCATTTTTTCTCCATCATGCATTGAAAGGAAAATATCACTACAGTTCTCAGCATTTACTCATTCCATATAAAAATCTCTTCATCAAGTGCTCTTCTCTTCAGCCTTTGCTCTACAGTGATATGGGTATACATTTTCCACAGCTTTATTTTGTTGTTGAAATATTTCTACCCCACATGTAAATATCCCTATGCAAATTAGATTAAAATGAATAGATTAATGTGCAGCACAAAATGTTTCAGTGCAAATAAAAATTGTATGATGTGACTTAGACAATACAATTATTTTACATAAGAGTTTTCTTTACTTTACCCACTTGAACATTTTTTTACAAAATGATTTTAAGAACACAACAGTTTAGTCACCATATATTTGTTTTTAAAACATGATTAAGGGTAGATATGCACTTTCTACTTGTGCCTATCACTGCTATAGGCCACAACTATTTTCTGGGTTCAGAAGTCAGAAATCTTTCACAAATTTCCATCCTATCATAAATTCATTTTTTACCTACATTTTGAAGCAAAATTATTTTTCATCCTCAGGCAACTCAAGTACTTCTGAGTGGATGGTCTGAGGCACTTCCTTTTAAACTTGAGATAAGTGTATCCTTGTCATCTTGGCATCCTTTAGAGGGTATGAAAGCACCTCATGTGCAATGTCTGGTAAAAGAAATACAGGAGGGTACAATCCTTAAAAGGAAAAGTCAGGCGATCCGTCCATGCATGAGTCAACAAATTACATTTGCCTTCCTGGCTTTTGAATTATAATTAAATTCACTGGTGGCCATACTCCAGACAGATGGTAAAATCGGTCAATTTCATATGGATTCATTATTTATTATTGCATGCTATTTTCATGGTCAACCTATGATTTCAATATATCAGTGCCCATGTTTGATATCTCATCATTACAAAAGTGTTGTCTGCAAATAGACATTGTGCCGTAGTGCCATGGTGTCACAGGATTAGAATGCAGAATTGTGGCTAATTCAGCTTATTGCCAGGTGTTCAATCCTGACCAGTTCAAGGTTGACTCAGCCTTCCATCCTTCTTAGATCAGTAAAATGAGGACCCAGATTGTTGGCGGCAAAGTGCTGATTCTGTAAACTATTTCGAAGGAACTGTAAAGCACTGTAAAATAGTATATAAGTCTTATTGCTATTGCTATTTGGTTGCATCTTATGCAAAAATGCAGAATTTTGTATTGCATTGCCATCTAAATATGATCTAAATATGCTAATAATAAATTCATTACATATTCAATCCTTATACTATTATATAGACAAACTAAAGCAAGATTAATTAACTTAGTATTATTATCCTAAGTGTGGGTTTTCTTAATGTTAAAATTCAGTTTCGAAAAGCACAGTTCTGCATTTATTTTTCAAAAATACATATTAGATCTATTTATAATGGGGAGGGCGGAGCCAGCATATCGACGATACGGCATGCGATCTTGGAGGTCTGAGATCGCTGCCGATCTCTTTTCTCCTGGACGGTCCAATCGGATCTAAACCATACCAAAGAGACGGTGAATGTAAAGAGCGCATCCTGACAATCCCAGGGATATTGCAAAGTCCCTGATAGATCCAGGAGAAGCTCTTTTTCCAGCAGCAAAGAGGGAACCATTAAAGCTGCTGAAGTTGGGACAGCTCCGAAATAGAAGAGAACAGAAAGAGAGAGTGTGCCGGTTTGGTGAGAACTTTTTTTATATTTTAAAGGCCGTGTCAAACTGCCCAACGGATGCAAAACGGACACAACGGAAGAGAAAAATGTTACATCCATTGTATCCGCGCTCAAAAGGGGTGAAAATTTGCATAATTGGAGGGGACAACACGGACGCAGGGGGGATGCAAAGTGGATGCAGAACGGAAGCACAGCGGATGGCGCGTCCGCTAGGCTTCCGGGGGGGCTCAGCGAAGTGGACGTGGAACGGAAAAAGCGGATGCAGAACAGATGCACAGCGGATGAAGCGGATGCACAGCGGAAGTCTAACGGATGCCCGGCATTAATTGCGCATGCGGGGGGGATGCATTGCGCAAGCCCCCTGGATATAAAGGGAAGCAGCTCGCACGTCTAGCATTCCGAGGAAAGACCTGTTGCTGGACACTTCGAGTTCCTTGCCTGCATGTCTGCCTGCAAGCCTTGCTGCCAGCCTGCCTCCAAGCCTGCTTCCCAGCCTGCCTCCCAGCCTCCTGTGCAGCCTCCCTGCCAGCCTTGCTGCCAGCCTGCCTTCCAGCCTGCCTTCCAGCCTTGCTGCCAGCCTGCCTTCCAGCCTCCCTGCCAGCCTTGCTGCCAGCCTGCCTTCCAGCCTCCCTGCCAGCATTGCTGCCAGCCTGCCTTCCAGCCTCCCTGCCAGCCAGTCTGTCTGCCAGCCTTGGTGCCTGCCTTCCTGCCAGCCTTCCTGGCAGGCTTTCTAACAGGCTTCCTGCCAGGCTTCCTGCCAGCCTTGGTGCCAGCCTTCCTGCCAGCCTTGGTGCCTGCCAGCCTGCCTGCAAGCCTTCCTGCCAGCCAGCAACCCCACAACCATGGGGAAGAAGCGAAAGTCTCAGCAACCTGCCGCCATCCCTGGCAAGAGGGACAGGGCCACCCTCCTACCCCATGTCCCTGACTCATCTTCTGCTGGAGCTTCTGCTGGAGCTGCTCCTGGCATTGGTGCTTCTGCTGCGTACTCTGCTGAAGCTGCTCCTGGTCCTGATGGTCCTGCTCATTCTGCCCGTGCTCCTGGTCTTGCTGACCCTGCTTCTGGTGCTTATTCTGCTGCTGCTGAATCTGGTCTTGCTGCTACTGCTGCTGCTGCTGCTGCTTATGATCCTGCTGCTGCTGCTGCTTATGATCCTGCTGGTGATTATGCTGATAATGATGATGCTGATGATGCTGATGATGATCCTGCTGGTGAGGATGCTGATGCTGATGCTGATGATGATGATGATGATGCTGTTGGTGTGGAGGAGCAGCCCATACAACCTCAAAGTCCCTCTGATGAGGGTCCATATGGCCCTGCCAGAGGGAGGAAGAGGCAGACGCGTGATAGGGAGAGGAGGCAATACTTCATTGAGGAGGAACACGAGGATGAGGTGCTGGAGTGGCTGAGAGAGAACGACTATCTGTGGCGGAAGGGACACCGGCTGTACAGGGACACCAAGCGGAAGCAGGCTGCTTGGAGACAGAGGGCGGAGAGTCTGGGCTACACTTCAGAGGTGCTCTTCAGCTGGTGGAAGCACATGCACACCTGGTACGGGAAGCTGCACCGCAAAAAATCTGGCCAGGCCAGGGTTAAGCTGACGGAGAGAGAGAACTATGTCATGGCCAAGTGCAGCTTCCTGGAGGGTGAGGTCCGCCACCGAGGGGCACCAGGAGCCCCTCTGTCTACCCTCTCTCTCCGGCAGCCTGCTGGGAGCCAGTCCTCTGGGGCGAGAGTCAGTCCCTGTCTCCATGCAGGTTTCTGTGGAGCGTGCCATGGCGGAGAACCCCGGGCAGGTGTTGAAAGCGTGGTGGAGAGCGAGGAGGACTCTCTGGTGTGGTGGGAGAAAGGAGAGATCGAGTCCACCGCTGCCGAAGTCGCATCCACTCACACCTCCGCCACCACAGTAAGGCAGAGAGCCGGACTGCAAGAGGGGCAGAGCCACAAGGTCCTGGTGGAGATCAGGGACACCATCCGCACCAGCATAGGTCTCCTCTCTCAGTTGGTCCCCATCGAATCCTCCTCCTCCAACTGCAAGCCCTTCCTCAATTATGTGAACCAGACCCTCAAGGAGATGGCGGATCCCCAGTACCAGGTGGTGAAGGAGAGGATCACCAAGCTACTTAACAACCCTCCAGATCCAGAGGCACCTGCTCCCACCCAGTCCAGGTCTGCTCCTCCACCCCAGGTGATGTCCCTCCCATACCAAGACTTCCCACACCCCCTCAACTACCAGAGGTCCAGCAGCACAGACAGCAGCCCTTACAGATGCAGGCACAGAGTCATCGGGTGACACCACTGCCACCAGTTCCAATGATGCCACCGATGCCAACCTCGACAGTCCTCACCCCGCTGCAGAGAAGGCAGCCCCACTACACTACTCCTTCCTCCACCCCACAGCCAAGCCTGGCCTCAGTACATCTCTCATCAGTACTGGGGCTGACACCCCATGGCATGGAGGAAGGACCTCTCAGCATCACGGGGCTGAGCCAGCTGTCCGACACCTTCCTCAACACACCGTCCCCTGTTGTCCTCTCGGGGCTAGGCACTCCAATAACACCTCAGACCAGCACTGCAGCAGCACCCACCTGCACAGCACCTGCTCCCTAAAATCTGGGCACACACCTCCGAGTGACCAAGAGGAGTGCCAGAGACTGGCTGCCTGGATATTTGTGGACTTTATTTGGACACTTGACTTGGGTCATGTTTGTTTTACAGCTTGTTATTAATAAAGTTTTTCTTTGTTTCACACACTTGCTTCATTATTTTTTTTCTATAAAGTCTGGGTGGAAACTTTTAGAAATGGTTTAGCCTTTGCATACTTGTGGGATGGGTTATGATAGCAGTGGGATGGGCAAGGATACCTGTGGGATGGGTTAAGATAGCTGTAGGATGGGAAGGGATACCTGTGGGATGGGAAGGGATACCTGTGGGATG
>BLBF01000039.1:6163782-6177448 GCA_015471245.1 Laticauda colubrina
AATATAAAAGGAATGAAAATTAAAAAGGAAGAATTTAAACTACAAGCCTTTGCTGACGATTTAGCTTTTATTCTGGAAGACCCGTTAGAAACCGCTCCAAAGTTAACGGATGGCAAGTTTTTTTGTCCATTTTACTTCCTCTTTTCATCTGTTGGTGCAGTGTGACAGGGGCTTAAGATTTGAAAAGACACCTAAAGCCCATGTCCCATTGCACCAATGGATGCAAAGAGGATGTAAAACATTAAAAAACATTGGAAAATGCTATGCATCCGTTGTGTACTCATTGCATACGTGTTTCATACGCTCTATCCATCCATCCACTGAGATTTCATCTGTGCAAGAAGTTTTGAGCTGCACAAAACTTTGTGAACGGATGAACTTTCCGCTGTGTACGATGTAAATCCATGACATACGAGCAACAAACGTTCTATGTCCGTTTATCATCTGTTAAACGTCCACTGTATCCTCTCTGCATCCTCTGGGCATCCCCTCAACTCACATCCACTGCAGCTGAAAACAGAAAGAGGGAGGAAACAAAAGGTACACGGAACGTCTACATAGCGTTAGTAGCACGGAAATAGAAAGGATGCACAGTGAATGGTTTGCATCCTATATACATCCTCTAGGCTTCCTATGAACATCCCTTAACATCCCCTCTACAAATTACCCACGTCCATTCTTTTCCTTTCTTTTCTGTTCTGTTTATGCAAATTTTTGCCACTTTTTGGAGCGGATGACAATGGATGGAGCCACCCCCGAAATTTTGCTCATCCGCTGTGTCCTTTTTGCATATGTTTTGCATCCGTCGGCCAGTGGGACCAAGCCTTAAAGGAAAGAAAGAATCTGTAAAAGTTTTAACAGAAGTGATTAAGCAGCGATTTTAAACGAGAATGTCAAAGTAATTTTTTTTTCATTGCTGGATTTTTTATACATGATCTTATATTTTGAAACTGGACTGATTTCTTTTTTTTTCTTTTTATTTATTCTTTTCTCCTTTTTGATTTTATAATATTTTAAGCCATAGATTCTCTTTTAGTTATTTTTTAAATACCTTTTTTCTTTTTTAATTAATTCTTATTATATTTTGCTTAGAAAAGGAGAGGGGGAAAGTGAAAGCTAAAGAAATTTTGTAACACTGCCAACTAGAGGCTTGGAAGTATCCAGGTTTTTTTTACCAGACAAAGCTGAGAAAGAAATAAGACTGTTTCAAGGACATTGCCTGATTGATAAGATAGAGGGAAGAGCATTGGAGAGTATTATTGCAGGTGCTCTTCTGAGTTTCTATCAACAGCTGGAGTCTGGTGTTGAACCTTAGGAAAAGAAAAGGTGATAAGCCTTTGGAGAAGAGAGTTATAATAAGAGCCTTGGATAATTAAACAAAGTGCAGTGTGTTTTTTATTTTATTTTTTTCATTTTTTCTAAGCTGTGCTACCCCTCCCCATCAGTTTATTTCTTTTTTTTTTTTTTTCATAATAGCTATTTGGATTTTTGGCTTTCTGGAACTTGTCTACCTTTCATATTGGTTTCTTTGTGGTTTATTTTTATGTATCTTTTTATATTTGAAATCTCTTAATTGGATTAAGGTGTTGAAGAACCTGAAGAATCTTTTTCTTTTCCTTTTTTTGTTTAGTCTTTTTCCTCACCTCTTTGCCTTTTTTGGGACTTTCCAAATTTTGTTTTTTGTGTGTCTGTTTATGGTGTGCTTATGCTCATTTTCTTAAAGTATACTAGAGCCTGAAGAATTTTTTTTCTTTTTTTCTTTTTAATTATATTAACAATTGTTTTTTTCTTTTTTCCACTATTTTTACTTGGAATTGTAATTGGTTATTTCACAACTGGATTAAGGTCCAAGAAGAATTTGAAAGATCTTGAATTTCTCAAAATGAGTAGGAAGTTAACAACTCCTGGTTCTTCAACTTCTGCTTCTTCCCCTCCACCACCTGGAGGACAATGCTCAATACAGACAATATTAAAGCAAGAAAAAGAACAAGAAAAATGATCCTGCACATGATTATGCAAGGAAATCAAAATATTCAAACAAGATGACAGAATATTGAAAAGAGAATTGAGAACATTGAACAAAGAACAGAGAACATTGAATAAAGAACAGAGAACATTGAACAAAGAACAGGGAAAACTGATGAAAAAGTGGAAATCATCCAACAAATTATGATGAAGTATGATGAGAGGCTCCAAGAAATTGAAGAAGAAGGTAAACAAAGAGATAAGAAGATTGGTGACATTGATAACAGATTAACTTTGGTTGAACAAGATAAAAGTGGTATGCTGAGATGAGAGATGGACAGATCAGAATTTTATCTCAGATTTCAAAACATAGAGGAAGAAAAAGGACAAAACCTAGCTGAGATAATGATAGAAATATTGGTTGAAACCTTGGAAACAACTTGAGAAAAGAGGATGGATGGAATAGATGAGGTTTATCGAATTTTTACAAGATATGCGATGAGAAATAGTTTACCAAGAGAAGTTCACATCAGATTTACAAAGAAAGCCATGAAAATGCAAGTGGTAAGAGAGAAAACATTGAAATACAAAGATAAGGAGACTGTGGTCTTGAAACAAGTGCCCAGAAGAGTGAGAGAGATGAGAAGAGAATACCAATTCTTGACCAAATTGTTACTTTAAAAGGAGGTGAATTATAGATGGCTGATTCCAGAAGGTTTAATGTTCACATGGCAAGAAAAGAGGTATAGAATTGACTCAATTGAGAAAGCTGAATCATTTTATGCAGAATTTTTTAAAGAGGAGAAAGAGGCAGAAAAAGAAATGTTACTAATTGAATTCCAAGAGGACTACCAAATGACGACTGGAAAAGAAGGTGCAGTAGGCAGAAAGGAGGAGGCTAAAGAACTATGTGAACCAAGATCTATGAGAGCTGTTAAACCGAACTACAAAATTTAACCATGGAAGGAAAAAAATGAATTACAATCAACATAAATGGACTTAATTCAGCTGTTAAAAGAAGGAAACATTTTCATAAATTAGAAAAATTAAAAATTGATATAATTTGTCTGCAAGAAGTACACATTAAAAAGCAACATGAACAATTGCTGAGACAGCCAAAATTAGGGAAAATATTTACTTCTTTGACACAATGCAAAAAATACTATATATTAAAGATATTATCCCAATGAAATTGATATATACTGATGATGATGGAAGAATACTAATGGTGGAAATAATAGATAATAATATAAAACACTCCTTATTGCAATTAATGCCCCAAATGACAAACAAGAATAATTTTATTAAAAATTACACATGAAAATAATTGAACTGGATTATGCTAATATAGTTTTGATGGGAGATTTTAATGGAATTGTAGACAATAAACTGGATTATACAGCACAGAAAACAACAAAGCAAAGCAGAAAGATCCTCCCTAAATCCTTTTTTAAAATGGTGATGAAATAATAATGAAATAAATTTAAAAGATACATGGAGAGAAAGAAATGCTAAAACCAAACAATCTACTTTCTATTCAAATAGACATTTATCATGGTCCAGAATAGATATGATATGAATGTCAACAGAATTGTTAACCAATATTCAAGAAGTAAACACTGAAACAAGTACTTGGGCAGATCACAATCCAATGACAATTAAATGGAAAGGACAAAGAAGAAGATCTAGATGGATGTTAAATAATACTATTCTAAAGGAAAAAGACTTCACACAGTGGATGGAGAAAAACTGTTTTTTTTTTCTTTCGAGAAAATAAAGAAGAAGATACATTAATTCAGAATGTATGGGATACAATGAAGGCATATGCCAGAGGCTTGATAATAGACTATACAAGAAAAAGAAATACTATGAAAAGCCTCTTAGCCTCTAAGGCATTAGAAAATTAGTAAAAAGGACTTGAAAAAGAGTTACAGAAAATGCCACAGAAAAAGGATATCAAGTTAAAAATGGATATAACCAAACATAAAATGGATCTAATAGAAAAAGAAGAGCTAGCACAAAAAATTAGAGGTGCTAAACAGAACTATTTTGAAGATGCAAATAAACCAGGTAGATTGTTAGCATATAAATTGAGAAAGGAGAAAGAATCAAGGAAAATATTGCAATTAATGGATGAACAAGGCCAAGTTTGCCATGGTAGCAAAGAGAAGAAGGAAATCATACGAGACTATTACGAGAAATTATGTACACAAGAGAATATTGATGAGGAAAGAGTTAAACAGTACCTACAGAATGCTAATCTACCCCAGATACCTAAAGAGATTGAAACAATGTTAGAAAGCAACATAACAATGATGGAGCTAACTGAAGCACTCAAGAAGCAAAATAATGGAAAAGTGCCAGGCCCAGATGGATTTCCGGCAGAATTTTAAAAAACTTTACAAGAATCATTGAACCTTCCATTGTTAGAAGTTATGAATGAAGTTATGTTAAAAAAAGAGGATATCTAAAACATGGTTAAAAGCTTATATTACATTTATTCCAAAAGAGGAGGCCGATCCATTACAAATTAAGAACTATAGACCTATTTCTTTACTAAATGCAGATTATAAATTTTTGCTTCAATATTGGCAGAAAGACTTAAAAATATTCAAACAGTTTTATTCATCCTGATCAAAATGGATTTCTGCCAAAGAGACAAATTAAAGACAATATGAGAGTAATTTTGGACACTTTGGAATACGATGAAGCTCATCCTGAAAAACAAATGGCTTTGATATTTCTAGATGCACAGAAGGCATTTGATAATGTGAACTGGCTATTCATGTTGTTACTGCTGGAACAGATGTGCTTTACTAAAAAATTTACTCAAGCAATAGAAGCTATATATCATAAGCAAACAGCAAAGGTAATGATAGAGGGAGAATTGACAGACTCTATTGATATAAGAAAAGGAACAAGAGAAAGATGCCCACTGTTACCCTTGTTGTTTGTGTTAACCTTGGAAGGGTCAAAAAGAAATATTAGAGAAGAAAAGGATATAAAAGGGATGAAAATTAAAAAGGAAGAATTTAAACTGCAAGCATTTGCAGATGACTTGGTTTTCATCTTTGAAGATCCACTAGAAACAGCACCAAAATTGATAGAAATTGACATATAGAAAGGTGGCTGGCTTGAAAATAAATAAAAATAAGACAAAGATTCTGACAAAGAACATATTATTAAGACAAAAGGAAGAATTAGCAGACCTATTGAAAATCCAAGTCACAAATAAGATCAAATACTTGGCGATATATTTGACAGCAAGATGCAGTACACTAAAAAAGAATAATTATATTAAACTTAAGTAGCAGATAGTGCTAGATTTGGCAAAACAGGAAAATTTACAACTGTCACTAATAGGGAGAACATCAACAATCAAGATGAATATATTACCCAGAATTTTATATTTGTTTCAAATAATTCCAATTAGGCTTGGAAAAGATTATTTTGAAGATTTAAATAAAATCGTGTTGAAATATATATGGCAAGGTAAGAAGGCGACAATAAAGTTAAAACTTTTGCAAGATGTTAGAGTAAGAGGAGGATTTGGCTTGCCTAATTGGGAGTTGTACTATCAAGCTACGAAATTGATGTGGATAAAGGAATGGATAACATAAAGAAATACTAGATTGTTGAGATTAGAAGGACATGATCTGTTGTTGGGGTGGCATGCTTTTTTATGGTATAAAGGAACGAAAACACAGGGGTACTTTAGAAGATATATATACAGGAGTCTTTGTGGTTAAATTGGGAGAAGACTAAAAGACAATGTTATTTGAAAATTCCAGTCTGGTTATTGACTATTGAAGCATTTTCTTATCCTATAATATACAAAAAGGAACAAAGAGTTAGATATGGTGAAATACTGAATGAAAAGGGTGAACTTAAATCTTTGCAAAAATTAGAGGAACAAGGTATAAAGATAAATTGGTTTTCATATGCGCAAATACAACCAAGGTATGATAAAGATTTTAAAACAGAAGGTTTTTATGATAAATTGACTGATTTAGACAAGATTTTGACAGGTGCCGATGAAAAGGTGATTTAAAAATTATATGGATATTTATTAGAAATTAAATTAGAAGAAGATCAAGTTAAAGAAACTACCGTATGATTGCTTGGGGGAAGAATTTTGGATATGGGATTAATTTAGAGAAATGGAAAAAATTGTGGCAATTATAAAATGACAATGTCAACATCATATAAAAAAAAAATGTATAAGATGTTTTATAGGTGGCACTTTCCCCCAACAAGAATAGCAAGAATGTTCAAAAATAAGTCCAAGAAGTGTTGGAAATGTCATCAGACACCTGGCTCATATTACCATATGTGGTGGACATGTTCGGATGCTCAAAAATATTGGACTAAAATCCACATGTGGCTGGAAAAAATAACAAATAAGTATATAGACTTGAAACCAGAGATTTTTTTTATGGGGAATTTTGCCTGAAATATATAGTACAGATTTGAAATATCTGATTGTAAATGTGTTAACAATGGTTAGGATTGTATTTGCTAAAAACTGGAAAAATGACAAGATACCATCACAGGAGGAGATTAAAAAAATATTGGAATGTGCTGAAATGAGTAGATTGACATTTGAAATTAGAAAACAAGATGATAAACAATTTTATAAAATTTGGAATCTATTTTATCAATGGTTAGATAACAAAACATAGTAATGAAATATGTAGATTTTTAGAAAATAAGAAATATATAAAGATGTATTTTCTTTTTTTTTCTTTTTTTTAATTATATCTACAAAATGATTCTAGGATAGATCTGGGAGGATAATATGAATTGTTATAAAATAAACTAATTAAAATATGATTATTTTATAAAACATTTATAGTCTAGTCAATGATTGATTAATAAAGATATTAATGTACTTGATATTTGATTAATAAAGATATTAATGTACTTGATATTTGATTGAAAGTATGAGAGGATATATAATGTAATTGTAATTGAAATGGTTGCGAAATGGTAGCACAAAACAATTTGTAAACCAACCATCACACTGTATGTATATTTCTGGCCTAATGTTTTTTATGTTTTGTTTGTTTATGTTTGTTTTAAAACCAATAATTTATTATTTTTTTTTAAGATCTCTTTCTAATGCATATATTTATTCTGAAAACTAAAATTGCACACTCGGGATATTTTCAGAAACCCAATTATCACTAACACAAAATAGATATCAGTATAGACTAGATCTGATATCAAGGCTATTGGGAACTAGTAAGACCCTTCAATATTTTAAGGATAATTAAGATAACTTTTACAAAATGATAAACCTGATGGATGTTAGTAATATCCTAATATCTAAAAATAAAGCAAATTGAATGAGGATTTCTGATAAATGACTACATCCAGACATTTTAGGCGATAGGGTTGCCTAGGATCAGGAATCTCATTAACTTATAGACTTCAGGATTTTAAATTTTGAAAACATTAAAAGCATTCCATTGATGTACTATTCCTATCACCCTGACATGCTCAGAGTTTTAACTGGCAGGTCCTTTGCTTTTTTCCTTAACCTGCATTAAAGTCACTACAGTTCCCAAATTATTGTCAATCACATAGTGTTAGGCTTGCAATTTTTCAAGCAGTTTTCACATAGCATATACCAATTTAACCATCTGTCAGTGTAACCAAAAGAAAGCATCTGCCTCAAAGAATTCCGACACATGAAATGCAGCAGAAGTAATTCAAACTTTACTTTTCTTTCTCTCCTGTTTTTCACAGTTCATAGCCACATACATTCTTCTAATGATTTAGTTTATTTCCTGACCCATGAAAAAAAATCAACTTAGCATTTCACTCTTTTTAGAGGTTCAAACTGTCTTACAAGGCTATTCTTTTCCAGATGGTGACATTTTAAGGCCCTGTCACACTGCCCAACGGATGCAAAACGGACACAACGGGCGAGCAAAATGTTCCATCCGTTGTTATCAGCTCTCAAAAGGGGCAAAACTTTGCATAACCGGAGCGGATAACACGGACGCGGGAAGGATGCAGAGCGGATGGAAAGCAGATATGGAATGGAAGCCCAGCGGATGGAAGCGGATGGGAGCGGATAGGACATCCGCTAGGCTTCCAGGGGGCCTCAGCAAAGCGGACGTGGAACGGATAAAGCGGATGCACAGCGGATGCACAGCGGAAGCCTAACGGATGCCTGGCATTAATTGTGTATGCGGGGGGGATGCATTGCGTAAGCCACGCGGATATAAAGGGAAGCACGTGGCCAGCATTTGGAGGAAAGACCTGCTGCAGGATACATTGAGTCCTTGCCTGCCCTGCCTGCATGCCTGCCTGCCAGCCTTGCTGCCAGCCTTCCTGCCAGCCTGCCTCCAAGCCTCCTGGCCAGCCTACCTGCCAGGCTTCCTGCCAGCCTTGGTGCCTGCCATCCTCCCTGCCAGCCAGCAACCCCACAACCATGGGGAAGAAGCGAAAGTCTCAGCAACCTGCCACCATCCCCGGCAAGAGGCCAGGGCCACCCTCCCGCCCCCTGTCCCTGACTCTGCTTCTGCTGGGGCTTCTGTTGCTCCGGCTCGCTCTTCTGGTGCTGGAGCTTCTGCTGAAGCTGCTCTTGGCGGTGGTGCTTCTGCTGCTGCATACTCTGCTGAAGCTGTTCCTGGCGGTGGTGCTTCTGCTGCTGCGTACTCTGCTGAAGCTGCTCCTGGTCCTGCTGGTCCTGCTGGTCCTTCTGGTCCTGCTCGTCCTGCTCGTGCTCCTGGACTTGCTCGTATTGCTCGTACTGCTCATGCTCCTGGTCTTGGTCATCCTGCTCGTCCTGCTGGTGCTCCTGGGCCTGGTCGTGATCCTGGTCCTGCTGGTGCTGCTGGTGCTGGTGCTGCTGGTGCTGCTGGGGCTCCTGGTGCTTACTCTGCTGCTGCTGATCCTGCTGCTGCTGCTGCTGCTGATGATGATGATGATGAAGATGATGATGATGATGATGATCCTGCTGCAGCTGCTGCTGCTGGTGGTGTGGAGGAGCAGCCCCTACCACCTGGGAGCCCCTCTGATGAGGGCCCATCTGGTCCTGCCAAAGGGAGGAAGAGGCATATGCGGGGACGGGAGAGGAGGCAATACTTCATCGAGGAGGCGCACGAGGATGAGGTGCTGGAGTGGCTGAGAGAGAATGACTATCTGTGGTGGAAGGGACACCGGCTGTACAGGGACACCCAAAGGAAGCAGGCTGCTTGGAGAGAGAGGGTGGAGAGTATGGGTTACACTTCGGAGGTGCTCCTCGGCTGGTGGAACCACATGCACACCTGGTACGGGAAGCTGCACCTGAAGAAATCTGGCCAGGCCATGGTTAAGCTGACGGACAGAGAGACCTACGTCATGGCCAGGTGCAGCTTCCTGGAGGGTGAGATCCGCCACCGAGGAGCACTAGCAGCCCCTCTCACAACCCTCTCTCTCCAGCAGCCTGCTGAGAGCTAGTCCTCTTCCGGACGAGAGTCAGTCCCTGTCTCCAGGCAGGTTTCTGTGGAACCTGTGCCACGGTGGAGAACCCACGGACAGCTGTTGTAATGGTGGTGGAGCACGTGGAGGACTCCCTGGTGCGGTGGGAGAAAGGAGACATCGAGTCCACCACAGTCGTAGCCACATCCACCCCCCCAGCTCCGCCTCCACAGAAAGGCAGAGAGCCAGACAGCAGGAGGGGCAGAGCCACACTGTCCTGCTGGAGATCAGGGACACCATCCGCACCAGTATAGATCTCCTCTCTCAGCTGGTCAGCACCGACTCCTCATCCTCCAACCGCAAGCCCTTCCTCACCTATGTCAACCAGACCCTCAAGAACATGGAGGAACCCCAGTACCAGGTGGTGAAGGACCGGATCACCGAGCTGCTTCACAACCCTCCAGATCCAGAGGAACCTGCTCCCACCCAGTCCAGGTCTGCTCCTCCACCTCCACCACAGGTGATGTCCCTCCCATTCCAAGGCTTCCCACAGCCCCTCACCTACCAGGGCTACGGCTAGCAGGAGGTCCAGCAGCACAGGCAGCAGCCCTTCCCAGTCCAGGCACAGAGTCTTCGGTTCCACCGGTTCCACTGATGCCACCGATGCCACCCACGACAATGATGCCACCGAAGACAGCGATGCCACCCACGCCAGTCCTCACCCAGCTGCAGACCAGACAGCCCCACTACACTACTCCTTCCTCCAGCCCACAGCCAAGCACGGCCTCAGTACATCTCTCATCAGTACTGGGGCTGACACCCCATGGCATGGAGGAAGGACCTCTCAGCATCGCGGGTCTAAGCCAGCCCTCTGAGAGTTTCCTCAACACATCGTCCCCTGTTGTCCTCTCGGGGCCAGGCACCCCAATGACGATACAGACCAGCACTCCAGCACCACCCACCTCCACAGCACCTGGACCCTTCACCCCTGAGACTGGGCACACCTCCGAGTGACCAATAAGAGTGCCAGAGACTGGATAGCTGGCTACCTGTGGACCTCATTTGGACACTTGACTTGGGTCATTTTTCTTTTACAGCTTGTTGTTCAATAAAGTTTATCTTTGATTCACACACTTGCTTCATTTCTTTTTTTTAATAAAGTCTTGGTGGAAACTTTTAGAATTGGTTTAAGCCTTTGCATGCTTGTGGGATGGGTTAAGATAGCAGTGGGATGGGCAGGGATACCTGTGGGATGAGTAATAGCTGTGGGATGGGTAAGGATACAGTGGGATAGATAAGGCTCCAGTGCAAGCATAGTGGGACTGTATGGTCCACCCTCCCTTGTGCCACACCTATGGCCCTTTATTATCAATAATAATGTAATAATCATCCACACATGTCAACACAAACACAACTCTTTATTAAACGCCCTGTTCATTGTAGGCCTACCCAATATACATGGCCCAATCTCATCCGTGTGATGAGACAGGCTGAAGGAAGCACCAATTAATCATCTGTCATCCTGTCTTGCCACTCCACTGCTCCAGCTGGGGAGTTGCACCAGTGTCTCAGGAGGTTGCGCTGCTTCTTCGCTTCACGTGAGGCTCTGTTGGGGCCTTGCGCATCCTGAGTGTCTATCAGGTTTCGCCCTTGCCTCCATTCCCCAGGCTCCATGTCCCCATTGCCTTGCTGGAGGTCCATGAGCCTGTTCTGCAAGACTGGGTAGCAGGTGCGCATGAGATTGTGCAGGATGCAGCAAGCTTCCACAATCCTCCTCACGGTCTCTGGGCGATGCTGCATGGTGGTGAAAAGTACCTGGAACCTGTTGGCCAGGATGCCAAAGGTGTTCTCCACCACCTGCCTTGCTCTGGACAGCCTGTAGTTGAAGATCCTCTCATCACGGGTGAGGCATCTGGAAGTATAGGGCTTCATGAGGTAGGTTCTGAGGGAGAAGGCGTCATCCCCCATGATGGAGTAGGGCACATCTTGCGTGTTGTTGGGCAGGGGGTCTGGATCTGGAAAGCCCATGATGAGTTTGCCTTCCAGCCCCTCCTTGAGGTGACTGGCGTTGTATACCTGGGCATCTGAAGATGAGCTGTAGCCTGAAGCATCGATGTACATGAACTTGTAGTCAGAATCGACCATGGCAAAGAGGACGATGCTGAAGAAGCCCTTGTAGTTGAAATAAGTGGAGCCGGACTTGGGTGGTGCTTTGCAAGCCACGTGCTTGCCATCTATGGCTCCAACGGTGTGTGGGAAGTTCCACCTCTGATACCACTGCTTTGCAACTTTCTTCCATCCTTCATCAGTGGAGGGGCACTGGAGGAGCTCCTGCAGGTATTCTTTGATGATGGCCTGCACCATTTCTCCGACCACAATGCTGATGGTGTTGTGTGGCACCCTCCAGCCGTACTGCATTCTTTTGTAGGTGGTCCCTGAGGCCAGGTGGCGCAGAGTGAGTGCCACCTTGAGCCCAGGTTCCAGGCTGGGCCGGAAGTTGGTGTTTGCCTTGGTCAACCTGGGTGTCAGCCGCTGCACAACTTCGTCAAACATGGCTGGAGGCATCCTCATGAAGTTCTGGAATGCCCGAGTGTCTTCGTTCCTGAGCTCCACCATCAGCTTGTTGTACAGTCCGTAATCTGCTCTTCTCCCGATCCATCTTCGGACCCAGACGCTTCTTGGCCGCCTCCTTTTCTTCCCGTAGTAGAGTTCACAGAGCCTGTAGCTGGCTTCGCATTGTTGTAGAAGGATGGTGGCTGCCAAAAGGACTGTGTTATGATCCACGGTTGACATGACTGGATGCTGTGGAAGAGGAAGAGTCAGATGAAGGCTGCAGAGGTCTGCACAGCTGGGCTGCTGTTCTGAAAGTGAGATGTAGATGAGTTGCTCCCCCTTTTTATAGGCAGTATAGGTGTCCCTTTGCTCATCTAGGCATCCTCTAGGCATCCTCTAGGCATCCTCTCGACATCCTTAATATCCGAGATAGGTCCCCTCTGCCAACGTTTTTTTCCATTTTAAACACTTTATTTCCATGCTGCATCTGTTCTGCATCCGTTCTGCATCCGTTCTGCGTCTGTTCTGCTTCCTCCCTGTGTCCGAGTGTATGCGAGTTGCGCGGATACGGAACGGATGCCTAGCGGATATAGCGGATGCGTAACGGATGCAGAACGGATGCGTAGCGGATGCCTAGTGGATGCAGAACGGATGAATTGGATACATTTTCCGCGCAAAAGTTTTGAGCAGCTCAAAACTTTTGGAGCGGATGAAACGTCAATAAACGGATGCTGGATGGATAGAAAGGAAGCAAAACGGAGGCAGTGAGTACATCGCGTTTTGAAACTGATGGCAAGCTTTTTTGTCTGTTTTACATCCTCTTTGCATCCATTGGTGCAGTGTGACAGGGGCTTTAGATAGGTCTCTCAGTTCTATTTTTGAGATCCAGTCATTTTCTCTGGCTGTACATTGCAGGTTGTAGTGGGAAACTACAGAACTCTTCTTTATTTGAAGAAAATGATTCTTTGTGCACCAACTCAGGAAGCTCAAACTTCCCACGGAGCTGCTGATACAGTTCTATAGAAGAATTATTGAGTCTATTATCTGCACCTCTATAACTGCTTGGTTTGATTCTGCAACCCATTAAGACAGACACAGAGTTCAGAGAGTAATTAGGACTGCAGAAAAAACATTGACTACCAACCTGCCTTCAATCGAGCACCTGTATACTGCACAGTCAAAAAGAGGGCTGTGAAAATATTTACAGACCCCTCACATCCTGGACATAAACTGTTTCAACTCCTATCCTCAAAACAATGCTAAAGAACACTGCACACCAGAGCAACTAGACACAACAACAGTTTTTTTCCCAAATGCCATCACTCTGCTAAACAAATAATTTCCTCAGCACTGTCCAACTATTTACTAAGTCTGCATTACTGTTACTATTAATCGACTCATCATTCCTTATCACCCATCCCCTCCCATTTGTGATTGTATGACTGTAACTTTATCATGTGTATCCTTATGATTTATATTGACTGTTTCCTAGTATGATTTGATTGCTTATTCTACCCTATGCCTATTATTAAGTGTTGTACTTTATGATTCTTGACTCTTGAAGAATGTATCTTTTTCTTTTATGTATACTGCGAGCATTTGCACCAAGACAAATTTCTTGTGTGTCCAAACACACTTGGCCAATAAAGAATTCAATTCAATTCAGTTCAGTTCAGTTCAGTTCTATTCTATTCTATTCTATTCTATTCTATTCTATTCTATTCTATTCTATTCT
>BLBF01000039.1:6178403-6257984 GCA_015471245.1 Laticauda colubrina
GATATAGATATAGATATAGATATAGATATAGATATAGATATAGATATGGGGATATATACATGGGGCACAAAAGCAGACACCTCTTAGGCTGTGTTCCTTGGATGGCCTTCCACACACAATCCCCTGAGACTAGAAGCACTGGAATGGCCTTTCTGCCTTGGGATGTGAAACAAGAAGAACCCATGTTTAAGCCCATGTCACACTGAACCAACGGATGCAAAGAGGATGTAAAACAGACAAAAAAAGCTTGCCATCCATTGGTTAACGCAATGTATCCGTTCTGTACTCACTCCCTCTGTTTTACTTCCTCTCTATCCGTCCAGCATCCGTTTATGGACGTTTCATCCGCTCCAAAAGTTTTGGGCTGCCTAAAACTTTTGCGCGAAAAATGTATCCAGTTCATCCATTCTGCATCCGCTACGCATCCGCTGCGCATCTGCTACGCATCCGTTACGCATCCGCTACGCATCTGCGCAACTCCGTCCACCCGGACATAGGGAGGAAGCAGAACGGACGCAGAACGGATGCAGAACGGATGCCTAGTAGATGCAGAACGGAAACAAAGTGTTTAAAATGGAAAAAACGATCGCAGAGGGGACCTATCTCGGATATTAAGCATGTCTAGAGGATGCCTAGCAGAAAACCTATACTGCCTATAAAAAGGGGGAACAACTCGCCTGCATCGCACTTTCAGAACAGCAGCCCAGTGGTGCAGACCTCTGCAGCCTTCATCTGCCTCTTCCTCTTCCACAGCATCCAGTCATGTCCACCGTGGATTGTAACAAAGACCTTTTGGCAGCCACCATCGTTCTGCAACAGTGCGAAGCCATCTACAGGCTCTGTGAACACTAGTGTGAGAAGAAAAGGAGCCACCCAAAAAGAGTCTGGGTCTGAAGATGGTTCGCTAGAAGAGCAGAGGACGGACTGTACAACAAGCTGATGGTGGAGCTCAGGAGCGAAGACACTTGGGCGTTCCAGAACTTCATGAGGATGCCTCCAGCCATGTTTGACGAAGTTGTGCAGCGGCTGACACCCAGGTTGACCAAGGCAAACACCAGCTTCCGGCCCAGCCTGGAACCTGGGCTCAAGGTGGCACTCACTCTGCGCCACCTGGCCTCAGAGACTTCCTACAGTAGCATGCAGAACAGCTGGAGGGTGCCATCCAACACCATCAGCATTGTGGTCAGAGAAGTGGTGCAGGCCATCATCAAAGAATACAAGGAGGAGCTCCTCCAGTGCCCCTCCACTGAAGAAGGATGGAAGAAAGTTGCAGAGCAGTGGTATCAGAAGTGGAACTTCCCACACACCATTGGAGCCATAGATGGCAAGCACGTGGCCTGCAAAGCTCCAGCCAAGTCGGGGTCCACTTATCACAACTACAAGGGCTTCTTAGGCATCATCCTCTTCGCCATGGTCTATGCTGACTGCAAGTTCATGTACATCAATGCTTCAGGCAACGGCTCATCTTCAAATGCCCAGGTATACAACTCCAGTCACCTCAAGGAGGGGCTGGAAGGCAACCTCATGGTGGGCTTCCCAGATCCAGACCCGCTGCCCAATGACAAGCAAGATGTGCCCTACTTCATCGTGGGGGATGACGACTTCTCCCTCACAACCTACCTCATGAAGCCCTACACCTCCAGACTCCTCACCCGTGAAGAGAGGATCTTCAACTACAGGCTGTCCAAGGCAAGACGGGTGGTGGAGAATGCCTTTGGCATCTTGGCCAACAGGTTTCAGGTACTTCTCACCACCATGCAGCATTGCCCATAGACCGTGAGGAGGATCATGGAAGCTTGCTGCATCCTGCACAATCTCATGTGCACCCGCTACCCAGTCTTGCAGAACAGGCTCGTGGACCTCCAACAAGCCAATGGGGACATGGAGCCTGGGGAATGGAGGCAAGGGCGAAACCTGATTGACACTGAGGATGTGAAAGTCCCCAACAGAGCCTCACATGAAGCGAAGAAGCAGCGCAACCTCCTGAGATACTGGTGCAACTCCCCAGCTGGAGCAGTGGAGTGGCAAGACAGGATGGTAGATTCTTAATGGATGCTTCCTTCAGCCTGTCTCATCACCCAGATGAGATTGGGCCATGTATGTTTGGTTGGCCTACAATGAACAGGGCGTTTAATAAAGAGTTGTGTTTATGTTGACATGTGTTGATAATTATTACATTATTATTGATAATAAAGGGTCGTAGGTGTGGCACCTGGGAGGGTGGACCATACAGTCCCACTATGCTTGCACTGGAGGTTTATCTATCCCACTGCTATCCTAACCCATCCCACAGCTATTACCCATCCCACAGCTATTACCCATCCCACAGGTATCCTAACCCATCCCAAAGCTATCCTTACCCATCCCACAAGCATGCAAAGGCTTAAACCATTTCTAAAAGTTTCCAGCAAGACTTTATTAAAAAAAAGAAATGAAACAAGTGTGTGAATCATAAATAGACTTTATTAACAGCAAGCTATAAGACAAAAATGAGTCTCTGGCACTCCTCTTAGTCGCTCAGTCTCAGGGGTGAAGGGTGCAGGTGTTGTGGAGGTGGCTGGTGCTGGAGTGCTTGTCATCAGCTCCTCCAGAAGCAAAAGCAGCAGAAGCGCCAGCTCCAGAAGAGCGAGCCCGTGCTGCAGAAGCCCCAGCAGGACCAGAGTGAGGGCCAGGGGCGGGATGGTAGCCCTGTCCCTCTTGCCAGGGCTGGCAGCAGATGGCTGAGGCTTGCTGTGCTTCCGCATGGTTGTGGGGTTGCTGGCTGGCAGCGAGGCTGGCAGGAACCAAGGCTTGCAGGGAGGCTGGCACCAAGGCAGGCAGGAAGGCTGGCAGGGAGGCTGGCACCAAGGCTGGCAGGCAGACATGAACCAAGGCTGGCAGGAAGGCTGGCAGGCAGACATGAACCAAGGCTGGCAGGAAGGCTGGCAGGCAGACCGGCTGGCAGCAAGGCGGGCAGCAAGGCTGGCAGCAAGGCTGGCAGGGAGGCTGGCAGCAAGGCTGGTAGCAAGGCTGGCAGCAAGGCTGGTAGCAAGGCTGGCAGCAAGGCTGGCAGGCAGACATGCAGGCAGGGCAGGCAAGGCAGTCGATGTGTCCGGCAGCAGGTCTTTCCTCTGAATGGCGACCTGCTTCCGAGCTGCTTCCGTTATATCCGCGGGGCTGACGCAATGCATCCTCCCCGCATGCACAGTGAATGCCAGGCATCCGTTAGGCTTCCGCTCTGCATCCGCCACCCACTCCCATCCGCTCTCATCCGCTTCCATCCGCTGGGCTTCCATTCCGCATCCGCTTTGCATCCGCCCTGCATCCTCCCCGCGTCCGTGTTATCCGTTCTGGTTATGCAAATTTTTGCCCCTTTTGAGAGCGGATAACAACGGATGGAGCATTTTGCTCGTCCGCTGTGTCCTTTTTTCATTCGTTGGCCAGTGTGACATGGGCTTTAACAGCTAAACATTTAAATGTATTCAATCCTTAGAGGATAGTTTAACATGAGTATTTTAAGACCACTAACCAAATATATTATGCATATTTTTGTTAAGGTATGGAGCCCAACAGTTCTGTTTAAAATACAAGTTATGTGACATTGCAATACTGTTGAGGCATCTCAGACACATTTTGCATCAGTAATCTTTCTAGACTGACTATCAATTACACCAGTAACATATGACTAACTGCCATTGCCAGCTTTCTGCAGAAAAAGAAACTGCATGTCTCTCCCATTTATAGTTCTCTATTACATCATTTTTGGAATCATCTTGAATCAGTTTTTATGGATATCCAATTGCAACCTATGAAAAAAAATTCATTTCTGTAAACTTAATAAAGTGTATAGATTTTCTAATTCACATATGACAGCTTCTATATCATATACTGATACCATGGCACAATCTCACGTATCTTCTCTTTCTCAGAAATGTGTGCTTTTATAAGATTTCAGACCTGCTTTATTTATTAAATGTTGGTTGCCCAACTCCCAGCAATTCCACATGGTTTACAAATTGTTAAAAGCATGATAGCATATTCAAAAACTAATATGAAAGGAACTGCAAATCCAGATGGGAACAAAGCAAAAGAAGATTTGTTGTTATTGTTACACAGATATTTAGAGAAAGTCCAAGGAAATTCCCTGCTGAAGCTTGTATGCATACCTGTTCAAAAAGAGATTTTAGGTCTGTAATTAATCATCTTTTAAAATTTAAAATTCAACAAACCTTTTAAAATTTTACTCAAATCAGAAGTACCAAAGCCAATTTTAAGTGTCCATAACAGCCTGTTGTTCAGTTACAGTTTTTATTGATAGCTGAAGACTATCAATAAAAGGAGATAAAATGTTTATAATTCCATAGTATTAAATGAAGGTACATAGTTTGAATCAGAGCATGTGTCATTTAGAGCAGGAAAGTCCTAATTTTCTTACCTAAAAACACGTCTGCCAGATTATGCACACTTTCCAATGACGTATATTCTAAATCTAAAACAACCTGCAGAGATTGCAGCAAATCAGAGGAGGCACTGCACCTTTCAGGGAGGCTCTTGTGTGGAAGCGCAAGCATCTGCTGTAAATTATTCTTTTAAAACCATTAGCTTTAAAATGTTATCTGTTTATTGCAGCTCCTGGGAAAAAATCATAAATGTTGTGGAGGAGGGAACTATAAAAACAGCTTTCCCTGACTGATAGAGAAGGGATATTTTCTTGTGTGTGCCTTAGTATCAAACTCAGGTGAAAGGAATACATCCCTTTCAGGCAAGGGAAGAAAATGTTTTTGGAGAGAAATCAACAGGGATTTGCCCATTGTTTGCTTTGTTAAGCAAAAATAGTATCCTTATTCTGTTTCAAATATCAGTCACAATCCAGTCACATCCATATATTTACAAGGATGAAAGAGATTGCTTCAGTTACTTGCCCCACTGCTGTGGGATATAAATGATTACATCTCCTGGTTTTTGGGGGGGCTGGGGGGGAGGGTTTGGGGCTAGCTTGGAGACCATGCTATGAAAAATGCCTTTAGACTTTGTTTCCATTTATTATATTTGTAAGTTGTTCTAACTGAATGATAGAACATTACAGAAACTTTAACATGATACTGAATTAGAGTAAAGGTTCCAGATGAAAGGTTAAAATAATCAAACTTTTAATTCCCCTGGTAGCTTTTCAGGCTTTTCTCTCTTATATTTGATACGTGGCTGTTCTATGCTCTGTACAGCTTGCTGTAAGTTTTTTATATGCTTTAGGTTCCCTCAGGTTTATCCTTTGTTTTACTGATTTGTAATCCCACAACTGGGCATTAGGACAGGCACAGGTCCAAAGGGCCCTGTTTCAAAGGTGCTTCATGGGAAGCATCTCTTCAGATCTCCTTTTCAAAAAATGTATGCATATGTATGTATATCTAAACACACACAAGCATATACATACACGTACAGTGAACAGACCATGCTGCTTAACTAGAGCTTATTTCTGAGACTTCCTATGGCAGTTGTACGTAGCCATATTCTGCACACCTGCAATGCCTATTCAAAAGACTCTTCCCTATATTGAAATAGCTGATTGAGGCTTGGAGGCTACACATAGTGACTTGTAGATTTATACTGCATCATTTCTTTCTCACAACATGCTTAACTGAACCAAACTCAAACAATCTTCAGTTTGGATTCCCTATCTCTTTCATCACTCCATGTTGTCCCTTATGTTCTTATTCATTAAGCTAACACAAAGCCTCTTTCCAGTATTTTTTTTATTTCATACTTTTCTGATAGAAATTGTTGAGATTCACAATAGGCAGCAAAATATAGTTTGTCAAAGAAGCCTTGGGGATATTCACCAGCACAGTTTTTCCTGGTTTGGCCTGAACAGCACTTTGATCTGCAGAAATCAGCAGCTGCAGTTTCCTTTTAGGAAGAGGTGCAAAAAGGATAATACACTTTGCACTCCTAAGAAGATATCTGTGTTTCCAAAAGGATAAAAAATATTGGACAATAAATATAAGTACAAAAAGTGGTGGCCTGAAGAGGAGTTGGGTTGTCCCACCTTGTCCTTCAACCCATATGTCCAATCTTCTTTTCTTTCACCCCTCATTTGCTGCTGTATCCTGTTTTTATTGCTCCTAAATGCTTCCTCTCTTTTTTATCTGGATGTGTTTGCCTATTTTTTCTCTTTTCTGTTTCTGTATCCCCAGCTGTGACCTTTTCCATCTCTTTCTCTTGTTCTACTTTTAAGCTTGCCTTTTTTTAAAAAAAAAAAACAACTTTCTTGCTACTTCAATTGTGTTCCCTCCTCCAATGCTACCTTGCCCATTAGTTTCCTCCAACTTCCCCTTGGACTTTCCTATCATCCCATCCAAACCTCTTTTTCACATTTCCTTCCATTAGTCTGGTATCCATACACTGTTTTCCCAACCTCTGTCCACATCAGGAAAAAGGGATTCTCTCCACTTCAAAACATACAAGCCAGAAGAAGAATTTTTTCAAATGTGGAAGCTTTGATAAAAGGAATAACCCCCTTCTCTGTTAGTAGAAGAAGCTACTTAAAAATGAAACAAAAGGGAAGAGGTAACTTAGAGAAGTTCTACTTAGTCACTAAAGCAAGTGTTAATTTTAGTAGCAATCCCAAATAACAGCTGATACGCAGGCCAATTTGACATCCAAGCTTTTTAGTAATTAAGGTTCCATAGACAACAAATAAGGGTGTAAGAGCAGCCCCAAACACACAGATCAGTAATTGGGGAAAATGCCCAGACCATGCCCATCCAGTCACATGACCACCAAATCTCACCTACCTGGTCATGTGAACAGCAAGCCATGCCCACCCAGTCATGTGATCAGCAAGCCACATCCTCAAATTAGGTCATGCCCACAGAAATTTGAATCCCACCCCTGGGTTGGGGGCACCAAGGATGAGTTTGTAGCACCAAGGGGGCAGTGGACTGAAAAAGTTTGGGAACCACTGCTTTAGGTACATATTTCAGCCTGATCACCTGCAAAGTAACAATGTAAACCTAGGCTTATGGACTTAGAAGTAATGCCCATTATGTTCAATAAATAATTATTTCTGGCTATAAAAGTGTATGAACAAAATCACTGAGCACAAAAAGTGCAGATATCTGTAGCTCCATCAAAATTTGAGTTTTAAATAATTCAGTGGTACTATCCCAATAGAGATACTATAGACAACTCCTTTGGGATATATATTTTTGACTATATTCAAAGATTTGCAGCCAAAAAAGATGACATTTATGCACAAAATGAGGCAGAGTGGAGTAACATTGCAATCCACTACTAACATGCATTAAGAACTAAAAGAAAAGCAATCAGCTTTTAGCAAAAATACTCTTCACATGTACATCCAACAGACTTGACAGTGTGAATGATAATGGTGCCCTAGGAGCCATTAAATTCCACCTATTAAATACACAGGACTAAAATGACGACTGCTGAGGAGCAGATAGAAAATGTTCCTGGTGTCTTTAGGTCAAGGCCTTATTGAATTAGATGACATATCTATCAAGCAATTAATAAATAAATATTTTCAATTTGGTAGACTTAAATGACTTTAGTAAACATTTTCTTCCTTTTAGTTGGGGAAAAAACGCACTTATGCTCTTACTGTAAATGTTTATTAAGAAGTGCCAATTAAATTCTATTTTGATTTTCAGTCTTTCTGACCTATTTAACAAGCTACCTTATTTAATCCTGTAATCCATGCTTAACAGAAGCTTTTCTCAGAAACATGAATAATTGTGAAATATTTATTGAACTGCAGAAACTAGGTACAAGAATATGATCATGTTTGTGAGATTTGCAGGCAAGACACAAGTTATTTTCTGGAGATTTATGTTGTATCTGAATTACTGGCAATGCTTGTGGATTGAAAAATACTTTCATATTCATTCAGTACAGTTCTTGGCTACCTTTTCCCATCCCGTTTTGTTTTGTTGCTTGTTTGCTGCTGTGTAAATTTTCTGTTTTTCCTCCTCAACACATAAACATTTTTCTAAGATTTGATCTGGGCTTCCAGATCAAAAAAATTAAATAATCATAAAATAGCACAAAGCTAAGGATCATGGAAAATATTAAAAAATTAAGGTACAACAAATGAGTTTCAGGGATTCCCCCCCCCCCCCAAGTTGTTTTCTGCTTTATTTCCTCTTTGTTATTTTATTTTGCATGGCATTAGATTAATATAGCTGTCCATCATCCAGAACATCATCAAATTAAACTAAGCTGAATTTATGATACCATTGCAGCAAGAAAATTACTACGCTTTAACAATCTAATGGATGCCACTGTGTCTTTATTGCTCACCTGCGTGATAAAAAGCAACAATTTAATGTTAAAAAAGAACATGTATTCAATCAGAATAAAGTGGCTTAGTCAGGTAATATAAGCAAATATATTACACAGCTAATATAAGCAAATTACTCCTATTATTGAGATAAGAAGGTTTTAATTTCTCCATGTACAGCAACTGTACTGTACACACAACTATGTACACTTGTTTTAACAAAACTCAAAATCCAAACAAGTTACTGTCACCTCATTTCCATCTACATAAAATATGGAAACTGATCATCATCAATAAGAATGAGATAGCCTGCATCTAAAGGGATCTAAAGACATTTTTATCAAGAAACATAGAAGCTCTGTATCTAAATAATTGTAGGACTTGGGTCTCTAACACATACATTATTGAGATTTTCAGACACTCCGCTAAAAGAAAATAGTCATTGCAATCAACATTAATGTAACTAGAAGTACAAGGAGAACTGGTAGATGACTGCTCTAAATTTGCACCAGTAGAAATGTTTGCATTAAAACTTTATATCCATCTGCAATGAAGAGGCAACTTGTGGCAATGTAGGACACATTGCAGATGGCTGTCAGCTGTGAAAATTGTTCAAGTGCAGCTGATTTTTTATATATAGTTATCATCCTGGCAAGTCTATTCTTCTTTTTCCTACTCAAAGAAAGCAGGGTGCAATATGTTCTGAAGGAAAGAGTGTTAAAAATAGAAATGGCTGTGGTTTTCCTTTCCACTTACAGTAAAAATGCAACAATACCACAAACCCAATCCTGTTATTTTAAGCAGCAATTTGGAAACTGTGACTAAATTGACGGGTGAATTTTACGAGACATTCTTCTTGCCAGAAATTTCTCTTGTCTGCTGATTTTCACTTGAACCCTTAAATTGTTCTACCAATAATTTCAAACTGATCCAATTCATAACAAGTTGTTTAATCAAATGCAGGCAATTGTTCTGACAGTGGGACTGTCATAATGTCACTTTTTATAACATTGTCATAAAATTTGTTCTTTTATTTTGTGTCTTGCAGAAAAAGAAAGCTAGTTTGGAGTAGTGGTTAGAAACTAGGAGACAGTGTTTTTTTTATTAAAAATAAAGTTTATTTAAGTTTCATATATTTAAAACATTTTTAAAAATAACAAACATATATGTACATATATACATTTTGCAGCAGGTATTGAGCATTGGTTACACTTTTCTTTTTTTCTTTTACCCCATAACATTGACCTGATGTACCTTGTTACAATACCTTCTTTGTTCTTTTAATTAAAAGATTTTAATTAAAAGATTTTAATTTCACAGAATACTTTATAATTAAATGCATGTCTTCCATAGTTTCATAACGTATTCAGTTGTCAAATGTTGCTTTTTTTTTAACCATTCATACCAACAATTCCAAACTTTACAGTATTCACTATCTTTGTTGTTTTTTAGTAATTTGGTTAGGCTACCCATCTCTGCACACTCAGAGACTAGGAGACAGTTCTAATGCCATCATATACACAAAGCTAGCTGGATGACCTTGTATCGGTCACTCTCTCTCAGCCCTAGGAAGGATGCAATGTTAAGAGAGAAAAGTCACCTCCCTCTTCTATTGGCCTTCTAAAGTGGGACAAGGCTGGAGTCAGAGAGGTAAGGCATTCTGTGTATGTTTGCTTATCCATGAGCAGAAGCCTCTGGTTAAACAGAAATAGCAGTGAAGCAAATTGAATCTTTTTCAGAAGTCCTCCTGACCATAGTATGGGAAAGCTGCTCTTACCAAAGGCAGAGAAAAGAATAAGGAATATGTGTTTGTCACATTTCCCTCTACAGATCCAACTTTAGCTTTTACTAGTATGAGACACTAGCAGATATTTTGGGATTCCAGAGTGGACTGGAAAAATGAAAAGAACCATGTAAGTTAGTGTACTATCTGCAAGGGAAACAAAACATGTTGTCAGAGTAATTTGTTCGGCTGATTATGTGATTAATTTCTAGATATGGAATGATACTATGGGGACTATCTTGTTCTTGGTTAAAGATAGGGAATTACCTTGAGATGACCTTTCTTTGCCTTTCCACCAAAGAAAGAAAGCTGTTTGACCAACATAGGAATTATCTGATATGTTTAACCAAAATAATCAGTTAACTATCTAGAAGTTGTAGATGTGGTATATTTCAGGTTGCTAAACATTAATGTAGGACCATTCAGAGTAGTTGTTAACAAATATTTATCAAAATGAGAAATATTTTATCTCTGTATCATACATTATCAAATAAAACAATAGGGAAAATTAGCCTATCTTACTAACTACTTCTGCAATTTTATATTTTATATTTTGGAACTTTAAAAAAAATCATTCTTCAAAATGTGTGTGTTGTACATGTATTTATGTCCACACACATTTTAAAGAATATAAAAGGTTCATTTGAAGGAAAATAATGTAAAAAATAACATATACAACATGCATTTGGAAGTAATGGTAAGCATTAAGCACCAAAAATTCATGCTAACTTTTAAATAGAGTAAGTGATGAACAACTCTGGCTATTACTATACCAGTGTTCTTACATTTTAATGTAATGTACACATTACAATGTGTTCTTACATTTTGATAAAAATAAAAATTCTTTTGCTTTCTTGGTGTAACTTTTCATGGAATAGTAATCTCAAAGCAATTTACTTCTACATAAGTGTCTTATTTGAGAACATGAGATTATGATACCTAATCCAAGTTAAAAGAGAGAAAAAGGAGAGAATTAACAATTTGATTCCATCAAATCTATTGTGGGGTGCTTGTTTCTTTTTTAAGATGGAAAAGAAACAGGCAAAAATGCCAATGAACATTGAAACATTTCCTGATCTTTTTTAAATCAGTGACAACAATTTATCATTTGGACTCTTTCCAGTGTTTTTCTTGAGTCTTTATGCAAAACAGCTTTAACCTGTTTCTTGCTTTTCTTCAATACAGCTTGAATACAGCTTCATACAGTTTACAGCTTGAAGAACATGAATTTTAATTATATGCACAATATAGTCCACAGCAGTGATATAGATGATGATAAATGAGAATACCTAACAGTAACTTTACTCTTCATTTAAGCTCTCCATATTTTATAACTATCAGAAACAATTTAAATAGTTAAAGTTTATGAAAGGAGATTTTTTTTTCCTTTCTGGAAGCAAGAAGTTCAAAAGATTAGGAAAGGGAGTTATTAAAACAAAACAAGTTTGCTGTTTCGATTCATCCTTGTTTCATATGTAGATTATAATGTGTGGTGAAGTGTGTGTGTGTGTGTGTGTGTGTATCCATGTCAACATCCCTTGTGCCCAGACTTAGCTACATTTACAAACCAGATGTTTTTTTCCTGTGAATATATCCCAGTAAATGAACAAAGTGATGTTCACTCCATCCTGTAAAAAGAAGGGGGGATTAATCAAATGACTTTAAAAAGAAGAAGACACTTCTTAGAAATATTATAATTAAAATTGTGGGCTCATTTGAGAATATTTACAAGAACATAATCATTTATTCACTTGAATCTGTAGTCTTTTAAAAAATGAGAAAGTGTCAATTTTAGTTTTAAATTTGCAGCAAATTTTATGTATGATATTCTAATTTAGTAGAGAGAAATGTATATTCAAGAAAAAGGGTAATTAATGAAGGACTGATGATTAATGATGGAAAGCCTACTACTTAAATAATTGGTTCCATGATTGAAAACTTCTTACCATAGGACATTTTGCTTAAGCTTCAATCATAATCTGCTTTCTGCATCTTAAAGCCTTACACCATGGACAGCTCTGGATTTATACAAAAGATAATTACCTTCTTTGTGAACATCTGTTCAGGTCCTTAAATACTTTTATGAGGCTAAATACATTTTTCACAAGACTAAACACACATATAGCAGTCCCTAAATTTATTCTACTTTGACTAAACTTGAAGCAATTCTTTTGTACTTTCACCATTTTAAGTGCCCTTATTTATAGCATCTGTTTAATTAAGCAATGGAATAAATCAATGCATAAAGAATTCAGTTTGTCCATTTCTTCCTCCATTTATCTTGACACAAATGTTGTAAATTATTTTATTAGCTATCAGCTACACAATCCAAAGTTTATATTTATGTGCCAGCAATAGTACAGCTTCTGTTAACAGTATCACTGTTCAAAACTTTAGTAAATTCCCCAGAGATGTTGATGGTTTAACACAAGCTCTTCAAGTTTCTGCCAGACTTCAAGTATATATTTCATGACTTGAAACTCAAAACAAACAAACATTTTTAAAAAATTACTCTTGCCCGTGGGTTTCATGGCATTCTAGGAATTTCTAGGTAGCCCCTGTATCCAAGGTTTGTCCACTTAGATGTTAAAAATAAGCATCTAAACTCTGAAATTATTGCTTGATAACCAGAATAGAAGAGCATATGAATTCATGTGGACTCCTTTATATTACTATTAATCAGAATAAACCTGAATGCCAAGGACACAGACATATTTGACTGAATGACAATGTGCTTTCTGTGATGTCAGGCTGTTCATTTAAAAAAAATGAAACAATTTCTCAAACTCCCATGTATATTTTTATTTTTAAAATCCTACAATTATGCCAGTAGAATGAATTAAAAATAGTTGGGAAAGTATGTGATTTTCTCCATATTCAATAGTGTTGATATGGAGCAGGTTACTCTTCTCTTATACTTGAGTAAATGTTGGTCCTGTGTCAGCATGAGACAAAAGCTCAAAACAGAAAATAAAGCTTGAATCTCAGGCTTAATAATTGGCTTTATGTACAAGCAGGAATTAGAAATTAGAATTTACTATGTGTAAAACAAAGAGATAGGGCAGTGATAGATTTTTCTCTCTCAGGGTTCCTTTCTTAGAGATAATATAAACTGCATTTCAAAATCCTATTTTATTCCATTAAGACTCCTGAGTAGAAAATTATGCTTAGTTTTCTTATAAATAAACCTTATCTTTGAAGCTCTAAAACAATGTACAAGATTCAAAACTATTTTTTCAATATTTTCTTATTTATGGTCATCCTACTTTGTGTGTGTGTATGTGTCCCCTAGGGTTTTCGGTTGGATGCTTCAGGGATTATTAGCTTAGCATTCATAAATGCTAAAAAAAAAATTAAAAAATGCAAAAAAAAAAACCCACCAATTCCTATTTACCAGATTAAAAATGCATTAATCTTCCATTATTGAACTTCTCTAATTATTATAACATTGTTCTCATTTATAAAGTACCAAAAAATGCATGCATATAAAATATATTTTGTTTAAAAATGTTTTCAAGTGTGAATTTTAATAAATTAATCTGGAAACAGAAAAGGGCATATCCATCCATATCTCATCTTAATTGCTAAATTTAGAGAAAGGGTACTTAAATAATCTTCTAGATAATAACACTGAATTCTTTTGAGAGAGCACTTGATGGTTTTTAAAGGGAAATATATGAAGTACATTTTTATGAGTCTTGCATGAGGCCAAAATTATTATAAACAACCAAATATCAGTACATATCAATTATTAAGTAAAGCACAATTGCTTCAATAACATATTAAATATTTCCTAAACTATTGGTTAAATTTGATGCATTTATTTGCAATGGTGTCCAATGAATCTTTTAAAAAATGTCTTGCACATAGCCAGATAATGAGAATTGTAGCCAACAATTCAGCAAATCATCACAAAGAAGAGCTGAAGGGAAGGACCATTCAACTAATAATAAATTATAGCTCTTACGCTGTTGCATTTCTGGTGCTGTAATTTCACAATTAAAAAGAAATGTGTCATAAGCACAGTTGACAATAAATGAAATGAAGAGAAAGTATAACCAGCAGCATCAGGGAAAAGAAAAGCAATACAATTATTATAGTAGTTACATTTTTAAAAACCATTTGGCATCTAAATCTGTCCAAACAGTTGGGTATCAAATCTGTTACATCTCATGTGCTAGCTTTGTTTTACACTTAAATGATCCTTTTGCATTTCTTGCGATGTCAACCAGAATGCTTTGTTGCTATAAAATGAAAAGCAAATAAGAATGTTTGATATTTTAATAGATCATAAAGACTCATAAGAAGATATGAGGAAAAAGAGGAAGCAGATTATACAGTAACAAGGTCAGGAAGGAATTATCTAAATGCTAGATGGAGGTGACATTGAAAGACATCTGCTTTTCATCTGATTTGGTTGGGGAAGGAAGCTCTTCCTACTTTTATCATTTTGGATAATTTCAGTGATATTGATGGTGCAATCCCATGGCAGTTCCATGGCAGTCATGGGGAGTGTCAATCCATTGCTGACATGACAGCTTTTTCAGGACCTATTCTTGAGCCTATTTATTTATTTCCTGCCTTTATTGTTTTTAACAAATAAACCAAAGGAGCAAACATGCCTAATCCTCCTTTCACCTCCTATCTTCTCCATAACAACAACCATATGAAATGAGTGACTAAAGTCACCCAGCCATCTTTCGTGCCTAAGATTAGATCTTGAACTTACAGTCTCCTGGTTTGTACCCTTAAGGCCTTCTAGGCCTTAACCTAGATCAAACTGGAACTGATAAAGTTTTGCAAAAGGTAATCTGATGGTCAGTGGGCTTGCAACAATCCCATTGTCATGTGAATCCATTTCATGTTGAACTTTGGTTTCAGCTGCAGGGGAAAAGATCTATAAGAAAGAGCCAGACTTGGTTACTTATGAAATAAGAGCTGTTTCTGAATATTTTTAAGAATTTCTATCTCTTGGAGTTAATGTTAAAGCCTTGGTTTGATTATGGAATAATACAGCAGTAATCATTCATTATTTTAGCCATTGTCTATCCACTGTAGAATGAAAACCTCTTTCGCATTTCTCAGCAATATGCTCCTGAACTTCCTTTTACAATTGGACCTGCAATACGTGTTGATATCATCATCACTCTATCTTGATTTAGGTGTTTTTTATGGACACCTTTTATCAAGTAGAATCCATTCTATGACTGCCTTGGTCCACCTATTATCCATTCTTCTTGCTATGTGATCAGTCCATTTCCATTTATTTATTTTATTTGTCAATCACTTACAAGATAATAGGTATAACATGGGTAAGAATACAGGAAATAGGTACGAATAAATGGGGACAATAGGACAGGGATGGGAGGCATGATGGTGCACTTATGCATGCCCCTTACAGATCTCCTAGGAATGCGACAATTTCAATTATTTTATTGCCTTGATAATATTGTATCCCTTCTTTTGTTCTCTAATCCACATGCAGGTCTTTCTATCTTGTCTTGTAATGGTGACCATGTATCTTCCCATGGCTTTTTGGCCATGTGTAGCTTTTGTGTCAATTGTGAGATTAATCACAGCAATAAGATTTCCCTTAAATCCCTATTGCTAGGTTTCACCATGTTGAGCATATCCACTGTTTTCTATAAACATTTGAAGAATAAAATTTGTTGAACCAATTTAAGGTAGCATTCAACTGAAAATAAGATGCAAAATTAATAACTGTACCTAGAATATGGCAATAAAAGCAATAAGAAAAATTCTTTGCCACTCCATCTCATGCTCAAGTAACCAGCTGTGCAACATCAATTCCTTGGTTTGGTTTGAAATGAAGTGCTATAAAAATGCAGCAGTTACTCATTACTGTCCCAGCTCTCCCAGATATCTGCCTCAGCATAATATCTGTGTTTACTAGGCTACTAGGTTACTAGGCAAGGCCTGGTTAATCCTTGAATTGAAATTGCCATAAAATAATAAAAGGCATGTCAGCTGTTACTAAGAGGTTAAAAACAACAACATAAAGGAGGCAATGTGAACAGTACTCCATTCTGTTGCCGGGAAAACTGCATGGTTATTTCTGTAAAGTCACAAGAGTCAAAGGAGGCTTAACTCACATATCTAAATTTCAGTTTATTCAGCATATCCAAGTTATTCGAACTGCAGCTAAAGCAGCTTTTGCCATCAAAAAGCACAAAACTGATTTTTAAAAACCCACATCTTTTTGATACTGCTGCAACTGTCATAAATACCTGCCATTGACAAGCATCCAAATTTTGATAATGTGACCATGGGGAGGCTGCCTTGGTCACAAGTGTGAGGATACATTGTAAGTGTGATATCTGCCACAGCTTGGAAGAAGAGGAAGAGTCATCTCCAGGGACTTTAGACTAGAGGTGGTGAGCAATTAAAAGCTTTCAAAGATTCCAAGCCAGGAGTGGGCATGACACAGCAGAGAAATTGCTGGAGGAATAATTGTACAAATAACTGGTTGAAGTAGGAACAGGAAAGGGATGCAACAGCTGGACAGCTCTGATGCCCTACTGGAAGCATAGAAGGGAGAAAATTTACAACTGCAGTTGACCAGTGAAGATGAGGAACATCTTTTTCATTTGATCCACGGACATGCAGGGTAGAAAGGAGGCAGGCTCAATGGAGTTCAATGAGGCTACTTATGGGGACGCATTGTCATTCCTCCTGATAAGCTACACTGGCCAGTGACTATTTAGCACAGTATATGGAGCAGCGTAATGCTGGGAAAAAAACCCATCTATTTGTGTGCGTGTATTTGTTTAGCCATTGTGAATTCATTCAAGAAGCTACTTCAGCTAGAGGTTATCAGGGATCAAGCTTCTTGGATGAGGACTGAAACATCTTAAAAGAAAAATCAGAGAGTTCAGTTGTCTTTAAAATAAAAGCACTTTAGGAAATAATTTGGTGGATAGAAATGATAAGACCTACTTTGTCCATGCCCAAGATAGCATTTCAGCTCTATATTTTTAGCTGAGTATCTTTTTTCTTATTCCTCTACTATTCACCAGTTTGTTCTCCATCACAGATTCAGACCACTTACTCTTTTCTTCCTTCATAGGTGTTTGTGTGTATGAAACTGCATGTTTGAGTATGCCACATATGTATATATGCTTGAATATATCTTGGGTTTTCAGAGAAAAGGTGATATATGAAGGTATGAGTGAATAAATAAATGCACTGTTAGTGTGAAACTAACTACAAAATATTAAAGCTTATGTCTTTTAATAAAAATAGTTAATTGAAAAAGGTATTACTAGACTCCTGATTTTTGCCACCACAGACTAATATGGCTTTATTTATACATTATGAGTGTTATAAGAGTTCTCTTTTAAGAAAAGCAAATTATTTACCTATAAGAGAAATAATATAGACTTTTCTATAAAATAAGAAGGAAGGTAGACCAGATGCTGAAAATTGTAGTCTCAGGTGATCCAAATAAAGAGGGACTTGAGAAAATAAGATTCTTTGTCACTTAGGGGTATGTTTTGTTGTACTATATTATGATGATGGAAAGTTTTACAAAATGTTACACATAAAAAAAGATATCTGTCATTCTAAAAGGAAATATTGTTTCTTTTATTCTGTATACTAGTTCCTACAATCATTCTTTGATTTGCAGAGTGTTTTCCTTTCACACAAGTTTCATTAAGAAATTCATTGTACATTATATTACTATATTTGTTAGACATATAAACAAAATATAATTTGAAGTAAATCTGATATACTAAATAAGCTTATTTTCCAGTCAATATATATTTAGATGTTTTTAGATGCTTGACTGGCATATTTGCCACTTGGGAAAGTATTTGGTCAATTAATTCCTAATGGCTCCAAAGGTGTAGCATTGCTGACACAAAATTGCTGCTGTCATAGGTGTAGGCAGTTAGGAAACATCCATGTTACAGAAAAAGAAATTTATTATGCAAAATAGAGAAAGATCTTCTTCAAGGCTGAATTGTAAAGTAAAAATCAGAAATGGTATTCAGCAGGTTCTGACCAATTCTGGAGAATCGGTAATGGAAATTTTCAGTAGTTCGGAGAACCAGCAAATACCACCTCTGACTGGCCCCGCTCCCCATCTATTGGAAAGTACTTTTGTGGATTGAAGTCCCTGAATAATAACAAGCTGAATTCTTTATCCTCTGCAGGTTGAACATTAGGTTCCCTCTATTATTTTGCTTATTTTCAATATTCCACTTGTATTTCAAATAACTGGAACTTTTTGCACTTCATTTAAACTACTTGCTTCAGCAATACAATAAACCTACTATAAATAATAAAAACAATGAAACAGGTGAATGAACAACAATATAAAACCCATAACTTGAACATCCATGATATTTTCAAATGCAACATACTCCAAGTCCAATTTTTTTTCAAAGAAAAATTCATTAAATACCAACAATGCTAAATTAATACTTCATAGCAAGACTAAATTAATCAACAGCAAAAGAATAAAACAGAAATTCTGGAAGCAAAGTTGTTCCACTGGTTAATTGTTCGGTCAGGAAATTTCATTTTAGTTCTAGGTTGCTTTTCTCCTTGATTAGTTTCCATCCATTGCTTCTTGTCCTGCCTTCAGGTGTTTTGGAGAATAGCTTGATTCCCTCTTCTTTGTGGCAACCCCTGCAATATAGGTCTAACTGCTGGCTAAAGGCCCGGTCCCACTGCACTTACGGATGCAAAGAGGATGTAAAACGTTAAAAAAAGCTGCCATCGATTGGGAAACGCTATGCATCCGCTGTGTACTCACTGCATACGTGTTTCATAGGCTCTATCCATTGAGCATCCGTCCACTGCAATTTCATCCGTGCAAGAAGTTTTGAGCTGCACAAAACTTTGTGAACGGATGAAATTTCTGTCACGTATGATGTACATCCGTGACATATACGGGCAACAAATGTTCTATGTCTGTTATCATCCGTTAAATGTCCGCTGTAATCTCTCTGCATCCTCTGGCCATCCCTCAACTCACATCCGCTGCAGCTGAAAACAGAAAGAGGGAGGAAACAAAAGGTACATGGAACGTCTACACAGCGTTAGTAGCATGGAAATAGAAAAGATGTAAGCGTATGCATCTCGTATATAAAGTATTCAAAACGGACAAAACATTTGTATCTGGGATGTATCTCATATATTTAAGATGTCTGCAGTATGTCTAGAGTATGTAGAAGGACGCATCGCGGACAACCGATATTTTCTATAAAAAGGGGGAGAAAATCATCTGGAAAACTGGGATGGTGGACAATACAGTCCCACTATGGTTGCACTGGAGGTTTATCTATCCCACAACTATCCTTATCTATCCCTCAAGCATGCAAAGGCTTAACCATTTTTTCAAAGTTTTCACCAACACTTTATTAAGTAAAAAAAATGAACCAAGTAAACTAAGTGTCTTAAGCAAAGATAACCTTAACTAACTTTCTTAGGTAAACTTTATGACTTTATTAAATAAGCAAAATGAATCAAGTAAACTGTATTAAGTGTCTTAAGCAAAGATAAACTTTCTTAGGTAAACTTTATGACTGTATGAAATAAGCAAAATGAACCAAGTAAAGTGTCTTAAGCAAAGATAAACAACTCAGTCTCAGTTGATAAACAACTCAGTCAACAATTCAGTCTCTGACACTATTCTCAGTCACTCTGAGTCATGTCCATGGTCTCAGCTGTTAAGCGGGCAGGGACTGTGGAGGTGGCTGTGGCTTGAGTGCTGGCCTGAGGCACCATTGGAGTGCTTGGCCCCGAGGGTACAACAGGTGGTGGTGTGTTCAGGAAGTTATCCGAGAGGTGACTAAGTCTTGTGAGGTTGAGAGGCCCTTTATCAAGGACTTGAGATGTCAGGCCCATTACTGATGTGACAGATTGTCCGTTGATGGGCTTGGCTGTGGGGTGGAGGAAGGAGGAGTGTAGTGGGGCTGTCTGGTATGCAGCTGGGTGAGGAGTGGCGTGTGTAGCATCCGATGAACCTGGGCCTGGACTGGGAAGTTCTGCTTCTGCTGTGGGAAGTCCTGGTAGTCATAGCCTTGGTAGGTGAGGGGCTATTGAAAGCCGTGGAAGGGCTGTGACATCGCCTGGGGTGGAGGAGCAGATCTGGACTTGGTAGGAGCAGTTTCAGCTGGGCCTTGAGGGTTGTGCAGAAGTGCTGTGATCTTCTGCTTCATCACCTGGTACTGGGCTTCGGGCAGGTCCCTCAAGGTCTGGCTCATGTAGGTGATGAAAGTGTTCCGGCCCGAATGTGCTCTGTCCAAGTGGACCTGCTGAGAGAGAAGTTCTGTGCTGGTCTTCATTGTGTCCCTGATCTCCAACAGCACACTGTGGTCCTGGGCCCTCCAGTCTGCCTCTCTCCCTGCATCCTCTGGAGCTGGGGGTAGGGTGAGGGTTGGTTGGCCTCTGGTGGCTGCTGCTTCTTCCTCCATTTGTGACAGCAGGGTGTCATCCTCCACGGGATCCTCCAAGTCCGCCAGCATGGGGAGTGCAGCTGTCAGGAGGGTCTCTGCTGTGGGGCCCTCTGAAGACACCTGCCTGGACAGGGTAGCTGGCTCCTGACTGGAAGAGGACTAGCTGTCTGTGGGCTGTCTGAGGGAGAGGGGTCTCAGAGGGGCTGCTCCTCGGTGGCGGATCTCACCCGCCAGGGAACTGCACTTGGACATGATGTACATCTCCCGGTCAGTGAGATTGACAGCAGCCTGTCCGGATTTCTTGAGGTTTAGCTTGCCATACCAGGTGTGCATGTGCTTCCACCATCCCAGGAGTACTTCTGCAGTGTACCCCAGGCTCTCTGCCTTGTCTCTCCAAGCTGCCTGCTTCTTCTTGGTGTCCCAATACAGTCTGTGGCCTTTTCTCCAGAGGGACTCGTTCTCCCTCAGCCAATCCAGCACTTCATCCTCTTATTCCTTGGAAACGGTGTACTGTTTCCTCTCTCCCGTCTGCTTCCCTTGCCTCTTCCTCCCTCTGGCAGGGGCTTCAGCAGGGCCTTCAGGGGCTTGAGCATCAGGGCCTTCTGGAGATTGTTCAGGGCCTTCAGGGGCTTGAGCAGCAGGGCCTTCAGCAGCAGGGCTGTGAGGGGCTTGAGGGGCTTTGTGCTGGTCTACCACAGCAGCAGCAGCAGCAGCAGCAGCAGCTTCAGTGTCAGTGCCAGGAGGTGGGATGCTGGTTCTGCCCTTCTTCACCTTGCCAAGGCTTGAACGAGTAGGCACGGGCTTCCTCTTCTTGCCTGACTGATGAACCATGGTGTTCCTGAAAGATGTATGTGGCAGCACATCTTTCTCCTGTATGCTGACTGCGTGCGTGCTTCATCCTTTTATATCCGCGGAGCTGACACAATTCGTACTCCCCGCACGTGCAGTGAACGCTTTGCATCCGATATACATCCGCGTGGCATCCCCTTTGTTTCCTATAGGTGTCCATGATGCATCCGCTTCATCCGCTATGCCTCCGCCCCTTCCGCTATGCGTCCGCTTCAAAATTCTCCCCCGGAACCCCTTCAGAGGTGTCATCTGCTTCCATCCACTAGGCTTCCTATGAACATCCATTTAACATCCCCACTACATACTATCCACCTCCGTTGTTTTCCATTCTTTTCCATTCTGTTTATGCAAATTTTCACCACTTTTTGGAGCGGATGACAACGAATGGAGCCACCCCCAAAATTTTGCTCATCCACTGTGTCCTTTAAGCATATATTTTGCGTCCATCGGCCAGTGGGACCGGGCCTTAAATGAGTGCAACAAAAGGAAGTTCTATAGTTCATTAGGAAATTGACTGCATTGTTGAATTGCTCTTACTACTTAAAAATCTGCATTGGTGTTTGTATTTCTTTAATTCCATGTCCTATGCTCTAGTACAAATGCAAACATGTCTTGATGTTCTCTGTGATCTCTTTTATTCCGTAAAAGATCACAGATACTCTGTGATCTACAGAGTACTGTAATATTCCCATTAATTTTGTTTTACTATATAGTAAACATTCAGCTTCTAGTCACGGGACTTAGTTTCTAGCCCTTGCTCATCTATACCAACCACTAAGCCTCTTCTAATTTATCTGAAATATTAAAAAGTGCTATCTAGAACTAGGAAAAACTGGCAATACAAGTAAGTGGAAATATTACTTCCCGTGATTGTGGAATTATATATCTGGTAATGTAGCCTAAAATTACAGCAAATTAAATGATTAAAATTTGTGAAAACTAATTTTGAGCTACAGGAAGCTAAATTATGAAAAAGGCAGAACACTTTAAAATCAATAGTCAACTTCATTTTAGAAATCTATCTTTATTTTTAAAATCTGTTGCAACAAAATTGAATTATATTTTGCTACAGGAAAATTTAAATTGTTAAAATGGTCAAAATACATTTGTTGAAAATATAAATATATCATATATTAACCACAGTTTTACATTAGAAACATTGTAAATATATTCTGGGACTTTTGTTTTCCCAATTTCCTGATAAGCAAACAATTGTGGATTAAAATATTAACCAGAGTTATCCCTGCTTGATTTCTAAGATCCACAAATGACAAGGTTCACTAAAATGACTAAAATTGCCAGGGTCAATTTTAAAATATGTTTAATAACTTTAATACAATCTCTTTCAGTCCAGCACTTCTTTGTTTATTTCTATACTTAATATCTGTGAGTAATCTTCAAAATTAGTTCAGGTTAAGCCCATGTCACACTGAACCAACGGATGCAAAGAGGATGTAAAACGGACAAAAAACCTTGCCATCCGTTGGTTAACGCGATGTATCCATTCTGTACTCACTGCCTCTGTTTTGCTTCCTCTCTATCCGTCCAGCATCCATTTATGGACGTTTCATCTGCTCCAAAAGTTTTGGACTGTCAAAAACTTTTGCGCGGAAAATGTATCCAGTTCGTCCGTTCTGCATCCACTACGCATCCGCTACTCATCTGTTACGCATCTGCTACACATCCGCTATATCCACAAGGCATCCGCTCCGAATCTGTGGAACTCGCATCCGCCAGGACGCAGGGAGGAAGCAGAACGGACGTGGATCAGATGCAGAATGGATGCAGAACGGATGCAGCACAGAAACAAAGTGTTTAAAGAGGAAAAAACGTTCGAAGAGGGGATCTATCTCGGATATTAAGGATGTCTAGAGGATGCCTAGGGGATGCCTAGAGGATGCAAAGGGACACCTACACTGCCTATAAAAAGGGGGAGCAACTCGTCTGCATCTCACTTTCAGACCAGCAGCCCACCTGTGCAGACCTCTGCAGCCTTCATCTAACTCTTCCTCTTCCACAGCATCCAGTCATGTCCACTGTGGATCATACCACAGTCCTTTTGGCAGCCACCATCCTTCTGCAACAGTACGAATCCATCTACAGGCTCTGTGAACTCTACTATGGGAAGAAAAAGAGGCGGCCAAGAAGCGTCTGGGTCCGAAAATGGATCGGGAGAAGAGCAGATTACGGACTGTACAACAAGCTGATGGTGGAGCTCAGGAACGAAGACACTCGGGCATTCCAGAACTTCATGAGGATGCCTCCAGCCATGTTTGACGAAGTTGTGCAGTGCCTGACACCCAGGTTGACCAAGGCAAACACCAATTTCCGGCCCAGCCTGGAACCTGGGCTCAAGGTGGCACTCACTCTGCGCCACCTGGCCTCAGGGACCACCTACAAAAGCATGCAGTATGGCTGGAGGGTACCACACAACACCATCAGCATTGTGGTCAGAGAAGTGGTGCAGGCCATCATCGAAGAATACCTGGAGGAGCTCCTCCAGTACCCCTCCACTGCAGAAGGCTGGAAGAAAGTTGCAGAGCAGTGGTATCAGAGGTGGAACTTCCCACACACCGTTGGAGCCATTGATGGCAAGCACGTGGCCTGCAAAGCTCCAGCCAAGTCGGGGTCCACTTATTTCAGCTACAAGGGCTTCTTCAGCATCATCCTCTTTGCCATGGTTGATGCTGACTACAAGTTCATGTACATCGATGATTCAGGCAACGGGTCAGCTTCTGATGCCCAGATATACAATGCCAGTGACCTCAAGGATGGGCTGGAATGCAACCTTATCATGGGTTTCCAGATCCAGACCCTCTGCCCAACGACACGCAAGATGTGCCCTACTTCATCGTGGGGGATGACGACTTCTCCCTCAGAACCTACCTCATGAAGCCATACACTTCCAGACTCCTGACCCGTGAAGAGAGGATCTTCAACTACAGGCTGTCCAGGGCAAGGCAGGTGGTGGAGAACGCCTTTGGCATCCTGGCCAACAGGTTCCAGGTACTTCTCACCACCATGCAGCATCGCCCAGAGACCGTGAGGAGGATCGTGAAAGCTTGCTGCATCCTGCACAATCTCATGCGCCCCCGCTACCCAGTCTTGCAGAACAGGATCGTGGACCGTCAACAAGGCAATGGGGACATGGAGCCTGGGGAATGGAGGCAAGGGCGAAACCTGATTGACACTGAGGATATGCAAGGCCCCAACAGAGCCTCACGAGAAGGGAAGAAGCAGCGCATCCTCCTGAAACACTGGTGCAACTCCCCAGCTGGAGTGGTGGAGTGGCAAGACAGGATGGTAGATGCTTAATGGATGTTTCCTTCAGGCTGTCTTATCACACGGATGAGATTAGGCCATGTATGTTTGGTTGGCCTACAATGAACAGGGTGTTTAATAAAGAGTTGTGTTTGTGCTGACATGTGTGGATGATTGATTACATTATTATTGATAATAAAGTGCCATAGGTGTGGCACCTGGGAGGGTGGACCATACAGTCCCACTATGCTTGCACTGGAGGTTTATCTATCCCACAGCTATTAGCCATCCCAAAGGTATCCCTGCTCATTCCACAGGTATCCCTGCCCACCCCACTGCTATCTTAACCCATCTCACAAGCTTGCAAAGGCTTAAGCCAATTCCAAAAGTTTCCACCAAGACTTTATTAAAAAAAAGAAATGAAGCAAGTGTGTGAATCAAAGATAAACTTTATTGAACAACAAGCTGTAAAAAAAAAATTACCCAAGTCAAGTGTCCAACTAAAGTCCACAGGTAGCTAGCTAGCCAGTCTCTGGCACTCTTCTTGGTCACTCGGAGGTGTGCCCAGTCTCAGGGGTGAAGGGTCCAGGTGCTGTGGTGGTGGGTGGTGCTGGAGTGCCGGGCCTCGAGAGGACAATAGGGGACAGTGTGTTGAGAAAGGTCTTGGACAGCTGGCTCAGCCCCGAGATTCTGAGAGGTTCTTCCTCCATGCCATGGGGTGTCATCCCCAGTACTGATGACAGATGTACTGAGGCCGGGCTTGGCTGTGGGGTGGAGGAAGGAGTAGTGTAGTGGGGCTGTCTGCTCTGCAGCTGGGTGAGGACTGGCGTGGGTGGCATCACTGTCGTGGGTGGTATCATTGGCATGGGTGGCATTGCTGTCATCGGTGGCATCATTGGCGTGGGTGGCATTGGTGGCATCAGTGAAACAGGTGGCAACGGTGTCGCCTGATGACTCTGTGTCTTGGAAGGGCTGCTGCCTGTGCTGCTGAACCTCCTGGTAGCCGTAGCCCAGGTAGGTGAGGGCCTGTGGGAAGCCTGATGGGAGGGACATCACCTGGGGTGGAGGAGCAGGCCTGGACTGGGTCGGAACAGGTTCCTCTGGCTCTGGAGGGTTGTGAAGCAGCTTGGTGATCCGGTCCTTCACCTGCTGGTACTGTGGATCCGCCAATTCCTTGAGGGTCTGGTTGACATAGGTGAGGAAGGGCTTGCGGTTGGAGGATGAGGAGTCGGTGTGGACCAGCTGAGAGAGGAGATCTATGCTGGTGCGGATGGTGTCCCTGATCTCCAGCAGGACATTGTGCCTCTGCCCCTCCAGCTGTCCGGCTCTCTGCCTTTCTGCGGAGGCGGAGCTGGGGGGGGTGGATGCGGTGGGGGGGGTGGACTGTGGTGGACTCAATGTCTCCTTTCTCCCACCGCACCAGGGAGTCCTCTACGCACTCCACCAGGCTTACCACACCTGTCCATGGGTTCACCGCCGTGGCACGCTCCACAGAAACCTGCCTGGAGACAGGGACCGACTCTCGGCCGGAAGAGGACTGGGTGGCAGCAGGCTGCCGGAGAGAGAGGGTTGTGAGAGGGGCTGCTGGTGCTTCTCGGTGGCAGATCTCACCCTCCAGGAAGCTGCACCTGGCCATGACATAGGTCTCTCTGTCTGTCAGCTTCACAGTGGCCTGGCCAGATTTCTTCAGGTGCAGCTTCCCGTACCTGGTGTGCATATGTTTCCACCAGCCGAGGAGCACCTCCGAAGTGTAACCCATACTCTCCACCCTCTCTCTCCAAGCAGCCTGCTTCCGCTTGGTATCCCTGTACAGCCGGTGTCCCTTCCGCCACAAATAGTTGTTCTCTCTCAGCTGCTCCAGCACCTCATCCTCGTGCATCTCCGCAATGGAGTATTGCCTCCTCTCCCGTTGTCACATATGCCTCTTCCTCTCTTTGGCAGGGCCAGATGGGCCCTCATCAGAGGGGCTCCCAGGTAGTAGGGGCTGCTCCTCCACACCACCACCACCAGCACCACCAGCAGGATCATCATCATCATCATCATCATCATCATCATCATCATCCTCACCCTCACCCTCACCAGCAGGATCATAATCAGCATCATCGTCCTCACCAGCAGGATCATAATCATCATCATCAGCAGCAGCAGCAGCAGCAGCAGGAACACCAGGACCAGGATCAGTAGCAGTAGAGTAAGCACCAGCAGGGCCAGCAAGTCCAGGAGCACGAGCAGGACCAGGAGCCCGAGCAGAACGAGCAAGACCAGGAGCACGAGCAGGACGAGCAAGTCCAGGAGCATGAGCAGGTCGAGCAGGTCGAGCAGGACCAGGAGCAGCTTCAACAGAGTTAGCAACAGCAGAAGCCCCAGCACCAGCAGAAGCTCCACTACCTGGAGCAGCTTCAGCAGAAGCCCCAGCACCAGCAGAGTCAGGGGCAGGGGGCGGGAGGTTGGTCCTGTCCCTCTTGCCAGGGATGGCGGCAGGTTGCTGAGGCTTTCTCTTCCTCCCCATGGTTGTGGGGTTGCTGGCTGGCAGGGAGGCTGGCAGGCACCAAGGCTGGCAGGAAGGCTGGCAGGAAGGCTGGCAGAAAGCTTGGCAGGAAGGCAGCAAGGCAGGAAGGCACCAAGGCTGGCTGGAAGGCAGGCTGGCAGGGCAGACAAGGAACTCGAAGTGTCCAGCAGCAGGTCTTTCGTCGGAATGCTGGCCACGTGCGAGCTGCTTCCCTTTATATCCGGGGGGCTTACGTAATACTTCCCCCCTGCATGCGCAATTAATGCGCGACATCCGTTCCGCTTCCGCTGTTCATCCGTTCTGCTTCCGCTGTTCATCCGCTAGGCTTCCGCTGTGCATCCGCTTCATCCGTTCTGCATCCGCTGTATCCGTTCCGCGTCCGCTTTGCTGAGGCCCCCCGGAAGCCTTGTGGTTGCGCCATCAGCTCTCATCCGCTTCCATCCGCTGTGCTTCCGTTCCGCATCCGCTTTCCATCCGCCCTGAGTCCTCCCCGCGTCTGTGTTATCTGCTCCGGTTATGCACATTTTTGCCCCTTTTGAGAGCGGATAACAACAGATGGAACATTTTTCTCATCCGTTGTGTCCGTTTTGCATCCATTGGCCAGTGTGACATGAGCTTTAGCAACCATTTTCTGAAGTAAAAGGAAATGTTTTCACAAAAAAGAAAAAGGAGAATTGTACCATGAGAGACAAACTTTTAGTGATTTATTCAATTCTTTCCTTGTTATTATATGTTATACTGAAAGTAATTACCATAAAATAGAGATAAAAGTTAACTGTTGCTGTTGTTATTATTTCAGAACAATTCACTGAATGATAAATGACTCTACAATATAGTTATGGCCTATGAACTAGCCAGTTGGCTCAGTACAGGCTAGTAAATACAATGGAAATTTTCTGAATTCCTACATTTATTATGAGACAAAGTTGTTTGGGCCAAAGAAACCCAGCCAGCTACCACTTAGGTATCTGTATCTAAACCTACCCTTACCCCTACACCTATATTATCTGTCTGCTTCATTTTTTAAAAGTTAATCAATATGAAATTATTGGTAGGACAGATCATATTAAGGACAGGATAGGACAGATCAATTAAATAAAATGTTAATATTACTGTACTTATATGCCAAAGCAAATACTTTGCTTCAAAGCAAAACAAATATTTTTTTTTGTTTGCTGCCTATGAGAAATTAAACAGCTAAAGCCTGAGAGAAATCATGGTCAAAATAAATTCTCTTATAATGCTAATCAACATACCATTGAATATTCCTAGGAAATTAAATGCAAAAAACAAAACTTATCTCTAAGCATCTTGAAACCCAGACAGGTTCAAGTTACAAGATGCAATCTTTCAAATGCCCTAATTCTACTTTCATACTGCTCTACTATTGTTATCTTGCTCTGTACTATACCAAAAAAATCACTTGTGACCGACTACCATTGATTTAGTAAATAGCCTGACTACAATGGTCAAGTCAGCAGAAGGTATGTACTAGAACAAGGGTGTCAAATTCAAGGCCTGGGGACTGGATCAGGCCCATGGCACCACCCTGGAAACAGCAAAGGATCAGCACATGGTTCCTCTGTCAGCAAAAATGGGGCTCAGGAAGATTGTGCATAGTGGCTCTTTTCATTGGGAGAGGGCTACAGGAGGACACCACAGCTAAAAATGAAGCCTGGGGGGGGGGGGGGGAAGGGCGAAGGCCCACTGACTTCTGTTTTTGCTTGCAGAGTGCTAGCAAAACAAACTATTAGCAAAAGTGGATCCCCCCAAGTCCCGTCTGGGCCACCATGGTGCCTGTGACTCAAATGATATCGAGCTGGCCATGCCCTCCATGGCCATGCACCCCAGATCTCCCAAGATAAAACACAATCCTAATGCAGCTCTCAATGAAATTGAGTTTGACACCCCTGTCAAATTCTGCCACCATGTCACCATCTGAATCTTCTAATAAATTTTCAAATCCTGAATATCTGGTTCCTATTCTGTTTTAATCTTATGTCTTTAATGGAAACTTGATAAATTATGTACTCCAATAATTTCAATTATTTATTACTATTTTTGGAACCATCTGGATTTACTTTATTTTGTTATAAAACAGTGATATGATGTTTCAGGATTTAAAAACAGAGATGGAAAAGGGAAAACATGTTGGGTATTCCACACCATTTCTCCCACCATTTCCATATTGTATTAAACAGTAGTGAGAACAGATGGCTTTAAACCTATCATTCTCATTCCATTTTCAGAGTTATGGTAAAAATAATTCCAGAAATATCACATCGAGTTTCAGAATCACCTCTGAAGCAAACCCTGCAGCAAAGAACAAGGAACAGAATTCCTATGAAATAGTGCCTCCAAGTTATTTGAAGGACTCTATAGACAATCACCCTAAAAAACCTGAAGCTTTCCCACCACCCAAATATATCTGATTATTGATAGCCTATACTGAAAAATGTAAGGCTTCTACTCTAATTTTTCCCTACTGGTCAAAAGATAGGTTCAAAAAAATAGGGGGAAAAGGCTATTTAGGTCAAAATTAGTACATTTTTATCAGCACTGCCTTGACTTATACCTTTCAAATTAGAGGTAAAAACTGAATTAGTAACTAGTTTTCACATACTTCAAATGAGCTCTTAAGTTAAAAGCAACCAATTAATGAAACTGTAAATATACAAAGAATATACAAAGAGCATATTTTGAGAGAACATAAGCTTAAATGGATTTGTGAGGGGAAATGCTTTAAAGAACATGTTAGCACACATATTTAAATATTGATCTGTCTTTTGTCCCCATTGATCCCTCCACATTCACAAATTGCCTGCAAATATATCTATAAAAAGTACAGACTTGACAGTGACTTGTAGATGAGAAACAATAGTTTCTTGATAAACGTTGCTCATTTTTTCTTTACACAGCATTGGAATTTTCTTGTACCTTGAGTTCTTTTAAATGTGTTGTTACTTATATTCAACTGATTTCCCTTTTTCCTGTTATATCCAGTCAGACCTGGCTTTCTGTTTGTGGTCTCTAAAGAATATCTGAGCTTCACAGTACTTAGTTAACTAGCTTTGTCAGCTATGGCTCAATGTGCCAGTTGCAATGAACAAACGACAGAGTAAACAGAAAAGGTGATGGAGGGAATGACTTTAAAAACTGTATTTCTTTGACATTTGATAAGACATTAGCTATTCACCCATAGTTGTTGGTTGACTGCAGGAAGCATCAAAGCATTGTAATCCTCTTGACAATGTAAATTGAATGATTCATTACATACAATACAGCATCATGTTTTTCTATTGAAAAGCCCAGGAAAGCATTTTAGAAGATACTCTAAATACAGGCATAAGAAGTTTCACAAGGGTTGGATACGCACAATAATTCTGCAAAGTAGCAAGAAAACTACAAGTGACTTTACTAGAAGGACAGATTTTTTGTGTGTTTTTGGAATTTAACAAATTTAGCAAATCCAAATAGAAAATTTTGAGAACCAAAACATTTTCATTTTATGTTTAAATTTGTAAACTCCCACCTATCCCAAATGCTGCCCAGTTGTGCTACCAAATTTTTTAATTCTGCACAATTTGCAGATAAATTTGGCCTTTCAAAGTAATAATGGTTAGAAAGAGATTTATCTCCTATTGTTGTCAAAATCCAACCCCAAAAAATACTTCCAGAAAAACAGATGTTCTGAAAGGCATTATATGACCTATTGATAATTTCTTATTCTAAAGTACATCAGGAATATGTGATTGCCTAACACAGAACAGGAAACACATTTCAACCTATTTGCATGTCCAAAACTTTCCAAAATAGACAATCCCTATTTTTTTGGAGTCTACATTTCATAACTTAAGTGGAGTTAAAGAAACAAAATGAATGTCTTAAGTATATCTCTTAAAATATCATAATCTGCAGAACTGAGCTAAATTTCCTCATTGTATCATGTTACCATATTAGGTAGAATAGTTATACTCAAGAAATATCTTGAATTAACTTGATATGTCAAACAAATGGTCTGAAATTCAGCCCTCCCTAAATGCAATGTTTGACATTTAGGAAACAAAATCAAATATATTATAAAGTGAATAAAATCAGAACATTAATGTGAATGCTGTAAAAGGCAAGTATAATTTTTTTTTACTGATATCACATTGTATATTTTTATATTTTTTTATTGTGAAATGGTTGTTTCATTTCTATCAATTGAGTTGAAGTTTCACCAGATCTTCTTCCACATACTTCAGTCAATATTTAGTTTGACTTTATTGATGGAATGTACAACTCACATGCATGATTTTCAAAACAATGGATAAAGAAACCAAGATGGGACAATGTAACAGGTTTTCCCCCTCCCAGAAACCCCCCCCCATCGATGCTTCTGAATTTTATCAGTTACCTGATTGATTGCAAAACATTCTTTAATTCTGTATTTTGCCCTCATAGATTGCATTTTCCTTTTTAAAAAATATATTTAGTAGATTGAATTTTCCAGTGTTCAACATAAGGAACATATTCAGACATTTTCAAGCTTTTACAAATCATTTTGAAGCAAGATAAAAGATTCTGCATATATAGTAGCATAAATTATATTAATGATTGATAGATGCATGTTTATACTGTGTAGGTTACCATAGGCTTCTCTTTCATTGTCTGCAAAAGTCACACTGTCTCTGTAAACCAGGGGTCTTCAAACTTGGCAAGTTTAAAACTTGTGGACTCCAACTCCCAGAATTCCTCCTCCAGTCATGTTACCTCAGGAATTCTGGGAGTTGAAGTCCACAAGTCTTAAACTTGCCAAGTTTGAAGACCCTTGCTGTAAACATTAGATGTGATGGATTTAGTTTGATCAAATTTGACACCAAAAACATCTTCATGATTGCATTGATCACAGTGTTGAAGAGCAACACTGCAGCCTTGCTTCATGCTGCAGCCTTGAGTCATGCCAGTATACACAGATACTTAGTCATTTGGCCACTAATATAAACAGAACTTTGTGACTTTGTGCATGAGATGAACTATTAGCCTTCCACAGCTTTAGTCCTTTCCACTGTCCCCTAATCCATTCCTCAAAGAGCTGTGGTGGCACAGAGGTTTGAATGCAGTGTGGCACTGTGGTGCACACAGTTTGAATGTACTGTGGCACAGGGTTTGAAAGCTAACTCTGCACACAGTGCCAGGTGTTCAGTTCTGACCAGCTCAAGGTTGACTCAGCCTTCCACTCTTCCAAGGTCAGTAAAATGAGGACCCAGATTGTTAGGGGCAATACATTGATTCTGTAAACTACTTAGAGAGGATTGTAAAACACTATGAAGCAGTCATAGTGCGATATAAGTGTCATATAATTCATATAAATCTAAGTGCTATTGTTCAAGCTGCTGTTGTAATGAAACCATTTGGTCATAGCATCTTCTTCTAGGTTGGGAGGGAACATCAACATCAGCATCAACTGTTCAATATCCAGCATGTGTATCATATAAATTAATAGAAGTTACAGAAAGCAATTCTAATTGGATTCCAGCAAAAGGTTCATCATCATAATATTTTAATTACCAAGTAGACTGTATTGGCTCCACTTTGCTTGACATATTTAAGCAGAAACTAGGCAACACCTTTCAATGTATTAATTTGGATACATGCCCCAAGCTTGAAAGACCCCATTTCATGTTCTAGTTTTTTTTTTTCAACCCCTTCATCTGATTTTAATAACTGACTATACTTTCATCAGTTATTCAATCAATATTAATACTGATTTTTTTTCTTACTCTTCAAAGGTTCCTTCTCCATTTTTTATCATTTGTCTTTCATGGGATATCCTATTTATTTTCTTTCCAAACATTCAATCAGTTTTTAAAAAATACAGCTCATTGAATGTTGGAGCTATGTCATCTTTCAAATGTGAAGTTAATTTATCCAGGTGGTAGCTCCATTGAGAATCTCTTCATTGTAGTCATGATAGTCATCATATTTGCTTTCATTTCTTTCAAAACTGTCAGATTTTCCTTTGATTGGGAACGTTTGTCGTATTTGTGTTGTACTTGTACTTGTATATGAAATATGTTTTTCAAGCCTGTTCTTTTTACCTAGCTGATAGAAGTGAAATTCTTTTCTCAGTATCATTCAGTATCCACAGACAATTTTATATAATATACTCAAGGTCTGCATGGAATGATCAGTATTTTGTTCTGTACTGATTATTTTTTTCTCACATGCCATATTATCTCTAGGATTCTTTTTAGAGAAATATATTCCCTTTGTGCCCAAATTTCATATGATGTCTGTTTAAAAGAGAAGGCATTTTCATGCAGAAAAACATCTATGAGTGTCCAACCAGAAGCATTTTTCTGTTATCTCTTAATTAGGATGCACAACTTGAGCCCTCAGGATTATGTAATATGTGACCTCCTACTATATTTTATTTTCTACATATTTCTAGAATTTATACTTTGTATATTTTTTATTTTATTTTTAGGTTGCATTTGGTTTTATTTTTTTTGTAATGGTAATTTTTAGTAATTTTTTTACTAAAAAAAGCATGAGATGCAAGGTCATTCTCAACTTGGGGATACATTGCTGCATAGACAGAAGGAACACGATTCTTGATTTCTATAATATAACATTGTTTAATTGAACAGACAATGAACCTTCCTATGTCATGAAAAGCTATTGTTGGACTTCCTAGAATACTCGTCAACCTGAAATGAGCTGGGATGTATTCCATATGAGACCTGCATACAAATGGATAGTATTAGCTTCTTTCATACTTTTCATCTGCATATTGAAAAAAAACAAAAAACACAATGAGATAGAATGCCTCAAAAAACATCTGCAAGACATTGTATATTGCTATCTTGGTGCACTGAAGAATAAAGAGTTACCTATATGTTCTTTCTTTCCTATAAATTAATACAGTGTGATAAATTTGATGAAAATAAGTACCCAAGGGATAATTTTGGTTTATTTGGTAGCAGATCCAATATTCGTAGACATACTGGATTTTGAAATGATTAAACAAATTATGTTATTCCGCCACTTTAGAGACCAACTTAAAAAGTCATTAATTTTGTTCTAAACTGTTTAAAAATAATATTTGAGATTTATCAACATCATTATGAAAAGACTATGATATTGTTATATCTCTCAAGTTAAAAACCAATGTGTACTATTGTTATCCATAACTTTAATAACCAAAGTAACATTTTGGTTTGTTTTAAGAGTTTGACATGGACTAGGAACATGTTTTGCAATGTTGATTTTAATTCATCACCCCCCTTTGGAAACCCAATAACAATTTTCACAGTTCCACAGTCAGCTGACATATTATCCTTGCCAGAAAAGAGAAAAAGTAGAAGAAGGAAAAACACCCCCACCCACCCCATTGCCAATGCTGCCCAAAGTTGGCTTTTCAGTGCAGATTGAATTCACATTTAAAAGTAAATTGTTTGTCTGGAAAGCCAAACAACTATCTGTCTTCTCACGGTACTGGTATTTTAATTTTGATGCTTGGCATTAGTTTATGCTCCAGGGTGAATAGATTGTTGTATAAAATAGTTTGTTGTACAAAAAAGCTTTTGCTGAATAAAAGGACAGGGATGAGGGATAGGACACACATACCTTCTCGCAATGTTACCATAGGAGCTTGGCCAATGCCTCCTTCACAATGCAATTACAAATCTATTTACATGGTAACAGCTCCTCGCAGTTAAGAATTCATTTTATAGCCTGATAGGAAATCAATATACTTGATGTCATTGCTAGATACATGTGAGTGCATTAAAAATGCATTAAGCTTCACTTCTAACAAAACATTAATAGAGCCATAAACACTGAGCAATGGCTGAAACTTCATTAGCCTTTAGTTGGCCCTAATGTGGCAGGGTTATCTAGAAATCCACAAGATCACATTTCCTGTCTGCATTAAAATATCTAGAATGTTTTGTCTCAGAGTAAGTTACTAGCTGCTTTAAAGATGCATCTGTTCCTTCCCCTCCCATACAATAACACCTTCCTTATTCAGAAGTAAGATGCAAAATGTCCCTGTCTTGGCATGAGTTGCTGGTGGCATAGAGGAAAGCTATAAACCTTTCCAGTTGTTTATTCAATCCAGATTGTAAACCAAACATATATCATTTGCATTGCCTGGATCAAAGGCATAATAGAGCCAGGGATTAAGATGCTATTCTAGGCTTCTTTTTGCTTTCCTGTTTGTTTATTTAACATTTATATAGCCAGCCACTATAACTCAAATAAATAAAAAAACTAAACAAAAAAAAGTAATCTTAGAGTGGGGCATGACCTTGATGTGGTTGTGGGGCTTGTGTGCTCTGAGGAAGATGAGAGCTATGCCAGAGTTTCAAGCATACTAGACAGATTTCATCAGAGGAGTCAGACAAAAAGTGTCTCTCCCATAAAAAAATATGGTGAGACATAAATTTCAGAAAGCCATGCCAGCTCGGATGTCACCCAGATTAACAAGGTCCATGGTAGATGTTGGAGCTCCTGGATATTTGGTGAAAAATGGGTTACAGGTTTTGTTTCCAGTTAATTGTTGGCTGAGCAACCAGGGCCAGCAGCTGCAGAACTACTGAAAGAAGAGGTATTTACCCATCTGTAAGTGATTGAAAACAAAGAAATAATGATCTGTTATTACAAATCAAGTCCAACAAGAAGAGATTAATACACCAGTTCTGGAAAGAGGCTAGCATAGATCAAAGAGACTAGCAGATCAACATAACAGGCCAGCAGATCAACATTGATTTATAATACAAAATATAGTATTCACAGAAGCAGAATTGGAAGAACTGCAAAGCTTTGCCCATGGAAAATAAATCAAAGCCTTGCCAGTAACTCAGAATATAGAGGCAAACTAGTGGGAGGAATCCAGCAAAGATACACGATTGATTTCATTTAGAAACCAGGCACCAACTCATCTACCTCAGGAAAAACAAAATTGTCTAATGAAAGAAGTAAAAGAATTGAAACAAACAAGAACTGAACTGAAGCTTGTTCCAAAGAAACAACTAGCACAAGTGTTAAAACATGCAAATAGTGCAATATCAAATATAAGTACCAACTTAATGCATGAAACAAACCAGCTAGTGTACAGTACAGCTGCAGTTATAATTGAATATCTGGGGTGCAAAATCAACAGACAAGGAAAAAAAACTAAATAGCGCACCACAAAAATGGATGATCAAATTGGAAAATAAGATCAGCAAGTTGAGATCAGATGCAAACAAGCTAGAGCAGATGAAAGAAAAGAAGTTGAAGAAGCTAATTAGCTAATATCGACTATTAAAATGAAGGAGAGAGATTGGTAACTTTTTTTATTAGGCAAACAAATATTGTTACTTTTATTTTTAAAATAAATATTAAAGAATTATATTTGAAATAATTGAAATGGAGTGAAAAGATGTTTTGATGTAAGAGACTGGGATTAATTTGCTTCTTTCTCTCCTTTCAGAAAGTTTGAAATGCAAAAGGTAATAATAGAATTAAGTATGCATATATGAATATATAACTACTGTCATATTTGTATGTAAAAGTGATGACCCGGAAATATATTGTCCACTAAAAAGAGCTTTTTGTTTTTATGTGAAAAAAATGAATAAAATTTGTTTTAAAAAAAGAAGTTGAAGAAGAAGAAAACCAAAGAAAACGTAATCAAAAATACCACTTAGAAACAACGAAGATCAAAGCAGCACTGGAAATAATAAAGCAGCAAATGACAGCTATAGCCAAAAAGATTAGCAGACATGAAGCTCAAATTGCAAATTATAGTCAGAAAGTCCAATGGAAGAGTCCATCAACAGAGAAACTGCAGTGAATCAGTAAGTACCTGACAAGGATGAAACAGTGCAGTTCTGTCAAGAGAGAATATTTCAAGGAAATTTGCTAGAAACCACCAGCATTTGTCATTGCACTGTCTGTTCTGTCAACAATACTAAATAACTCATGTCATGGCTATCAAGCATCAAACATATCTGCCAGAATATCCCATCTCCTGTACATGGATGATTTGAAGCTATATGGAAAAACACCATTTGAAATATAATTGCTGTTCAACATTGTCCATATATATAGCCAGAAATTGCAATGGAGTTTGGATTGGACAAATGTGCCACACTCACTATCAAACATGGAAAAGTAGTGAAAACTGAACGAATCAAAATGCCCCATGAAAATAACATTAAGAGTCTGGATCAAGATGATTACTCCAAATACCTGGGTATCCTTCAAGCAGATAACTACAAGCACATTAAAGTCAAGAGAAAGATTAGAGGTGAATACATCAAGAGAGTGAAGGAGATCTTAAAGTGCAAAGTCAATAGAGGAAATACCATCAAGGCAATCAACACCTGGACACTTTGTTACATATTAGCATATTTGAAATACTCTGTTCTGATTGGTCCACTAATACTCAAAGATGATTGGTGTTTTTAAGCAACGGTGGCCTGCCTAACAGCGGGAGATTCAAGGAGCCGTCATTGGCCGCGAGGCGCGAGCAGCCTCCATAAAATAGGCTGCCACGGATCCGCAATCAGACTGATTCCAGGAACCAAATAAAGAGCTGAAAGTCATGCTGGTCTCCAGTCTCCTTTTTCCCGTGATCTAATACAATTCATAGAAACATAGCAGGAATAATGGACTAGATGCAAGCAGAACTAAAAGCAATGGGTAGGAAGACCAGAAAAATAATGACAATGAATCATGCCCTTCATCCTCACAGCAATATTGACAGATCAAGGCAAATAGGTGGGTGTGGAATGTTGAAGAATTATAAAGGGCTTTAGAAGAATATCTGAAGGACAGTGAAGAAGATGTACTGAAGTTAGTACACCAGGAAGGCTTACTGACAACTGGAGAGAGTAAATTGGCCTACAAGAAAGACAAAATGAATAGTAGAATGGAGGCATGGGAAGACAAAGCACTACATGATCAGTACATTCAAAAAAATAGCAAGGAAAGCAGATAATAACAAGTCATGGCAATTGCTAGGAGAAGAAAAGTTAAAGAAAGAGGCCAAGGGACTTAATTCTGGCTGCACAAGCTTTAAGGACAAATTCATACAAAGCCAGAATTGAGAAAACAGCAGCAGACAGTAAATTCTGCCGATTCAAAGAAGCTGAAGGAACAGCAGATCACCTGGTAAACTGCTGCAAGAAGATTGTGCAGGCTTACTACGAGCAGCAGCAATGCTGCATTGGAAGATCTGCAAGAAATATAATTTGTTTGCAGCAAGAATGGTGGAACCATAAAATAAAAAAAAATCATAGAAAAGAAGTTAAAGTGTTCTGGCATTTTAGAATTCAGACAGACAGGCACCTGACACATAACATAACAGTGGATGTGGCAGTGCCTAGAGACAGAAAAATAGAGGAGAAAGAACTGGATAAATTAACAAAATACAAAGACCTACAAATAAGTCAAGCAAAGCTACCAGTAGTAATAGGCACCTTGGGTGCAATTAACAACAACAATGTAGACTGAAGCTGAGAGACTATGGAGGAAGAAATTAATGTTGTACCAATAGTAATAAGAGCCCTTGGAGCAATATCCAAAGGACTGTCTAGTTACTTGGAAATTTTGAATTTATAAGACCTAAATATCCTGACTTTGCAAAAAAACCACCCTTCTTGAAATCACTTTTGTACTTAGATGCTACCTTAACAGCTCTTAGGTCCTTGGTTATGACTTGAACTGTTTTTACCAGTCTTAGACTTTTTACCAGTCCGAGACTGTGAATCAAATTGAAGATTAAATCTTATAATAACAATAAAGTGTATTTTGGGGGACCATCATGCTGAATGCATTCATTGAACCAAATTACCAATATTTAATACATGGTAAACATCTAAACTATGCAAATGTTAGTTTTATATCAGTTATATTATATCAGTTATATATTTATATTAGTTATAAATCTTTTATTTCATTCAACACTAACTCATGATAGATAAATCAGCAAAGAATTTTTTTTAGATGTGAATGAATTGCAAATGTTTTCTACAATGATTGTGTAACACTGTGAGAATGTTTGGCAGTATTCCAGTTTTCTGTGATTTCCACTGATTAAAAACAAAACAAAAACATACAGACGGTGACTCTTTCTGTTTACAACAGCTTGTAACAAAGATTTTCTGCCCTACTCAAGAAAAGAACAATTACTGTGCTTTTATTCTTTGATACAGAAATTTCCTGATTCAGGCTTTTTAAATGCAAATTTTTCTAGTAGAACTCTTTTAAACCTAGCTATTCCCTTTTCCACACAACATTCAATAGCATACATTTTCTTCCATTTTTCAAGGAGGGGGGGGGGATAAGTTTTGAACAAGCAAAACATTTGTTATTACATTTTAAATTATGCTAACATTCACATCCATTTATTTTTCTCAAAAAGATATCATGGGGGTCGGATTTGGATTGAGGCCCTGGTAAAGTATGGGTGAACTTAAAACTTTTCTCCCCACTCCAAAAAGCACATGACCAAAGCTACATTACCAAAAAGGAAATGGAAATGATTCTTTTCATTGATCTTAAATTATAAAAATTAAATTAAAGGCTGTTCCTCTCTCCATAATCCTTAATATTAATGGCATGGGACCTGGATATCTACAGGACCATCTCCCTTTCATTATTTCCAACTGTCCTATTAAATTTGGCAGAGGGGCATACTTCTCATCCTGTTGATTAAAGAATGCCATTGAGTGAGACCCATTTCTGTTGTGTTGTTTTGCTTTAGATTATCTCCTTACTTCAAATCAGATGGCCTCGATCCTGCTGCCATCTTGAAATAGCTGAAGATCTGACTGCTTGCCTAATCAAGAGGGTCTTAGTACAATTATATTTTGGTCCTTTGAAGTATTTTATGCTCTGATGGTCTATTGTCTGTTTTATTAATGTTATCTTGTTTTAAACCTTATTTTCCACTTAGAGTTGCTTTGGCAAGATGGACAGAAATGGAAATTGAATCAAATGAATAATAAATCAATATGGGATGCGATTAGCAAATTTTAATATAAAAGGACACATTACCTTTCTTTGAAGAATCATTGGTAAAATGTTAAAAATTCTCTTGAGTCTAGCTTGATTTCTGAAATTACATGGATATTATATGTGGATATCTTGGAAGTAGTATGAAAGCGGTTTGGGATTTTCTTTATTTAGGATGTTTTGAGCTTTTTATTCTAGTCTATAGTTTTGGGATTTTGTATGGCATCTCATCCACGTGATAACAAGGTCTAATGCGTCTTAATTTGTGGGATTGCCTTAAAGTTATTTAGTTCTGCTCTCCATGATATATATATGTAAAAACATATATTCAGGCATTAGTCTAAATTTAAAGCTTGTAGAGTCAACTCTCAGAATTTGCTGTGCTGGTTGGAGAATTCTCGGGGTTGAAGTTCATTCTTTAAGCCCATGTCACACTGCCCAACGGCTGCAAAAAGGACACAGCGGATGAGCAAAATGTTCCATCCATTGTTATCCGCTCTTAAAAGGGGCAAAAATTTGCATAACCGGAGCGGATAACACGGACGCAGGGAGGACGCAGGGCGGATGCAAAGCGGATGCGGAATGGAAGCCCAGTGGATGGAAGCGGATGAGAGCTGATGGCGCATCCGCTAGGCTGCCGGGGGACCTCAGCAAAGCGGACACGGAACGGATACAGCGGATGCACAGCGGACGCCGAACGGATGAAGCAGATGCACAGCGGATGCAAGCGGAAGCCTAATGGATGCCTGGCGTTAATTGCGCATGCGGGGAGGATGCATTCCGTCAGCCCCGCGGATATAACGGAAGCAGCTCGGAAGCAGGTCGCGATTCAGAGGAAAGACCTGCTGCCGGACAGATTGGCTGCCTTGCCTGCCCTGCCTGCATGTCTGCCTGCCAGCCTTGTTGCCAGCCTTGCTACCAGCCTTGCTGCCAGCCTCCCTGCCAGCCTTGCTGCCAGCCTTGGTTCCTACCAGCATCCCTGCCAGCCAGCAACCCCACAACCATGCGGAAGCACATCAAGCCTCAGCCATCTGCTGCCAGCCCTGGCAAGAGGGACAGGACTACCATCCCGCCCCCTGGCCCTCACTCTGGTTCTGCTGGGGCTTCTGCAGCACGGGCTCGCTCTTCTGGGGCTGGGGTTTCTGCTGCTTCTGTTTCTGGAGGAGCTGATGACAAGCACTCCAGCACCAGCCACCTCCACAGCACCTACACCATTCACCCCTGAGACTGAGCGACCAAGAGGAGTGCCAGAGACTCATTTTTATCTTATAGCTTGTTGTTAATAAAGTCTATTTTTGATTCACACACTTGCTTCATTCCTTTTTTTTTAATAGTCTTGCTGGAAACTTTTAGAAATGGTTTAAGCCTTTGCATGCTGGTGGGATGGGTTAAGATAGCTGTGGGATGGATTGAGATAGCTGTGGGATGGGCAGGGATACCTGTGGGATGGGTAATAGCTGTGTGATAGATAAACCTCCAGTGCAAGCATAGTGGGACTGTATGGTCCACCCTCCCAGGTGCCACACCTATGGCCCTTTATTATCAATAATAATGTAATAATTATCCACACATGTCAACACAAACACAACTCTTTATTAAACGCCCTGTTCATTGTAGGCCAACCAAACATACATGGCCCAATCTCATCCGTGTGATGAGACAGGCTGAAGGAAGCATCCATTAAGCATCTACCATCCTGTCTTGCCACTCCACTGCTCCAGCTGGGGAGTTGCACCATTGTCTCAGGAGATTGCGCTGCTTCTTCGCTTCATGTGAGGCTCTGTTAGGGCCTTGCACATCCTCAGTGTCGATCAGGTTTCGCCCTTGCCTCCATTCCCCAGGCTCCATGTCCCCATTGCCTTGCTGGAGGTCCATGAGCCTGTTCTGCAAGACTGGGTAGTCGGTGCGCATGAGATTGTGCAGGATGCAGCAAGCTTCCATGATCCTCCTCACGGTCTCTGGGCAATGCTGCATGGTGGTGAGAAGTACCTGGAACCTGTTGGCCAGGATGCCAAAGGTGTTCTCCACCACCCGCCTTGCCCTGGAAAGCATGTAGTTGAAGATCCTCTCTTCATGGGTGAGGAGTCTGGAAGTGTAGGGCTTCTTGAAGTAGGTTGTGAGAGAGAAGGCGTCATCCCCCACGATGAAGTAGGGCACATCTTGTGTGTCGTTGGGCAGGGGTTCTGGATCTGGGAAGCCCATGATGAGGTTGCCTTCCAGTTCCTCCTTGAGGTGACTGGCGTTGTATACCTGGGCATCTGAAGATGAGCCGTTGCCTGAAGCATTGATGTACATGAACTTGTAGTCAGCATCGACCATGGCGAAGAGGATGATGCTGAAGAAGCCCTTGGAGTTGAAATAAGTGGACCCCGACTTGGCTGGAGATTTGCAGGCCACGTGCTTGCCATCTATGGCTCCAACAGTGTGTGGGAAGTTCCCCCTCTGATACCACTGCTCTGCAACTTTCTTCGATCCTTCTTCAGTGGAGGGGTACTGGAGGAGCTCCTCCTTGTATTCTTCGATGATGGCCTGCACCACTTCTCTGACCACAATGCTGATGGTGTTGGATGGCACCCTCCAGTCATACTGCATGCTCCTGTAGGTGGTCCCTGAGGCCAGGTGGCGCAGAGTGAGTGCCACCTTGAGCCCAGTTTCCAGGCTGGGGCAGAAGCTGGTGCTCTTCTTGGTCAACCTGGGTGTCAGCCGCTGCACAACTTCGTCAAACATGGCTGGAGGCATCCTCATGAAGTTCTGGAACGCCCAAGTGTCTTCGCTCCTGAGCTCCACCATCAGCTTGTTGTACTGTCCATCCTCTGCTATTCTGGCGAACCATCTTCGGATCCAGACTCTTTTTGGGTGGCTCCTTTTCTTCTCGTAGTAGAGTTCACAGAGCCTGCAGATGGCTTCGCACTGTTACAGAACGATGGTGGCTGCCGAAAGGACTTTGTTACAATCCACGGTGGACATGACTGGATGCTGTGGAAGAGGAAGAGGCAGATGAAGGCTGCAGAGGTCTGCACCACTGGGCTGCTGTTCTGAAAGTGAGATGCAGGTGAGTTGCTCCCCCTTTTTATAGGCAGTATAGGTTTTCCGCTAGGCATCCTCTAGGCATCCTCTAGGCATCCTCTAGGCATCCTCTAGACATCCTTAATATCCGAGATAGGTCCCCTCTGCGAACGTTTTTTCTGCTTTAAATGCTTTGTTTCCGTGCTGCATCCACTAGGCATCCGTTCTGCAGCCGTTCTGCATCCGTTCCGCTTCCTCCCTGCGTCTGGGTGGATGCGAGTTGCGCGGATACGTAGCGGATGCCTAGCGGATATAGCGGATGTGTAACGGATGCATAACGGATGCCTAGCGGATGCAGAATGGACGAACTGGATACATTTTCCGTGCAAAAGTTTTGGGCAGCCCAAAACTTTTGGAGCAGATAAAATGTTCATAAACAGATGCTGGACGGACAGAGAGGAAGCCAAACAGAGGCAGTGAGTACATCGCGTTTTCGAACGGATGGCAAGGTTTTTTGTCCGTTTTACATCCTCTTTGCATCCATTGGTTCAGTGTGACATGGGTGTTTAATAATAATATTTTGAAGGCAAGTAATCTTAATATTTGCCTTTTAAAAATATTATGTTTATAGGAGAAAATATCATCCAAGAATATTTTGCTAATGTTATTTTTTTAAAAAAACAAACAAGTTGAACATGCTTTTTATAAAAAAAAACTATTGATTTTTGCATACAAATATAATGTGCTATAAAAGCTGATAAGATTTTAAATGGGACAGAACAATGGCTATTTCCTACACAATGCATGTGGTAGGGAAAAAAAGATTAATTATATATTATTAAAGAAGAGATTGTTTTCATTCCTGTTCAATTTAAAAGCATAATTGACATAGCTTCAGATATTAATGTAGCTTTATTATAAAATTATAAAATAATTCATGTAGCATCCTGGGACTTAAAGTAATAAATTAATCAAGCTTCACAAAACTCATAGTAGTGGACTCTGAATAGAGAGACCAAGATATTAGTCCTTCCTTAAAGCACTGAGGCCGGGGGGGGGGGACTTTGGATGGGTCACTTTCTCAGCCTCGATCTGAAATGGAAAGAAAGGAAAGAAAAGAAAAGAAAAAGAAAGAAAAAAGAAAAGAAAGAAAAAAGAAAAGAAAGACATTTAACCACTAATCTATTCTAGATCAAAACATATAATATCATAGAGCTGTCAATGCAGAGACCTTCCTGTAGAGTATTTATTAAACCTAATAATAATATATTTCACATATGCATTCATTTGTGTATTTTTTCCCCTCTGGGCAGACATTTGTCCATAATGGTCTCCTGCTTGAGAAAGGGATTGGATTAGAAGATATCCAAGGTCCTTTCCATCATCATCATCTTCATCATCATCATCGTTCTTGTTTATTATACTACTATTATTATTATACTACTTCTATATTCATGTCAGAAGCCCCTACCAAGGCATTTCCAAGTTGAAAAGATTACTTATGCCATCACTGTTGTGCAGGGGATTTCAAGCTGCTAGGTTGGCAGGAGCTGGGACAAATTGATGGGAGGTCATTTTGTCACAGGGCTTGTGCTCTCTGATTTCTAACTGCAAGCTGTCAATCTCTCAATGGTCTTCTGATTCAACATCCAACCTCATGAGCCATTGCAGCCCCTAATAATATTAATAGAAGTCTAAGAACTATATCTGAGATCCATTCTACATCACAGGAGTTTTGAAACTGCTACTGTTGTAATCTTCTGCAGAATTCTCAGAACTATTTACTTGTCTAGCTTGTTAGTATGAATAAAAATTATGCTATTAAGCAAGACAGTTATTAAGTGAATTTTGCTGCATTTTACAACTTTTCTTACCATAGTCATTAAGTGAATCACTGCAGTTCTTAAGTTAGAATCCTAAATAATTAATTAAATAATGTGATTATTAAATAAATCTGGCTTCTTTGTTGACTTTGCTTGTCAGAAGGTTGTGAAAGGTGATCACATGACTCCAGGACACTACAATCATCATAAATATGAGTTAGTTGCCAAGTGTCTGAATTTTGATAATGTGACTGCAACAGTTGTAAATGTGAAAAATGGTAATCATTTTTTTCAGTATTGTTGTAACTTTAAAGGTTAGTAAATGTTGAAGACATGGACTATTTGTATATACATAATTTATCATGTAGTTTTAAGAGAGTTTAATTTGGGTATTCATTAATTTTTCCCTTATTCATTTTTTAAATTGGTTTTGCATTTCTTTTCAGAAAAAACATGACCATAGCAGTTTAAAATTTTGATTTTTTTTTATTTTTAATAATGCTGTAGCATTATTAAAAATGCTACTTTTCAGGAAACTTTAGCAAAAAAATAGAAAGTTGCATGTCGGACAGACCATCATGTATCATTTTGCATCCTATTAGTTAGTATTCCAAGGGAAGCCATAAAGGTATATTTCAAACTCAGTCTTCCCCAGCAAATATGGAGATTGTTACTTTGGGGAAATATTTGGGGGACTACAAAAATTTAATTCATAAATGAATTAATCCTTGATGTTTATGACATCTCTGAACTTCTATGAATCCTCAAAAATTCAGAGATACACAGTTAGGTATGGAGAGTTACCCAAATATGATAGAATATACAAATAAGAGGTGTGGAAATATAATTTTTCGGCTAGTTGAGGTTCAGGCAGCTAATGCTCTCTGAATTTAGAGATAAAAATAAACTTTGGAATAAGCCCAGAGTTCAAATCTTTCACTTTGACTAAAATGATTAGACAAGTTTGTGTGGTTTTTTACTCTCTCCCCCGCCCTCCATTTAAATATCAGCTGCTGGAAGAAGGCTACAGGTAAGAGAAATTGATCATATGAAGTCTTTTAGAATCCTAGGTGAATTTCATAGCACTAAATGATGGAAATATATATGTGGAAAGGGGGGGGGGGTTCTTCAGTTAAAAAAAGTGGTAAAGATGTCAGTGCTAGCTCCTTGGGTTTCTACTTCTTTGGGAAATCACAATTATCATAGTCTGAAGGGCTCTGACAATAAGGGCACTGGTCCTGAACAAATGCTAAATTTCATTCACTTTAGAAATGTTCCACAAATGTTGTTTTCATTTATTTTCCCCAAGCATAAAGGATTTATAAAGGGCATGTGAAATTTAATGAATAAGCTCATAAATTTTTAGTTTCACACCATTTCCATTGATCTGCAAAACCATTTAATTCATAAACTACAATTCTAGGCCCTAACTGGAGTTGTTATCAATTTTAATCTTTGAAAGCTTTGCATGGTTGCCGAAAAAGGCACTGAAGAAAAACAGGGAATTATTCCAGGATATGGTTTTCTCAGAACAAGCCTATATTCAGAGAAACATCAATGAAACTAATCTAGTATCTTCTGTTTCAGGTAAGAGCAAGAAAATATTACAATTTTTAAAAAGTGGCTGATATCAGTAGCATTTCTACAAATATTAACAGCCTTTCAATTGGGAAGAGATGATGTTCACAAGGCATGTTCGTACTAAAAGCCCTGTCCCACTGCACTTACGGATGCAAAAAGGATGTAAAACATTAAAAAAAAGCTTGCCATCCATTGGAAAATGCGATGCATCCATTGTGTGCTCACTGCATACGTGTTTCATACCCTCTATCTGTCGAGCATCCTTCCACTGCGATTTCATGCGCGCAAGAAGTTTTGAGCTGCACAAAACTTTGTGAGTGGATGAACTTTCCGCCATGTACAATGTACATCTGCGACATATACAGGCAACAAGCGTTCTATGTCCGTTATCATTCGTTAAATGTCCGCTGTATCATCTCTGCATCCTCTGGCCATTCCCTCAATTCACATCCTCTGCAGATGAAAATGGAAAGAGGGAGGAAAAAAAAGGTACACAGAACGTCTACACAGCATTAGTAGCACGGATATAGAAAGGATGTAAGCGTATGCATCTCGTATATAAAATATTCAAAACTGACAAAACGTTTGTATCTGGGATGTATCTCGTATATTGAGGATGTCTGCAGTATGTCTAGAGTATGTAGAAGGACACCTAGCAGACAACCGATATTTCCTATAAAAAGGGGGAGAAAATCATCTGGATCGCTGGGATGGTGGACCATACAGTCCCACAATGCTTGCACTGGAGGTTTATCTATCCCACAACTATCCTTATCTATCCCACAAGCATGCAAAGGCTTAACCATTTTTTCAAAGTTTTCACCAACACTTTATTAAGTAAAAAAAATGAACCAAGTAAACTAAGTGTCTTAAGCAAAGATAACCTTTATTAACTTTCTTAGGTAAACTTTATGACTTTATTAAATAAGCAAAATGAACCAAGTAAACTGTACTAAGTGTCTTAAGCAAAGATAAACTTTCTTAGGTAAACTCTATGACTGTATGAAATAAGCAAAATGAATCAAGTAAAGTGTCTTAAGCAAAGATAAACTTAACAAGTTAACAACTCAGTCTCTGACACTATTCTCAGTCACTCTGAGTCATGTCCATAGTCTCAGCTGTTAAGCGGGCAGGGACTGTGGAGGTGGCTGTGGCTTGAGTGCTGGTCTGAGGCACCATTGGGGTGCTTGGCCCCAAGGGTACAACAGGTGGTGGTGTGTTCAGGAAGCTATCCGAGAGCTGACTCAGTCCCATGAGGTTGAGAGGCCCTTTATCAAGGACTTGAGATGTCAGGCCCAATACTGATGTGACAGATTGTCCGTTGACGGGCTTGGCTGTGGGGTGGAGGAAGGAGGAGTGTAGTGGGACTGTCTGGTATGCAGCTGGGTGAGGAGTGGCATCTGTGGTGTCCGATGAACCTGGGCCTGGACTGGGAAGTTCTGCTTCTGCTGTGGGAAGTCCTGGTAGTCATAGCCTTGGTAGGTGAGAGGCTGTTGAAAGCCGTGGAAGGGCTTTGACATCGCCTGGGGTGGAGGAGCAGATCTGGACTGGGTAGGAGCAGTTTCAGCTGGGTCTTGAGGGTTGTGCAGAAGTGCTGTGATCTTCTGCTTCATCACCTGGTACTGGGCCTTGGGCAGGTCCCTCAGGGTCTGGCTCACGTAGGTGATGAAGGTGTTCTGGCCTGAGGATGCTCTGTCCAAGTGGACCTGCTGAGAGAGAAGTTCTGTGCTGGTCTTCATTGTGTCCCTGATCTCCAATAGCACACTGTGGTCCTGGCCCTCCAGTCTGCCTCTCTGCCTGCATCCTCAGAAACTGGGGGTGGGCGTGGGGGTTGGTTAGCCTCTGGTGGCTGCTGCTTCTTCCTCCATTTGTGACAGCAGGGCATCATCCTCCACGGGATCCTCCAAGTCCACTGGCATGGGGAGTGCAGCTGCCGGGGGATCTCTGCTGTGGGGCCCTCTGAAGACACCTGCCTGGACAAGGTAGCTGGCTCCTGACTGGAAGAGGACTGGCTGTCTGTGGGCTGTCTGAGGGAGAGGGGTCTCAGAGGGGATGCTTCTCGGTGGCGGATCTCACCCTCCAGGGAACTGCACTTGGCCATGATGTACATCTCCTGGTCAGTGAGATTGACAGCAGCCTGTCCGGATTTTTTGAAGTGTAGCTTGCCATACCAGGTGTGCATGTGCTTCCACCATCCAAGGAGTACTTCTGCAGTGTACCCCAGGCTCTCTGCCTTGTCTCTCCAAACTGCCTGCTTCTTCTTGGTGTCCCAATACAGTCTGTGGCCCTTTCTCCAGAGGTACTCATTCTCCCTCAGCCCTTCCAGCACCTCATCCTCATGCTCCTCGGAAATGGTGTACTGTTTCCTCTCTCCCTTCTCCTTCTCTTGCCTCTTCCTCCCTCTGGCAGGGGCTTCAGCAGGGCCTTCAGGGGCTTGAGCAGCAGGGCCTTCAGGGGCTTTAGCAGCAGGGCCTTCAGGGGCTTGAGCAGCAGGGCCTTCAGCAGCAGGGCTTTGAGGACCTTGGGGCTGGTCCACCACAGCAGCAGCAGCAGCAGCTTCAGAGTCAGTGCCAGGGGGTGGGATGCTGGTTCTGGCCTTCTTCACCTTGCCAGGGCTTGAACGAGTAGGCACGGTCTTCCTCTTCTTGCCTGACTGACGAACCATGGTGTTCCTGCAAGATGTATGTGGCAGCACATCTTTCCCCTGTATGCTGACTGTGTGCGTACTGCATCCTTTTATATCCGCGGAGCTGATGCAATTCCTACTCCCCGCGTGTGCAGTGAACACTTTGCATCCAATAGACATCCACGCGGCATCCCCTTTGTTTCCTATAGGTGTCCATGATGCATCCACTTCATCTGCTATGCATCCACCCCTTCTGCTATGCGTCCGCTTCGAAATTCTCCCCCGGAACCTCTTCGGATGTGTCATCCACTTTCATCCGCTAGGCTTCCTATTGAACATGCATTTAACATCCCCCCTACATACCACCCACGTTCATTCTTTTCCATTCTTTTTTGTTCTGCTTATGCAAATTTTTGTCACTTTTTGGAGTGGATGACAATGGATGGAGCCACCCCCAAAATTTTGCTCATCCACTGTGTCCTATATGCATACGTTTTGCGTCCATTGGCCAGTGGGACCTAGCCTTAAAGGACTAAAGGCTTACTATACCCAATGGATATTTTCCTGAAGCACAATGATGACTATGTATGTAATAGGTCATTTCTAATTCAAGTTACGTATGGAGATTTAGTGTCATGTCCATATATGATTATGCAGATTTCATTCACTGTCCATAGTTACCAGAGATGGCTAAGCAGCATGCATGCACATTCGTGTCTTCTCATCCACTTAATAATCATGGGTCAGGGACTTGTAACATCTCTGATTTCCCTTTCCTTCCTTAGATACCAAGGAGATATATTGTTGCATGACAAGCAGTAGAACCATATTTTAAATGTATAAAAACAAAAAAAAATGAAAGACATTTTCTCAAGGGTTTTGGTTAGTGAACAAATGAGCAGTCTGGAAGATTCGGCAGCCAGGATGTGGAATAACGGAAAGATGTATAAGACAGAAAAGAAAGCCAACCTTTACTGTCATTCTGCAACTGTAAAGGAAGCTTAAGGAATTTTAACAAAAGCTATTAAATGTATGGAATTGAGGTGCAATTTAGAAGTCATGATTTCAGTGGGATTGTATTGCAATTCGTTCTCTGCAAAAAAAAAAATATTCTTTTTAATTACGCAAGCTTTTGCTTTTCGTTAAAGATTGCATACTAAGGAGTATATTCAGCAGCCACTTATACTTTTATTCAAACTTGTAATTATTTGGTCGACTACTGAAGGCACTTCTATCCCACACTGTGAAAAATCATAACCCAATCATATCAGATCTCTATTTCCTTTTGACCTTGGCCAACTATCGAGCAATTATAGCTTTTGTAAAATATGTAGGCAGAAAGGAATAAGGTAGTCATGCTAACTCAAAGATAACATTGTTTTTCTGTTTCTTGCCTAAATTTCAACAGAGCACGTTCACCCCAGGACACAAAGAAGTGTTTCTACTGTTTTATTTTGACATAAACAGCTGGCTGCCACTGTTCTTTTGAAAAATCAGCATAATCTAAGGCAAATACAGCATATTAGTGGAAGCAATAATTGAATCTGGGCTTATCTTCAGAAATTTGCTGAATGCAATTTAATATACTCCATATTAAAGATAATTGGTTGCCAAGCAAAGTAGCACTAGAATAAGGCTGTCTGCTATGAAATAATGATGATTCTGAAGATAATATTTTCTTATACAGTATTTCCCAGTCTATTCTGGTGGCTCCAATGAAATGATTTTTTTGTCTCTAACAAAAGGGCATTACTTCCCAAGATGGCTACATTAAAAAGAGCTGGATATTTAAACATTTGTGGACTAAGCTGTTGTCACTGATAGCTGTGCCACTTAGCTAGCTAATACTTTCAGCTTCTGTTATGGTATCTCAACATATTTATGCAGCTGTTTTCATAGAACTAAACCAGTGGCTTAATAGCAAAGCTATGAACAATAATGGGTTCAACTTTCAGACAATTAAAGTGTTAGGTTGTTAACAGTCTAGATGGACAGATGCTACAAATACTAGGGGTTGCACATGCAGCTGTTGAATGCAGTTTATCAGGGCTCCCTATATTAGAGTTACATCAATTTCAAAAATGATAATACAAATGTATCATACCTATGTTGCCATCTGCTGAAAAACTTTCTGATATCTTTCCTTCTTCATGCAGTGGGAGGGCAAATGGTTTTGTACTAACTAGATAAAGTAATAGTTATTTTCAAATTATTATTAAAATGCTAGAAGATGGTTACATAATCTTCATATGGCTTAGGATAATGTTTGCTATGGGACAAAACTGACTATGATAATCATGAGTACACAGGTTTGGACAAACATATAGATTTATTTGTTATATTAATATGACCTTTTTCTTTAGAAACTAAATATGACATGAATGGGATGAGATGTTTGTAATTCCCAGGATAATTTTATGAGGTAGTTAGAATAAAGAGAGTTTCTGGCCCAGAATTGTCTAGTAACTAGATGGTCTAATGAAAAGTTCATCCTGGGTTTCCTCAACCCAGGACCAGATTTTTAACTACTACATGACATTAGATATAATAAGTGGTCCATATAAGCTACAGTCACTCTTCATATATTCAAATTTTCCTGTTGCATGGAATATTTTAGTTTTGGCAGTAATATTTAGAAATCCTCTGGATGCTATTAACATGGACCAAAACTCAAAATCCACTTGTTTCAGATATGGGGAAAACCCTACCAAGGAATATGCTTTTGTTAGGTAGGAATCTTCCTCACTTAAAATCTTTGGGTATATCATTTTTAGCCTGGGAAATATAATGTACTAAACCAATCTTTCTTTCTATGCTGGCAAAGGTTATTGGAGATGAACTTTCAGTTGACTAGTGTTATTGCTTCAGGCAATGTTCCTCAACTTACCCTCAACTTGCTATTCTACAGAATAGTTACATTACCTTCCCATTTGAGACTTGAGTATTGCCATGGGACAGGGTGAATTCCTCTCCTTTGCTTCAGCTCCAACCAAAAGCCCCAACTGGTGTCCCCTTGACAATGGTGATGTCACCAGCTAATTCTTGCAATTGGAAGAGCCTTGATGATTCTGACACAAGTGCAATGTGATCTCATATATCACATTTTGTTGGAAAAAACTTTCACAGACGTTCAAAATTTCCTCAGAAGCATTATTTTTCATTATAATATGTGGATATTAAATCCACATATTATAATATGTGGATTTGGAAGATTTTTTGGGGGAAATTGTGGTGTTGGTTGTATAACATGAGCTAAAAATGAAGCCAAAAGAATGGAAATAATATATTGCCCTTCTTCTACTTAAATATTTCCATTCTTAAGAGATTTCACTTCCCAGTGTTACAAATGAATTTTGCAACTAAAATATTTCTAAATCTCAACCAAGCAACTTCAAATATCTTATTTTTTAAAATGCAAAATGCACCCATTGTTTTTCTTCTCAAAGCTTCATGGAAAAATCCAAACATTTACTATTGCCACTCATGATCCTAAGAATCTAAGAAAGAGAAGAAAGAGAAGCTTTGACATAAGAATGAGTTTATGACTAACAGTTCAGACTAATGATGTGCAGAAAAAATATTGACATTTCTATTAGTTTTTATTTAACTTAATAAAAACACTTTCTCTTAAAATGTGCTCCAAGGTGAAAATAATTCCAGTTAAATTCTCCTAGGACAGTGTGGTTTTCTTGCACTTATTTGATTAAAAGGTGGTCAAGTATGAGTACAATTATTATGGTTTTTGCTGTGTAATAGGGACTCTAAAAATCTGTGACTTGTTTGACTTGCCATGCTTCTAATGAATCCCAAAGAAAGCCATTGTAAGGGATCTTTTCTCCTATGTGGTTTTTTGGACTGGGAACTGTTCCCAGTGGATGAAGAATGAAGAGTACAGAGTTAGGAAAACAAATGTAGCAGAAAACAATAGGACTAGCAGTTGGATTGTTGAAGAATAAATTCAAAAACTCCACCCAGAGAAACTTTAAAAATCAGTGAGGGTTCCTTACAAACAGTATTTGAACTACTCCAGGACAGCAACACTAATGAAGCTCTTGAGATTAAAGTAGAAAAATGGAGCAACTTTATTTTGCTTCTCCATGGATATCCATGAAAGAAAATGTTTAGAAAATTAAGATGGTGACTTGAAATAAGCAATTAAATTTACCATCTTAATTGTTTTCAAAACCCCATGGGCACTCCCTTAAAAATTAGCTTTGTGTCATTTTTCCTCCTGTAGCTGATAGCCTTTTATGTCTCAAACTTTATTAGATTGCAAGAAAAGACTTTCTAAAGAAATTCCATTCATTACACTTTTTCATAACAGAAGAATGGACATTAGGGATGAAGCAGAATATTTAGAAAAAATTAATGGCATACTCAACACCAGCTTCCACTTTATTAAAATATTAAAATAAGTTCAAACGCACCACTAAAATAAAAGAGACCCAAAGCAACCTGAGACTAAAATAGAAAAAATTATTATCCATATAATAGTTTTATGACATTGGAAAAAAGATTGTAATATGGAAAAGTACATGCTTTCTAATTTTATTCCATGGGATACAGATAAATAAAATGCTAGATTAACACTAAAACATTTATCAATGAAAGTCAAACGGTAGTGGAGTCTAACTATTTTGCAATCAGTTAACAGTAATACAATACTGATTTTTTTTAAAATAAATCATTTCTGTCCATATATTTATAATATAAAATAGATTATAAAATAGATTCATAGCATTTATAAATACTGTATTACTCCTGGATTCTATGCTATATTTTCCTATAGACAAAACATTATTTCAAACATGTAAAAAAAGGTCTGAAATAATAGAATAATAAAAATAAAATAGAAAATTTATACATGCTGCTGATTGCAACTGAGCCCTGCACCATCTGCTCTACTGTAGGATATCTCAAGTCTGGGTCAAAATGTCCTATATTATTCAATACTTCTATGAAGCTGCTGACATAAAATGTGGGTTTGGGTTCTGGTAGAATTTCCAACTAGATAAGATAAAGATGTTAAGAGAGGAGTGAGCATCTAGGCATCACAGAAAGCAGTCCAGGTCTGGCCTCCCCCAGAATCCCTGAAACCTTATTTGACTATTCCCAAAGGAATGCAATTAGTCTGGCAAGAAATTTGTAACATAGCTGAGTAGCAATAAAGCTTCTGCTTGAGATTGTTCACGTTCCTTGGTGGTTCTGGTTCCTTGTGTCTGATGTTTTCAATATACTGATGACAATAGTACATTGTTGTGCAGGATGGTGATTTAGACAAATGATGATGATGATTACTTAGATATTTCCAACTCCAAAATGACTCTGGGTAATTCAGCATAAAAATAAAATAAAAAAGTATGCACAATCAAAATAGAAAACATTAAACAATACGGTGAAATTGCTCAGCAATAAATAAAACAGAAGAATTCTCCAACCACCTCAGCCTGTAGCTTAGGAGAAGAGCCATGTCTCTATGTTTACTGCCTTTTCATGAAACTCTGGGAAGGGAACAAAATGTCAGGATTTCTTGGAAATTGTTCTTTTTTGTATCCTCTTTTCTATCCTCTTTTTGTATGCAAGAAAGTCCTAAAAATGTCTTTATTCCAATAGAACTTTGGCTCATAAAATAGACTTTGTAATATATTCTTCTATTTTTGCCTTGTATATATCCCAAAATTCTAATGATTTGGCACAGAATGAAAAACTTTCCAATAAATAAACAATGCACTAATAAACTGGAGTATGAAATGATATGTGGCCTACTAATCATGTGAACCACACTGATAATACATGAGTAGATTTTGATCATAGTCGTCATAATTATTACAGGTCCTTAACATTCCCTTCACATGTGCTTATAGCAACTTCAGTCATAGTGCCAAGTGTTTTATCTGTGCTTACTTACTTTGAAGAATAGTTGGAAAATGCTCAGGGAAGAGGAACAAGAATATTTATAACAGAGGTGTCAAACTTGATTTCATTGAGGACCGCATCAGGGTTATGTTTGATCTTGTGGACTGGGGTGGCTGGAGTGGGCATGGCCAGCTTGACATCACCATGTTGGGGCTGCCTGTGGTGGCTCAAGCACTCTGCCAGTGAAAATGGGCTCCTGATCTCTGTTTTTGACTGCAACACCCACCTGCAGCCCTCTACCCACAAAAACAGAGCTCAGGTCAGCCACACATGTTCCCCCAGCCTCCTGCAGCCTCTGCCAGTGAAAATGGAACTCCATGCAGCCCTTCAGCCCATGATCCATTTTTGCTGGTAGAGGCACCCCAGGCCAGTCCTTTACTGTTTCCAGGGCAGCCTCGCAGGCCAGATCTAAGCACCCCATGGACTGGATCTGGCCACTAGGCCTTGAGTTTGACACCCCTGATCTACAACTATTAGAATGTTACCTTCTGCCATATGTCATGGAAAAGCCATGCTTTATACCCATGATGCAATTAATGGTTTATTGCACAAAACAAAGCCAGGAAGCTTCATATGCAAACTGTACTGCTAAACAATATAATGCTTTAAAAACAAAATAAACCAATCAATGTCTGTGGAGATTCTTAGTCATCCAGATGATGGTTGTCCTAAAGGTTCTTTTTTCAGAAGACAACTGGACTTTCTTCTTTTTTCTTTGAAGATGTTTTGCTTCTCATCCAAGAAGCTTCTTCAGCTTCCCCCCCTCCCCCTTTCATTCCTCACTATCCTATCAGAGATGAAGAAGCTTCTTGGATGAGAAGTGAAATGTTTTCGGAGAAAAATCAAGAAAGTCCAGTTGTCTTCTGAAAAAAGCAGCTTTGGGAAAACCAATCAATGTGTACCATCACTACAAAACTGCTTATGCCTGAACTTCTTTCCAAAGAAGTTGATGCTTTTTCCCCAGCTTTGAAATTTACACTCCCCCTAAAAAACCAGGCCAACAATCTCATTCTCACTGTGAAGTGAAAAAATAAGAGGCAAAAAAGACAATGAAGGATGACTGCTTCATGGATATATTTTTATATTAAGGAGGCCTAGTAAGTCATTATGCCCAAATGTATCTTAAACCATAAATTGGTATTGTATCTTTCTTTGAAAATGTCTGCTATTTCACAAAATCTGCATGTTGTACTACTCTACAAATGTCTTGATCAAAAGAGACAAAGAAAATACTGATGTTATTTTAATAACATGAGAAGATTTCAGTGTTTAACATAAAGCTTAGTTACCTTTATCATTTAATCTAGTCAAACTCTTCACTTCTCAGCAACAAAATTAAGACAGATAGACTGATGCCAGTTTTATGCAATGTAAAGAAACGTAATTCACTTTCCTCTTTAATATAATTTCATTTCCAGTTGAAAATATATAAAACAATAAAATAATTTTAAAAATAACACAAACCCAATTTAAGGGCTCAGAGAACTACAAAGATCAAATTCAGTTCATTTCATTTGGCGAAATTTGTTTAGAATACAAGCAAGCAAGGAAGGAAAATATGAAAGATCTTAAAAAAAAAACAAGCTACATTTTTGATTCTATTTTAGCCTGCATTTTAACATGCCATTCAATTATGGATTACTGAATGGAAAATACTAAGAGCTTTACATCTGGCTTCATCCTGTAGTTTGAAATATTTTGAAACATTTTCATGGTTAAGGTTATCTGATGATTTTTTTTTCTTTAATGGTAACAATGTACTTAACACCATTCCCTGTATTTATTATTACATAAAACTGCTATATCAAGACTTGGTATCAGAATTCTAATATTTTCATTAGAAGGCTGTTTTTCCTCCAGAGATAAGAACAATATTTGGTTTTAGAAGAACAAGAAAGAAGAGTTTACACAATAACTATTGATACATAGTGCTACACATTACAACTCCCGAATCAAGTTAGAGCTCACTCAGCTGCTGTAGATACATCACACAATCCTTTTCTTTTTCCTGGTACTTTTTATAATTTGCAATTGCAGGGTACATTGTGAAAGTTAAACGCTGTTACATATACACAGATATCAGGTTGTTGTCTTTTTATTGGGTGATGTTTTGTCTTAAACAATCATTATTTTCTTGTACATGCCAAACTCATTCTAGTTTGTCATTGACCAAGTTTATGAGTTTAACAGCAATTCAGCTTTAACTCTCTTGCAGCTATTTACTGACTGTGAAAAATTGCAAGTTTTAGCTGAATAGTATGGTTTTTTTCCTGCTGCTTTCTGCTGACAAACTAGCTTATTTTTGTATTTTATTGTGTTTTAATGTTTAAAGTAAGCTAAACCAGAGGTTTCTTAAAAAAATGTACTTTAAAAGGAAACACAGCAAGTTATTTCTATGAATAAGTTTAGTATTTATTTATTTTATTATTCTGATTTATACAGATGCTCATCTATCTAAAAAGGTCTAGGTGATGAATAAAATAAAAATAAAGAATTTAATTTAAAAATAACAGCTAAAACTCAGTTGAAGCTTACTGATGAATTAAATTATAAAGACAGACAGACAGACAGATAGATGAGAGAGAGAAAGACAGGGGGAGGGAGGGAAGGGGGATATTGAAAGAAAAAGACAGACAGACAGACTATGATTACAACAGAGGCTGTTTTTCTGCCTTTTCTATTCTCCAGTAAATGATATATTTTAGATCAGAAATGTCCAATCCCCAGGATGTGTACTGTTCTGTTGGGAACTGGACTGTGTAAGAAGCAGGAGAATGCATGAAATTTCTTTTGTGCATGCATGGAGCTAAGTTCCATGCATGAAACCAAGTTCCATGCATGAAACCATTCTCTTCCCCACTGCCATCACTGCTGCTGCTGATGTCTGTGGAGCCCAAAAGACTGGGGACCGCTGTTGTAGATAATAAACTACATGGATAAATAATAAAATAAATAATAAAAGGCAAGGTGACTATTTTGAATTTGCAGCTCCAGAAAGACAGACCTTTAGTACCTCTAAATTTTTAAGGCTATGTCACAACAAATCTAAATTTAGACTTAAAGGTAAAGGTAAAGGTTTCCCTCGCACATACATGCTAGTCATTTCTGGCTTTAGGGGGCAATGCTCGTTTCCATTACAAGGCTGAAGAGCGAGCGCTGTCCGAAGATGTCTCCGTGGTCATGTGGATGGCATGAGTAAATGCCGAAGGCGCACAGAACGCTGTTACCTTCCCACCAAAGTGGTTCCTATTTTTCTACTTGCATTTACATGCTTTTGAACTGCTAGGTTGGCAGAAGCTGGGACAAGTAATGGGAGCTTACTCCATTACACAGTGCTAGGAATTCGAGCTGATGAACGGCCAGCCTTTCTGATCAACAATTTAGGCTTAAATGGGCCTAAAACTATTTTAAGATATTCTTTTCAACAGTAGGCTTCTCTAGCTTCTTATCAGTGATTACTGAGTTTATACTCATAATCTGGAATAACTACTATGTTCTCTCATGTAGAATTCTAAAGAAGTGTACAAGGTTATAATTTGTGCTAAATAAATATCATAAATTAAATCAGCCAAATTGAAGTATCAAAATATTTAGGTCTGTACAGCAAGACTAAAAAATCACAATGGTCACATTCCAGGGCTATGCCAGATTCAACCAAGTTGGTTGATTCTTATTTTAAAAAGCAAACAAAATAAGAGCAAGCAATGTAACTCTGATTTGGCCTATTATTATATATACAATGCCTCAAAATAAGGAATTGGACAGTTACCAACCAGAATGACTCATAATTCCCATATTCCCATTTCCAATGCATAAAATTATTATTCCTTTTCTATAAATAATATATATAAAGTCATGGGTCTGCTCCTCTTGTGTGTAAGAAATGTAGCTCCCGATTAATGTAAAAATTAAAATTTATTCATAAGCATATCACATAGTTTTCCTGGAAATAATATGGAAATCATTTGCTATTGTCTTTTTCTGGATATTTTTATTACTTCTCAGTCTTGCTTGCAGCTCCTAGTATTCTCTGAAAGTTATACATCCATTTACTAAATGTACTCGATATTTTTCTATTTTATATTTTAAATGCTTAATATGGAACATGAAAATGAACAGTTTCTATTTGTGGCAAATAAAAATAACAGAATCCTGAACAACAGATTGATTCAATCCATTGGTACTTTCTTCTAAAATAGAATAGACTTTACAATTTTGTATGATACCACTGATTTCAAAAATACTTTTGAACTAGGAGTTGCAGTCCAAAACATCTAGAGACCACAAAGTTGTAAAAGTCTGGTTTTGTGTGTGTGTTCATGTGTGTGTGTGTGTGAGAGAGAGAGAGACAGACAGAGAGAGACAGAGAGAAAGAGACAGAGAGAGAGAGAGAGAAACAGAGAGAGACAGAGACACAGAGACATAGACAGAAAGACAGAGAGAGAGGGAGAGAAGGAGAGGGAGAGAGAGAGAACAAAAAACTAAAACTATCCTTCTTACATGTAAATGTAGCTTAGTAAATTAATGTTATCTATAATTCATAAAATGTGATGCAATTACACTGATTGATTGGTTTTGGGATTTGAAGAAGAATGTCATGTACAGTAATTCACATCTCCCTGTATGAGTACACAGGATTCAAGTTTTAACCCTTGTTGGCTATATCTATGTACTGTATAACTTAAGTTTTTATATGTTCTATAAGTTAAAAGTTAAAAAAACATAATTTCCAACACTATGGTTTTATATCAAAAATTTCCTGGTATATAGGGCAGTTTCTCAAAAAGCAACATTGAGACAATTGTTTTCTTCATTTCCCTCTCTTCATTTCCCCTTTTGTTTCAATAATAAAATGATACATTATTATATCAAGCTTGGATAATAGTCCCCCAAAGAGTCATATTCAAAATGCAGTATCAAACACAGAATCACACCTATGCTTGTGAAAAGTACATTAATTTCCTTTTGGGAAGTACTTTTTGTTCAACTTAGCTTCCCTGTAAATCAGCAACATGATTAATTGCAAATCTAGCATCAACATACTACAGTTAGCGAGGAAACATTATGCCACTGGGAAATCTTCCTGAGTTGTATTATCTGTCACATGTTGTGTGTTAGTAACACATGTTGTATGTTAGTGGATATAATTCTGCCAACTATAAAATAAATCAAGCAGTCAGGACACATAAGGGCAGCACAAAGCACTGAGAGTACCAACTTATAATTAAAACACAGCTGCTATTGAGGGCAACATATTAAGGGAACAAAATCCATTTATCCATCTCATAAACTTTCTTTTCCTATGTGCATTAGCACAATATTAAGGATCCAATTATAAATGTTGTAGTGGTGTTAGCTATAAATGAGCAACTTCAAACAGGACTCTATTAACTTCTTATTTAAGCACCAATTTCAACAAAAGGTTTTTTTTAAGCACAAAAGGACATCAAAGAAACTTTGAAACCATTTATAAAGCATTTCTCTCATCACTGCTATAGAAAGCCATTGGAAAAAATGTGTATCTGAGCAAAGCTACTTGAACATCTCTCAATTATTTCCCTTATACATTATCAGAAGCACATTATTAACTTTATCATTTATATAATAAAAATCAGTAAGAAACATGTGTGCCTAAAAGTACAAAATCATAATTGGATCATATCCACTTCTGTAATATTTTGTTTCATTTTAATTACTAGCTATGAAACTTGGACCATTACGAAAGTGGGATGTGAATGGAAATTAGTAATGCATCAGGGCCAAAAGCAGCAGAAGTACTTGGTCTTCCTGGAGGATGACTTCCTTAGGGAATAGTTCATTTTTCCAAATTGATATTAGTCTGTTGCAGAAAAGGAACAATGAAGCCTTTGGACTGGACAAGCATTATGTATATAAGCATGAATGTGAACTGTGCTTGTTTCAAACATAATGTATACAACGACTGCAATCTTTTTTATGGAATTGCCTTTTAAGTCAGCATAATTTTCTTTCTGGCTCTGTTCTCAGATACCTCCTAATTGAGGACAATTATTTGTACAACTGGAAAATTGTGTTATTTCCCATCAAAGCTTTATGCTGACCTATGCTGGGATTTAATTTTCCAGAATTATTAATGTTCATGCCAAATAGAAAATCTGGGAGTTATATTCCCAATATAACTGGAAGATATCAAGTTGAAGAAAGCTCTTTTATTCCAAAATAAATGTGTTAAGTTTAAAAAAAAAAAAAACTCACAAGATGTTTTCTTGATTATTTCTTTCCTGGTAGGAGAACTTCTTCAGATAACTGAATGGAATGTTAAATGCTCATATACTGTATACATTTTACTTTTGTGGCAGAATTGTATTCATCAGCATGATAGAAAGGACCATAATTTATTAGTCACAAATATGGATAAATAAGCTGAAAATAAAAGGCATTCATTTTTTATGTTTGTGCAAAAAAGTGGCTGTCTTCCAAAATCATTTGTCAAGGAAATTACAAAGCATTGATTATCTAAGATGCATGCATACCATTGATTGACCAATTGGGAGGGAGGAAAGGAGAGAAATTGAAAATTGAAAGGATTGATAAACATTTCCTGAATAACAATAAAATTCCAAAAACTATCCAACTGGGTATATCAAAATATGCCACGGTTGCATTCATGCTGTATGTATCTAAATATATGTGTATTTAAGATCTAAGCTGAATCTTTTGTGACTCTTGGCTTTGCTGGTATAATTCAATGTATTATGCATTAAGAAAAGAGTTTGTTCTTAAACATAACATAGTCTTAATTTGGGTCACTCAATCTCCATGAGTTATGCCTTAATTTAAAGAGAGGAAATTTTCCCTCTCTCTACTGCCTTCAAAGAGCCAATCCAAAGTATATTCACTCCTTTCTGTAAATCTTTTTGAAATTTCCACTGCCAAAATCTGCCAGGAAGAAGCTTTCCACTCTGAAAATTGCTGCATTATATTATAAATCTTTCTAAAAGAATGATATATAAGAAAACAACCACTGATAGTAGACCTTCTCAAAAACTGTAACACAAATTCTCAACCCCTGTAGACTTAGAACAGAAGGCTCTATCACAGAAAAATTGGAAACTGGAAAAAAGGCAGTTTTTGATCTTGATATTAAATATATTTAAATGCCCAGTTGCACACAGAAACAAGAAAAGGACACTGTGGGTTAATGATTTTTATTTATTTTTCCCTTAATGTTTGTTGAAGTTTGACACTAATTATTTCCAATGAACATATTCAATCTATTAATTAATCTTAACACTGACTGAACTGTGACATCATGGTCTTAACATCTAACTAATTTGATGAAATTCTTGCCATCTTCTCAACATGACTGTTCAACATATGACCTGATAAAAAGTTCTGAAGAACTTAAAAATGTGTATACCCTTTGGGTCATTTTCTCCACTATGATTTAATTTTACTTTTTTCCATCTCCAAATCAATCTTACTATATTTGATTTATGAGATTTTAGAACTTATTTTGTTAATAATTTTAGAGCTTATTTCAATATTAATAATCATTCTGTGCTATTTGTGCCAAGGGTTCATTAAAAATGAGAAAGATTATAGGCTAAGACCTAATTGTTTTAATAGATAAAGAGATTAGCATGGAGGTAAATGAGCTTAATTGTCAGAACTTATCCCAATTCTATACAAAGTAGTCATTACTCAACTAAACAGAAATAAATATCTTTCAAGTAATTTGTAACTGTCACTTTCTCTTGTCAGTTAAAAGGTTTGAATAAGCTAACAAAGAGAGGATAACCCTTTCAACAAACAATGGATAATTTAGAATGCTTGATAGACAAGTGATCAATTAAATCATTTGGGATCAGAAGCTGAGGTCCTATCCTTGGTCTTTTGGGATTTATAAACAATTTTCTGATGTAAATTATCTATAAAATGAAAAGGTAAATGAGAATAAAGGCTATGTGAATTCAATTTAGCAGAAAAAGAAAAAGAGCTAGATATCCCATCAGCCATGGGATATCAAAAACTTGTTCAACTTAAAACGAACATGAGCAAAATCCACCCAAAGCTGAAAAAGTAGCAAGCACTATGTGTCAAAAGCATAGTATTGCTACGTGAGTATTTAAATCTGCTACCTGTTTAAACTCATCAAAATCTACTGCTTCCATGAACCACAAATAAAAGTTAACATCACCTCTGCACTGTAATCCATTGTCATATCTAACATAACCACAAAGCATTATGATAGAATGCATAAATGGCGTGACAAGGAGAAATAGAGATATAGCAGCAAAATCTTTAATGTATGTCTACCTAAAAATAAGACCAAAATTCTTTATACATGGAGGTGGGAGACAGATTTGAAACTTAAGACTATTGCACCAAGAAAAGTAGTCATAAATTGAACACTCTCATTAACAATACAAATATCAATTAGCCACTCACATATGATTTCTTTCTCCAACATTACATTTGATGCTCATCAACAATACCCCAGGCCAACAGTCTGCATTCCTTTTCAGAAATTATGAAAGATCCCTAATTTTTTTTCTGGAGTAATCTCAACAATGGAGTTTTGTTTCATAAATACTATCTCAGATAGAGAATCCAAAAAAGATATTATAGTCTTTGGTATATGAAGAAATTCAACACAGAAATGAAGAAAGATGTATAATATTTGGTTACTTTCCATTTATTGTCTACCAGAAGTGACAGAGCATTTTTGTTAAATCTGGTTTAAATGATCAATTTCAGTTAGGGAATGGATAGGAAATAATCAATTGGTAATGCTGGAGCACAATAGAGAAAAATAATGTCTCCTGCGATGTTTAAATGACACCTTGTTCACATTCCGGTCAATACAAATTTTAAATTGGCTTAGAAAAACCAATCTAAGGTACATATTGGGAAAAACAACTTTAAACTGGAATGGCTGCTAGCAGTGCATAATATTATATTTTACAGAAAAAAAAATGTGAACTGCATCAGATGATTTCAGAATTTACAAGCTAACAGTTCTTCATTTCCTTCAGAAAGAAAGAAAGAAATGATTATATTCTATGGAGTTACAGCAGGATATGAAAAATGCAGAAATGGCTCCACACCCATTGTTTGTAATATACCTGTGCTGTGTGATTTGTGGCCAAAATACCTAAGGAGTCGTTGAGGAAGTAGACAGTTACATATGCATTGCTTACTCAGAAATGATTTCCGCAGCCAAACTCAATGGCTAGGAAAAAACAATACAGTCACTTTGCAGCTGTTCTCGTGGTAGAATAGTACTGAAATGATATTGCCAAGAGCAAAGGGAAATAATTCTTCCACCCACACAACCTCCATCTACAAAAAACAACACACATTAACTAAATCTAAATCTACCGTCTGCTTGTACTAACAAAGTGTTGAGAGAGAATAAAAAGAAGAAAGAAAGCACTATAAATGAGTGGTTGATAAATTTTTCTTATGTGCTAGGCTGTATATGAAAGATTATGCCATTAAAAGAATGTGCTGTATTTTTTACCAACCTATGTCTGCAACATTGAACTCAACCTATATTTTACTTTATGCCATTTATTAAAATATGGGGTAATCTGGGGTAAAAATATAATGAATTTAAATTAAGCTGACTCCCATACCCAAGAAAAATTTCATCGACTACAATATTTTTGTACTTTCTGCAGTGTCATCAGGATCTGATTATATTGACTTGATAAGTCAGCAGTAGGATAGAACTCTTTCATCATCCTAACTTGAGATATTTTGGGCAATATTATTTCCTAGAAAAATTCCTCTTCACACATGGTGTTTCTTAGAATCAATGTTTCCTGTGGTCCTTTGTATCTAGGACACATTATAGAGGCATCATTTTTTTTTTTCAAGAAACTCTTCCGGCTTATCAGTCAGAACACTTTTAGATGTGCTGTCTTTTTTTTTGGGGGGGGGGGGGGAATAATTAGGGAAATTAACAGGCCACAGATATTTTTTACACCCAAATCTTTTTTACACCACAGTCTTTTTTTTACTATAATATTAAATTTCTCTTGTAGGGATCTGTTAATCCTTAAAGAGTAAGCGTCTCAATCTCAGACATAGTTTAGAAAGATTCATTTGAAAATAATAAGACAAGATCTCTGGGGAGTATGAGGGATGCATACATTAGCAAATTACATATTATTTTTCTTTTACTCATTAAATGTAAAAAGGTTGTTTGGTTTGTGAAGGAGGCATAGTCTGCACTTGACACTTGTTTTGGAAATGACTACTTCTCAAAATCCTTTATTTCTGAAAGATAAGGCTTTCATTAGAATACTTATATATACCCGTATTATACCTGTATTATAAAGAGTATATTTCTTAATATATAAATACATAGGAAAAAATATATTGTGTTCTAATTGGTGGTTTCTTTGTCTATTTATTACCTTCTGCCATCCCAATTCCTTTGCATAGTGCTGGTACAGGTAAAAGATGCATTTTAATGAGTGTGAAGACAATTCTCTTTCCTTGTCCATCACCTACTATAACTTCCATGCATACACATTAAAAAAGAGTAATCAGGAAATTAATATGTGATCAAGTCCTAAATCACCCTTTGAGTGCCTCAAAATGAGACTGTTAATTCAACCACTAGAGTAAATCTGGGTTTAATTGTTTGCCTTCAGATTAGAAGAATGAAGTATCACACAATCAAATATAAATAATTTCACTTGACTATTTTATAATAATCTGGTTTTATGGTTGGTATGCTAACTTCCCTATAGGCAAACATAGGTCGGGCAAGTTATACATTATCATAAAACATTTTTTTAATTAACATTCAAAAATTGTACTTTAACTTTTCAGGTTTTACAAAAACCTCAGCGATGTTGAAATAAAAGTATATACCAATGGTGTTATTAAGTGTTAAAAATACATTCTGGCTTTGGGTGATAAGAAAAGTACAGCATATTTTGCCAAAAATATATTTCAAAGTGCTTAAAAAAGATAGTATCAGGCAAATTTCATTCAAAAATCAAATACTTTGCCTTTCAGATACATGAAGTTAAATTCTATTTTGCTTTTTTCCTTTTCCTTTCCTTTAATAAAAATTTACTCACACTGGTAAATTTATTTATAGTTGGGACAGAATGAACATTTAAACAAAATGTGGAAGAGAGCAGAACTGACAGATTTCTTCTTCTGAGCAGAAGTCAGTGAATGCTTACTTCTTTAAAATCTGTCTTAGAACCCCTTTCAATTCATGCAGGTTTATAAAGCTGATACTTCTTGTTTGACAGTTCCCTTATTTATAAGTAGAGCTATATGTCAGGCAAAAATGACATAGGCGTTTCCATGCCTAGAATTTCTGCACTATTGAACACTGCCAATGCAGATGGGTGAGAATTGTGTTTATTTTTTTGAAAAGAACCAGAATTCTGTCTCAGCATTCTTAAAGCAACTACATCATAGTGGCTTGATTTATAGCTACATGAGAAGCAGAAAGTAAAAAGGGAGGTTGGGTTTGTTGTTTTATTTAGCTTCCTCCGTGTGTGTAACTAGGGGCACTGAGCTAAAAAGGACTGACTGCTTCAAGTGCTCCAAGCCCAGAACAAAGCAAATGTATCAACAGAAGAGGACTTGTTTTGAGCATAAGAAGGAGTGCAATTGTTACTTTGATTGAGGTTCTATTCTTTTTCCAAACCATGTTCCTGTTGTTTTTGGCTTAGGCCAAGTGTAACAAACTAAAGAAGTACATTCTGAGATTAAGCTGAAGCTACTAAAATACATGAATGGCTGATCTAAGAAGAATGGATGCTCTAGAACTATGGTGCATAAATTCCTGCATTTTCCATGGACAGATAGAGTAACTAACAGATATGTGTTAAATAGTACAAAACCAGACATATCCCTAGAAGCTAAAATCAAAAAACTTCATCTGATTCCCTTTGGCCATGTTATGTGAGCAAATTCATTGGAGAAGGCAATGATGCTATGAATGGTTAGTGGACAAAGAAGAAGGAACAAGTAAAGAACACACTGGCTTGATAACATCAAATCTAATACAAAGTTGAACATCCAGCAATTGAAAGAAGCTGTGCTTGACAAAGTAACATGGAGAGTACTTGCCTATCAAATCACCTAGAATTGGACATAACTAAATGTTTAAAAACGAAATAACTAACTAAAATACATAGCTCAAGATGAAGAGCACTGTGTCTCATCTGTGTCCCTTTGCTTCTGTGCAGATAAACAATGATTATTGGAAATTGTAGTTTCTTTGTTACGAGGATTTTAGACTTCATGGGGGTTGCTTGTATGTTTGTTATTCTGCTTTCTTTTGCAAATAGACCAGCTCCGAAAGAAGGAAAATAAAGGAGGATAAAAGAAGGTAGGTGTATACAAAAGATACATGTGTCCTACTTGGCATATGGATAAAGGAGGCATGCATAAGCGCACCAACGGCCTACCGTCCCTGTCCTATTGGTTCTTTTATTTTTGTTATATGTATCCATGTATTCATAAATATGTTTTTACTTATACCTATTATCTTGTAAGCAATTGACAAACCAAATAAAATAAAATAAATAAATATTACTAATGCAACTAAGATTGTGAAAAGGCCACAGTTAGCAGTATGTTGATGGTTTGGCTGATTTTTAGATGCATTGGTGTGTTTACTTTCTAGTATATTCTTCTGCCTGTTAATATCAAGATCCATGTTGCATTTAAAACTACAAAAAGGATAGGAGCTTCAAAGCTTTCTTTATATGTTCTTTATATGTTCTTGTGCTTTGCTTTAGAGTGCATTTAACAAGTTTGTTTGTTTTACCCTGTAACACTTTAAACTGTCATGTGTATGTACATTTTGTGTTGCTGTTGTGTTGCTGTTATTTTACATTCAAGAATAAAGCAACAACATTTTTCTTGTGCAGCTGCAAAACTGAGAAAAGCACCAAAGTTCAGTAAAAATCAATGCAGCAACTGCTTTTTGCTGTTGTGTATGTGGTTTTGCAAATTCTTGCTCCATCCTGTTTCAAATGATAATCAATTTGGTTAAAATATCAGGGTAGACCCTGAATTATAGTCCTACTTCAGGTACAACGCCAGCTGGGTGATCTCTAGCCAATCAGTCTCTCTCACAGCCATAGGAAGCAAGGAAAAGAAAATCACTTATATAGAATCTTGCCAGAAAACTACAAAGTCCAGTCCAGACAGTCACCGGGCATAACCACTTGGTATAAGTGTTGGATTGGCAGCCAATGTTGCCTGTTATTTGCCATCAAAGTTACTGTTAAATTAGTCAATGGGATTATTTTAAATAATTTTTTTAAATTTTCTTCATCAATTTTATCTAGCTTTAGAAGACAATAGGTAGCTTGGACTACCTTATTCTTAACAAACAAGAGGTAACAAAAGAATGAGGAAGTCATTCTGTTATTTTTTTATAACAGATAACAGATGATCAGAGTTGGAAGGGACCTTATAAATCATCTAGTCCAACCCTCCACACAAGTAGGAGTCCCTTCACCATTTCTGACATATGGCAGTCCAATCTCTTCTTGAAGGTCTCAAGTGATGATGGAAACAGCATAAAATATATTTATTTTTGATTCATTAGAACAAATTTCTTATATATCCTACTCTGCATATGTATGCACATTACAGATTTGTCTCTTGAGGATATATGTAATATGAGTGACTATACTTTTTTTTCTTTTTTAATGATGGAGGCTGCTTTTCCTCAAAGAGAGGACCAGAAAGGTAATTGGCAATGGAGCTGAAGGAAGTAATAATGTTGGATCAGGGTTCCACATGTGTAGAGAGGAAAGTACCCTTTCTGTATTTTAGATATACCTTTCCCTTTGAAGGGCACTTTTCCTTTTTAAAAACAAACTCTAACATTTCTGCCACATCAGGCTGCCAAAAATATAGCTCTTACTAAAAGGATAGCATTATTTGCAAGAGTATTGTGAAATTAGTCTGTAACTGAAGGTCTATTTAAAGACTATGACACCAAGGCTACATATTGGCTCCTTTACTATAGGAGCCATATATGTTCCTTGCTATTCTTATCACCCCATCTTTTATGTTCCAAGTATTCATGCTCTGTGTCTGCCCTTCCAATTACTGTTAATCCTAAGGAAGCCAAGGATAAATGTCATTTAGTTTACACTGTAGCTCTTGAAGAAACCTTCTGAGTTCCATTATCTTCTTTTGCTTCTTCTTTATTCTCAAGAATAGAGGGAACTTGGTGTGCAATTAAGGGAAAAAATAAGATCTTAAAATAATGTATCTTAGCTAAGTCCCTTTTCTTAGCTGAATGATAGAAGAAGCAACTAATATTTAAAGTTTACATTGGCAAAGGCACACTATGGGAAAATTCTCAATCTCTGTAGACCTATCTTTATAGAATCTATAAAGATTTTTTCTTTATAGAAGAAGAAATTATATGTTTAATGTGGAATGATTCTAAAATGTAATTATATTGTGTCATAATCTGAAAGCTAAAAGAACCAACTACCTACTCAAGAGTAACATTCACACAAAAGCTAGTACTGCATGTTAAATGAACTACAATGTTTCTTCAGTGACAATGATTTGGCACTGATGCACATTTTTAATATGTTTTTAAAGCATTCTTGTTGCTGTTTACCAATACCATGTTGTGAAGATATGAGAAAAAAGTGAGATTGCTAGCCAGATTAATTGCTGATAAAAGACCCCAGGAATCCACTCAGCTTTGCCTCTAAAATAAAAAAGAACATAACAAAGAAGAAAAAGAAATCAGTTTTGATTTTCAAAAGACATTTCCACATTTGCTTTGCATCATCTTAGCCCATACTGGAAACAGACAAGTGCAGCCAAAGCCTTTGGCATCTTTTCAAATGTTTCCAAAGTGAGCCAGTAGTTGATGTCAAATACTCATTTGGCTAACACATGATCTCTGCCTTCAATTCATTGTGGGTAAGGAGCCAAGATGCTTCTAACTGCTATTTCCAAGTCATTATTAATACCTGTCTTAACAAAACCTTTTAAAAAAAAAAACATAATTATAATTTCTTAAACAAATAAACATCAAGAAAAAGGAAATCCAAAAGATAGAGGATTAGCCATGTGGCAAATACTAGTTCAGCTAATTTTAAGAGGTAAAAGGAACTGTTCCAGTGGAACCACTTGTAAACTGTAATAACTTGGATAACAAAAGACTTACACTGTGTGAATTAAATACTAATACTACCTGATTTCAAATCTAATTCTCCCACAAACACAATTTCTTCACAGTCATGTTCCAGACATATCTTTTTAATGTAATGTTTAATTATGTTTGGTCTGAAAGCCTTTAGCCATTTTAACCTGCAGACCATCCAGAATATACTTGGAAGGGGGGGGCAAAGAATGCACTTTGTCTGTCTTAGAAGAGGATTATGTGTAGGTTAGAAGAAGAGCCAAGTCTTGATGTCTTGAACACATTTTCACTATACATTTGTGAAGGATGGGAAACTTTCCTCCCTTAGACATGACAGCCAGCCAACTGGCCAGTGCAGTCCTCCATATTTCAACCACAGTCATTTGATCTATCATTCTGCAGACAAAGCATTAGATTTCCCCTCTACTGGCATGATGCTACCCATCCTCTTGTCATGGTCAGGTCAATTTCTTCAAAGAGGCATGGAAACAGTGGTGAGATGCTGCTGGTGTAACAACCGGTTTGCTAATCATATATTTGCCTGTGCTGCGGACACGTGGGCAGCTTTCAGAATTACTTATCTTCAATGTTATTTTGGTGAAGTAACACAGCTGAGGTGCAGCAGTCCACTCTGCCACATGAATCAGCTGAGCAGATATAGGTCAGTATAGCGCAGGGGCACATGGGTGGGCCCATATGATTGTCAGAGTGAACCAATTCAGAGCTGGCTGATCATTGGAGCTAGGGGTTCACCCAAACTGGTCCAAACCAGCAGTATCCCACACCTGCATGGAAAGCATATATACTTTTCCTATCTGCTATAGTTTATTAGTCCTGCAGATGGGTCAGTACCTTTGTGTTCAGAATAGGCCATTTGATGTGACTCATTACCAACCTAAATTTATCACCTTCTGTTGATATGGTATGGAAAATAAAGTCTAAATTCAGTACTTCCAAGCAATTTGATTTATCTCTGATAGGAAATTTTTCTTTTTCTGTAGGACTATGCTTTTGTGACATGCAATGTGGACAGAATACAACTGATAGGAATATGATGTGGTGCATTAGTTGTGGTCATAGATAGATGTGACCTTGGACACAGGGTTTCAAACCAAGCAGATGTCTTGAAGCTGGCATTAAAGGAAAATACAACTAAAATTATGGGTTGAATTGGTAAAATCATCTTTATCTAGAATGCAATCACTGCATAGATTGGAATAACCAAGTGGCATTAACTTTTCAAAGAAGTCAAAAAGTGAGAGATAAATTTGTTGACAGGTAAATTTGTTGATGGTTCTCTAGAAGAACCATCCAGAACTTTGTGGGCTTTTGTCCAGAAGTTCTAGCAGAAGTCTTCTGCACTGTAACAAACTAGCCATCAAAGGAAAGTGCATTCTTTTAAATAATTTACAGCAGTGGTTACCAATCTTTGTGGCTCAGCTGTGAAGTGTTGAGCCAGTGCATCAGTGCATGTGTGCGCATACAGCTCCACTCACACAAGAAACAAGTCCAGCCTTCAGGCTTCTGCGCACCAAAATCTTTTGCAAAGGGCAGAAGGCTTGAAGCAGCATGAGATCGCTCCCCTGAAGCCTTTCATCTGTTTGCAAAAGCTTTTGGATCTTTGCTCCAAAAGTGATTGGATGTCCTACATTGATAAATCAGCAAATAGGTGAATCAGCAAAACTAAGTAGGGTGCAGTCAGCTTGGTGGACAAGCTGGTGGTGGCAACAAAAAAGACCCTGTTAGAAATGTAAGTCACCTAACAGTTGGGTTGGAAATTTATAAACCAGGATAGACATTTAAGACTGTCTCTTTAAGGGAATGCTAAAATTATAATTGGGTGTGGTTCCCCAAACAGCCATAAGATGGAGGCAGAAACTTGGGTTGTTTAGTCCTGTTGTTGCTCATTGCTAGTTGATCGATGTTCTGATGTTCACTGTTTTTGGTTCCTGAATTTTTCCCTATTGACTGTTGCTGATCATTGTTATTCTTGGATTGATGTGAGTCTATTACTGAATTGTTTTTGATACTGGACTTTGTTATTGGATTATCCCTGGACTGAAAACTGCTATAATCGTGTATGACTTGGACTGTTTGTTGGACTTTGCTTAACCGTTTAGTGGAAGTAAAAACCTATATTTTACGATACAGTGTATCTGTGTGCTTGTTGTGTGTTATTCTTCACCACTCTCACTACGTCTCCCTGTGTGTGCTCATTTTCCTAATGGGGAATTATATCGATAGATTCAAACAATCAGCTGGGACTTGGGAGGCAGAAAATAGATGGGGGCAGGGCAAGGTATTTGCCAGTTCTCTAAACTACTCAAAATTTCCGCTACCAGTTCTCCAGAACTGATCAAAACCTGCTGAAATCTACCTCTGTAACAGACCAAACAGATATTAAATGTAAATGAAAATTCAAAATAAAACATTTTAAATCACTACTGAAAAAAACATACCACAGAAATAGTAAAAAAAAAAAGACCATAATGTGTCCTGTAAAAGCAATTTTGAATGGTTAGTGATTAGCATGTTAAGCCCATGTCACACTGAACCAACAGATGCAAAGAGGATGTAAAATGGACAAAAACTTTGCCATCCATTCAAAAACTAGATGTACTCACTGCCTCCGTTTGGCTTCCTCTCTATCCATCCAGCATCCATTTATGGACATTTCATCCACTCCAAAAGTTTTGGGCTGCCCAAAACTTTTGTGCGGAAAATGTATCCAGTTCGTCCGTTCTGCATCCGCTACGCATCTGTTACGCATCCATTACACATCCGTTACGCATCCGCTATATCTGTTAGACGTCCGCTATGCATCCACGGAACTCCATCTGCCTGGAAACAGGGAGGAAGTGGAACGGACACAGAACGAATGCAGAATGGATGCAGAATGGATGCAGCACGGAAACAAAGCATTTAAAACAGAAAAAATGTTTGCAGAGGGGACCTATCTCGGATATTAAGGATGTCTAGAGGATGCCTAGAGGATGCCTAGCGGAAAACCTATACTGCCTATAAAAAGGGGGAGCAACTCGCCTGCATCTCACTTTCAGAACAGCAGCCCAGCGGTGCAGACCTCTGCAGCCTTCATCTGCCTCTTCCTCTTCCACATCATCCAGTCATGTCCACTGTGGATTGTAACAAAGTCCTTTCGGCAGCCACCATCATTCTGTAACAGTGCGAAGCCATCTGCAGGCTCTGTGAACTCTACTACGAGAAGAAAAGGAGCCACCCAAAAAGAGTCTGGATCCGAAGATGGTTCGCCAGAATAGCAGAGGATGGACAGTACAACAAGCTGATGGTGGAGCTCAGGAACGAAGACACTCGGGCGTTCCAGAACTTCATGAGGATGCCTCCAGCCATGTTTGACAAAGTTGTGCAGCGGCTGACACCCAGGTTGACCAAGACAAACACCAGCTTCCAGCCCAGCCAGGAACCTGGGCTCAAGGTGGCACTCACTCTGCGCCACCTGGCCTCAGAGACCTCCTACAGGAGCATGCAGTATGGCTGGAGGGTGCCATCCAACACCATCAGCATTGTGGTCAGAGAAGTGGTGCAGGCCATCATCGAAGAATACAAGGAGGAGCTCCTCCATTACCCCTCCACTGAAGAAGGATGGAAGAAAGTTGCAGAGCAGTGGTATCAGAAGTGGAACTTACCACACACCGTTGGAGCCATAGATGGCAAGCACGTGGCCTGCAAATCTCCAGCCAAGTCAGGCTCCACTTATTTCAACTCCAAGGGCTTCATCAGCATCATCCTCTTTGCCATGGTTGATGCTGACTACAAGTTCATGTACATTGATGCTTCAGGCAGCGCTCATCTTCAGATGCCCAGGTATACAATGCCAGTCACCTCAAGGAGGAGCTGGAAGGCAACCTCATCGTGGGCTTACCAGATCCAGACCCGCTGCCCAACGACACAAAAGATGTGCCCTACTTCATCTTGGGGGATGACACCTTCTCCCTCACAACCTACCTCATGAAGCCCTACACTTCCAGACTCCTCACCCGTGAGGAGAGTATCTTCAACTACAGGCTGTCCAGGGCAAGGCGGGTGGTGGAGAACACCTTTGGCATCCTGGCCAACAGGTTCCAGGTACTTCTCACCACCATGCAGCATTGCCCAGAGACCGTGAGGAGGATCATGGAAGCTTGCTGCATCCTGCACAATCTCATGCTCCCCCGCTACCCAGTCTTGTAGAACAGGCTCGTGGACCTCCAGCAAGGCAATGGGGACATGGAGCCTAGGGAATGGAGGCAAGGGCGAAACCTGATTGGATGTGCAAGGCCACAACAGAGCCTCACATGAAGCGAAGAACCAGCACAACCTCCTGAGAGAATGGTGCAACTCCCCAGCTGGAGCAGTGGAGTGGCAAGACAGGATGGTAGATGCTTAATGGATGCTTCCTTCAGCCTGTCTCATCACATGGATGAGATTGGGCCATGTATGTTTGGTTGGCCTATAATGAACAGGGTGTATTAATAAACTCTTAATAAAGAGTTGTGTTTATGTTAACATGTGGATAATTATTACATTATTGTTGATAATAAAGGGCTGTTGGTATGGCACCTGGGAGGGTGGACCATACAGTCCCACTATGCTTTTACTGGAGGTTTATCTATCCCACAGCTATTACCCATGCCACAGGTATCCCTGCCCATCCCACAGCTATCTCAACCCATCCCACAGCTATCTTAACCCATCCCACAAGCATGCAAAGGCTTAAACCATTCCTAAAAGTTTCCACCAAGACTTTATTAAAAAAAAAGAAATGAAGCAAGTGTGTGAATCAAAAATAGACTTTATTAACAACAACCTATAAGACAAAAATGAGTCTCTGGCACTCCTCTTGGTCGCTCAGTCTCAGGGGTGGAGGGTGCAGGTGCTGTGGAGGTGGCTGGTGCTGGAGTGCTTGTCATCAGCTCCTCCAGAAGCAGAAGCAGCAGAAGCCCCAGCCCCAGAAGAGTGAGTCCGTGCTGCAGAAGCCCCAGCAGAACCAGAGTGAGGGCCAGCAGGGGGCGGGATGGTAGCCCTGTCCCTCTTGCCAGGGCTGGCAGCAGATGGCTGAGGCTTGCTGTGCTTCCGCATGGTTGTGGGGTTGCTGGTTGGCAGGGAGGCTGGCAGGAACCAAGGCTGGTAAGAAGGCTGGCAGGAAGGCTGGCACCAAAGCAGGCACCAAGGCTTGCAGGGAGGCAGGCACCAAGGCTGGCAGGAAGGCTGGCAGGCAGGCAGGCACCAAGGCTGGCAGGCAGACAGGAACCAAGGCTGGCAGGAAGGCAGGCAGCAAGGCTGGCAGGCAGACTGGCTAGCAGCAAGGCTTGCAGGCAGCCTGGCAGCAAGGCTGGCAGGGAGGGTGGCAGCAAGGCTGGCAGGGAGGCTGGCAGCAAATCTGGTAGCAAGTCTGGCAGCAAGGCTGGTAGCAAGGCTGGCAGGCAGACATGCAGGCAGGGCAGGCAAGGCAGCCAATCCGTCCGGCAGCAGGTCTTTCCTCTGAACGGCGACCTGCTTCCGAGCTGCTTCCGTTATATCTGCGGGGCTGACGCAATGCATCCTCCCCGCATGCGCAATTAACGCCAGGCATCCATTAGGCTTCCGCTGTGCATCCAGTGTGCATCCGCTGTGCATCCGCTGCACATCCGCTTCATCCGCTGTGCATCCGCTCTGCGTTCGCTCTTTCCGTTCCGCGTCTGCTTTGCTGAGGCCCCCCGGAAGCCTAGAGGATGCGCCATCTGCTCTCATCCGCTTCCATCCACTGGGCTTCCATTCCGCATCTGCTTTGCATCCACCCTGCATCCTCCCCGCGTCCGTGCTTTCCGCTCCGGTTATGCAAATTTTTGACCCTTTTGAGAGCGGATAACAACGGATGGAACATTTTGCTCGTCCGCTGTGTCCTTTTTGCATCCGTTGGGCAGTGTGACATGGGCTTTAATAGGAGTGGAGGGGAAGAAATCAGCAAATTACTTCCAGTCCACAAATCTTTTGGCTATAAGGTCATTATATGGATTATCATCCAAGAAGTTCAAAAGATTCCCTGAAGAATGTGTAACTAGCATGTTATTCAAGGCACATGCAAATCATTATTCTGGAAACAATGAAAATGTTGTGATTTTATTAACTCTAGTGAAATTTAAATTTTTGCCCCACTTAATTAATCTATTATATGTTGCAGATGGAAAAAGCAAGTATATAAACTATTTGATAGATAGATCCCAGAAACAATATCACCTCAATAAGTTATTATCACCTCAATAACTTATTAAAACAGTATCAGTTTAATTTGTTTTGCCAAATTCAAAGATTGATTATTCCCTCTCTCCATTCTTGCTGTTAAGAATTGGTAATGGACTCAAGGCTGAATTAATTATTTACTTCTCCCAAAATGGGCAGGATAGAAATCTAAGTAATTTATACACTATCATATCATCATGATTAGTTTACATAGCAACTGTCATACACCATCCCATCCATTTCAAAAACTGGATTCATTTCCCAGACATTAAGAGATAAAAATAATTTTAAACTAGGCACAGATCCTGCCTACTTCTTGCTTGACTTATTAATCCATGATGAATCACCATTTCAATGTTTAAGGTTTAAATAAATGTCATAGAAGTGCTTTCTTTAAAAAAAAATCTACTAAGAGTCACAAGGTTGAAACAGCAGTGGTAATAAACATATATAATTCTGTCATTATTTAGGAACTTTGCTGCTGAATTTGGAGGTATAATTTTAGTTCCTAAAGATATCTATATCCAATTACTTTGACATTTTTGCAAAGAAAAGGACATGTCTGTTAAATTTACAAGAGTAAGTTTCACTTTTTTCTTTTTAGAATAGGATGAAGTAATTGAAACAAAAATTTTATTGAGAAAAATATTAAATGAAGATTCATAGTGGACAACAGCTTTCAAGACTTCATTTCAATTATCAGGATGTCTAACTGGCACTCATTTATTTTGACATAATCTCTTTAGACTGTTGAGTAGACCTAAAGGTTTACTCAAGGTTTGAAGACCGGAGTCCAAAGTATAATTCCATACTTATCCTTTTTGATAATGTTGAGACAGATAAAATTAATATCAATGATCATGTGGATATTTTTCAAACCAAATGACTACTTCAGACTTTGCCATTTATCACAATTGATCAAAAGAATGCTCTTTCCAATTTCTTAAACAAAAAAAAAAAATGTCCGAAGTGCAGAGGATTCTTATTCATTTCTAATAATCTTTATTTACATTTTCAGTAACATGGGTTGATCATTACAAATTGACAGATAAATTTGATCCTGTCATATTGTAGTTCATAGCTTTTGCAGCCATCATATCATCATCATCATTCTAATCGTGTCCAGTATAGCTACAAAAAATTACTTTCCTCTAGTTTACAAGATGAGTAGCATAGGATCACAGATCACTATTTTTCCACCAATATCTGATTCTGAGGCAGCTATTTCAATCTAAAGCCACCATTGATTAAGCCATTTTTTTTCCTTTTCATCAAGAAATGCCAATCTACTTAAAATAAAATCACTGTCTCATTTTTTTTAATGATTTTAAGATGAAAAGAAACATTAAGACTTCAAAGTAAGCCTGGGAAAAAAAGACTAATTTTCCTATTTGAGACTGGGATTTCAGAGTCATCTTATATGTAGTGTTATTTCTTTGTGTAAAGTAAAAACTGAAGAAGAAAAGACCACTTAAATCAAGTGAAAGATGTATCTCATCTCGAATTTTGGTCACCACAGATTCCTGTGGAAAGTCTATAAGGAGAGCAAATAGACAAGAGTAGCATCCAACTTATTTTCTCCAGAACAGGAAATCTGTTCAGAAGCTACTTCTGTTCTTGGACATATATTTATTCATGATGTCTAATTAATTTATCTAATTAATGTAATCCTCTAAAGAATTTTCCATGTAGTGAGCTGCTCAGTGATAGGAGTATCTGCAGCATTTCAATTCATAAATGTCTGTCCCAACTCTCAGCTATCTTATCCATGTTAAAGAAGAGGAGTTATCTAATAGTAATAGCTACTGTATATAATATTGGTCTCTAATTCTATACTTTTTATTTATGTTTATGAAAGCTATGTCAAGCAAGCTTATAGTAATGACTTTACAGTGATATACAACTAATGTTTACAAGCTTGTTTTCATAACATAAATTAATGATAAATCATATCAACCCTACCTTCTACACAGCTGACAATATGTTGGTCTGCTTCTTGATTTTTTTAAAATCTTTTGAACACTAGTACTCTGATTATTTTTTTGCATTGTATAAAGTTGACAGGAATATATTTCCTTGAAAATAAGGTAGTCAAAGTGATGACATTTAGTACATGTTTGGCTGGAAGTTTCTGCAGTGATCTGGGAGTTTCATGTTGCCATTTTCAATAAATTGGCCTGACGACAATGATCTCATATCATTCTGTAGTACAGTGGTCAGAAAGAGTATTATTTCTTTGAATGAAAAGTTCAACAGATCCTTCAGGAATGAAAGATTAGGCCAAATGAGCCCTTTTAAAGGAAGTAATCTGGGACAAATTAAAACATATTTATTGCTAATCTAATTGCAATGGAGCTTTTGGGTTGAATCTCAAGACTATCTGCTAAGAACTTGGGTTCTGCTTTCAGGAATACAAATGTCAGCAAAGATGCTCTGTAAAGAGTCCTGTCACCTGAAAGGGTTTTTCTTCACCACAGTTTTAAACTGCTTAATTCTGGTATCCAAAAAAAATGGAAAGGAAACCCTTTTCAAGATTTCTAAACCCTGGTGGAATAATGGTTAAAGTGTGTACTTCAGGCAAACTCTGCTCACAGCCTGGAGTTTGATCTTGATGGGTCTTAAGGTGAACTCAGCCTTCCATCCTTGTGAAGTTGGTCCAGGTTGTTGGGGAAAATATGCAAATAATGCTTCTACATTTAAATTGCCAGAGAGTGTTGTAAAGTGCTGTGGGGCAATGTTCTTACTATAATCCACCATGTGTCAGATCCTTCTCTGGTAAAGAAATAAGCTTTGCTATTGTTGTCTCTATTCCTGTTATACATCCATATATTGTACAATTACAAAAGAGTTGGAGGGGACCTTGAAGTTTTTTATAATCCAACCTCCAGTCTCTTCTTAAAAAATTCCAGTGATGAAGCACCCACAACATCTGTTCCACTGGTTAACTGTTTTTACTGATAGGAAGTTTCTCCTTAACTCCAAGGTGCTTCTCTTCTTGATTAAGCCCATGTCACACTGGCCAACGGATGCAAAAAGGACACAACGGACGAGCAAAATGTTCCATCCGTTGTTATCCGCTCTTTTTTTTTTTTTTTAATTAAAGTTTTTATTAATTTTCTACAAACAAACAAACATACAAAACAT
>BLBF01000039.1:6267984-6279384 GCA_015471245.1 Laticauda colubrina
GCGTTACGGATGTAGAACGGATGCCTAGCGGATGCCTAGAGGATGCATTGGATACATTTTCCACGCAAAAGTTTTGAGCAGCTCAAAACCCTCTGAGCGGATGAAACATCAATAGACGGATGCTGGACGGATAAAGAGGAAGCAAAACGTATGCAGTGAGTACAAAACGGAAGCATCGCATTAACCAACGGATAGCAAGTGTTTTTCTCCATTTTACATCCTCTTTCCATCCGTTGGTGCAGTGTGACAGGGGCTTTACTGTGATATCATAAATTAATTTTACAACTTTTTGTTACATTTTACCTATTTCTACACATGCAACTCTGCCTTTGATCTATTGTATTTGTGATCATGAGAAAAAAAAGCATTGCAAAGTTTCAAAAATCAATTATAATCTAGAAGGTTAACAATCCAGAAAAAGTTACAGATTTTTGAAAAAGCAATCACAGTTGCCCTTTACCTTAATGTTTATATTACATGCATATTTTGTTTGTTTAAATTACAAGGTGACAGCCAATTTGAAAGATGCCTTAGAGTACATTCTCCCTTTATTTTCTGTTGAATTTTCGGTGTACTAATGGTACTAAATTAGTATATTGGGTTAACATACCCACAAGTGGCTTTTGCACTATAAGAATTTTAAAAGTAAACATTCTGACAGGTCTTATGTTTCCAAGTGAAAAATGCATTTAGTAAATGATTTACTCTCATGCTGAAATAATTGTATGTTATGTGACAATGTTTGTATAATGGTATATATCTGAAGGAAATGCTAAATGACAATCAATTCTAAACAGACTTATAGTCTTCAACTTTCAATTATTCATTTAATAAAACGTCAAAGATCTGATGGAACTGGAAAAAAAAGATAAATCCTCAAAATTATAACCATCACACCCCTATTGTTATCCCATGTTTACAATTTGCAACCTTCCTATACAGTTTTCAACAAGTCAAATTTACTAAAAATAACTGTGTGATTCACTTAACCACCATGTGATTTGCCTAACAACCCCAGTGATTTTCTTAATGATGGCAGCAAAAAAAAAGAAGGTTGTAAAATCAGGTGAGGTCATGTGATGTCTCATTCAATGTCTATGCTGGTTAAAGATGAATTTACCAGTTTCAATTATGGTCCTAAGCCAAGGATAACCTGTATCCTGCAGTACATCCCAATGAAAATTCACAATGAGAACATTATTGAAATTACAATGTATGCTCTGAATATTTTCTTTCTGTTGTTTAACATTTTAGAGCACTTGATGGCTGCACTAAGTTTGTAAGAATAAGACTTCCCTAATACTGAAGCTTCCATTCTGTTTGGATTCTAATGTATGCTGTGGCAATATGTTAAGCAGTTGGTGTAATCAAACTTCTTATGAGTTTCAGCTTTGTGGTTTTAGGGAGAAAATGCTTGCTGTGTGTCAAAATCCAGCAGAGCTAGAACAAAAGATGCCAAATAATTTCCCCGTCGAAATCCCCATGCATTTAGAATAGTTTCCATTCCATTGAAGATTGTAACTGCAGAGAGATTATCATTAAATAAAGAGTTTGTTTTCCTTCAGTCAGAAACAAATGCACTATGAATCAGAAAAATAAGGGATGCAACTGAATGTTCTGTACAAACAGTAATGATTGTGTTTAAAATAAAGAGTTTCAGCAGAAAATATATTTGCAAAAGAATTCAGTCAGGATAATTTCTATGCGCATAAACTGACAGCAGATGCCCCTTAAATAAAATGCCATATAAATTAGAAGAAGATTCATACAAAGACTGTGTCAATTAGGAGATCTTGATAATACAAATTGAATTTTCTTAAAATAGGAAAAAGAAAAAAAAAAACTCTTCGAAAGCTGCTAGAATAGACTATTGTACTATGAATACAAATAGTAAGGAAGAGTGGACTTTTTTTCCCTAAATTTAATATCCTCAAGAAGAATTAGAGATATCCAGATCTTGACTTTGAACACTTACAATTCAAATACAATACAATTTGAAAGTCCCCAGTCTTATAGAATCTATCTAGGCTTCATCATTCTAACCAGTGTTAATTTCCTCTGACCCAAACTTCCTCTGATCAAATAATCCCCAAATGTTTGCCATGTCTTAAGGATCAGAGCACAGACAGAGCTAAATGTAGATTTCATTTTCAGATTAATATGGAGAGGTGACACAATAGAATAATCCCTCTTAATGAACTCAGTGATTATGTGGAGAAGGGCTTGGTCATATTTCCTCTGGGCAAAGTTAATCCCTTTTTAATCCTCTAATTGCCTATTCCTTCTCTTGAGAAGGACTTCTTGGCTTTCCTAGGCTGCCTCTATACTAGATTGTATATAACAGGAGACTCCATTAGAACTCAAAAGGCCTATATAACCTGTATTCTACTGACATATATCTTGCATTAGGTGCACAGTTTTTTCTAGGAATATTATATTTAAGGCATTTTGTTTGGAGAACAAAATCTGCAATGATTTAAGTTAACCTATAACCTTAAGTGTTGTTCCTATGATCACTCTTTGGTTATGTATTCATCATTTTTCTTTTCAGTTGCACTAAGATTACAATTTCATATAAACTTTTGGCAACCTGTATATGACACACCCAAAGTTTACAAGGAAGAATGTGGCTCAGCAACTAAAAGTTGCATTCATCTGATATGAAATTATTTTCCCATGACATATCACCTCATTTCTCATCTACAATATTAGAGTTTTAGCCCATGATACATTTTAAGAATTGCTCTAAATGTTTCCTCAAAGTCCTTTAACTGGTAGCATCATGAGGATAAGGGACTAGCAAATAATATTTTTAAAAATCCCATTACATTGGAACACTTCTTTTATATTTGTGTTCTAGTGCTGCATACAAGGATGTAAAGAGTGGCTCTTGTGTTGTGACATTATAATGCTACTTTATAATTTTGATATTATCTTGATACAAACCAACACATACAGTTTCCCAGTACCCAAAGTTAAACATTCACCATCAATAATAATAGAGGTGATCTACTCACTTGACTCAGATGCCTGGAAAAACATCCAGGTCTTCAAAGACTTGTGAGAGGTTAACAAGACTGGGGCTATCCAAATTGCTGAGGGAATACTGTTCCACAGGGCAGGTGCTGTCATTGAGAAAGAAGCTCCCAAAGATATCATTGTTTAATAAAAGAGACCTACAGCATATCCTTTCTACTGGAACTGGTGGGGCAAACAGAAACAATAAGAAAAAAGTTGCCTCGTAAGCATCTTGATGACATGCCATGAAGAGCTTTATAGGTGATTACCAGCTTCTTGAATTGGTCATGGGAGATGCAGTTCATGCTACATATGCATAATAAGAAACACTCAAAAATGACTGCATTGCTGCATTTTCGACCAGCTGTGCATTTCGATAAATATACTGTCAGCAATTTCAGGTAATTCAGATAAGAAACCCTAACCATGAACTCTAACACTGTTGCAAGTCTAAAATCATTTCTTCCATCCTTTACTTTCACCTTCCAGAAAACTAGGTAGGGTTGCTTCTGACATATTTTCCATGTCCTTTTTTGTTCTGAGAGATGAGACAGCTTTAACATCACAATTATCTAGTCTTTGGCTCTTCCTCAAGTCTCCCAAATTATTCCCACATACCATCACATACCCACACACACCCATACCCATACACACACACACACAAACCTGTACAGTTTTATTACTATTTACTTATGTTCATATATTATACTGAGTAAGCACTATAATTTATGTTATGTACAATCTCTTTTAACCTTCATAATATTCATGAATTGGTATTACCCCAGTATAACTCTTTCCTGGGTACTCTTTGAGATACATACTTATGCAAATGTATTTTACTAATTTAAACCTAACTGGTTTAAAATAATTCTATCATGAAAATGTATTTACATTTCCTCTATATTTCAAATCTATCTTTTCATTGTAACGTAAGAATTTATTGGAACAGGATATATAAATGCAATGAGTAAATCATCCTTTAAAAGTCAGACAGATTGACAGTGACAAGAAAATGTCTCTTTTGTTATAATTTTAGCATACAGTTATTTGAAGATGTGAAGCAGGACATGGGACATGCCTATCAAGTATGACTTTTGTATTCACTTTAATATAATGACATCAAAGATTTAAATAATTTCTTGACAATTGTGGGTCATAGGGAAAAAATAGAACATTTTCTTTCACATGGGAATGTAGTGTCAGTATTGTAAAAGCTGACTGCTAATATTTTGTAGAAATATAGCAGCATAATTTTCCAGTTCTATGTGGAGATATCAAAAAAATTAGGACTATTTTTTAGCAAAAAAGTAGGTGCACCATCACCGTGTCATGGAGCTGAGAAGGGGACTATGAGCATTTTCTTAAAGGACAAACTACAAATGGATAAAAAAAATACTGATCTACTTTCCAAAGCTTTGAAGTAATGTAAAATAAAAAGTGAAGGTTAGAAAATTGAAGAGAAGAAATTCTACCACTGCTTAATCTTAAATGGGAAAGATAGCCTCTGTAGAAAAAAGAGCTTCATAAGCTTGAAATAAATCAGAGGTCTGACTTGGAACATAAGAGCTCTACTTGTTCAACATCACAGATCATAAGGGAAAAACCTACTGATTCAAGCCAGGCTGATCGTTGGAGCTAACTTTTAGAAATGAAGGGTGGTTACCAAATTAAAGGCCCTGTCACACTGGCTGCCGGATGCAAAACGTTTGTAAAAAGGACACAGCGGACGAGCAAAATGTTCCATCCATTGTTATCCGCTCTCAAAAGTGCCCCGAATTTGCATAACCAGAGCAGACAACACGGAAAGGAACAGACGGGGGGAGGACATAGGGCGGATGGAAAGTGAATGCTCCACGGAAGCCTAGCGGATGGGAGCGGATGGCACATCTGCAAGGCTTCCAGGGGAGCACAGCAAAGTGGACGCGAAACGGAAAGAGCGGATGCAGAGCGGATGCCAAGCGGATGAAGCGGATGCAGAGTGGAAGCCTAGCGGAAGCCTAGCGGATGCCTAGCAGATGCCTAGCATTCACTGCACATGCGGGGAGGATGCATTGCGTCAGCCCCGTGGATATAAAGGGAAGCAGCTCGCAAGCAGGTCACCATTCAGAGGAAAGACCTGCTTCCAGACATAGCTTGCCAGCCAGCCAGCCAGCCAGCCAGTAACCCAACAACCATGGGGAAGAAAAGGAAGCCTCTGCCATCTGCTGCCAGCCTTGGCAAGAGGGACAGGGCCACCCTCCCACCCCCCTGACCCTGACTCTGCTTCTGCTGGGGATTCTGCTGCCCGGGCTAGCTCTGCTGGTGCTGGAGCTTCTGCTGATGCTGCTTCTGGTGGTGGTGCTTCTGCTGATGCTTACTCTGCTGATGCTGCTTCTGGTGGGTAGTACTTCTGCTGGTGCTTACTCTGCTGGCACTGCTCCTGGTGCTGGTGCTTCTGCTGGTGCTTACTCTGCTGGCGGTGCTCCTGGTCCTGCTGGTCCTGCTGGTCCTGCTGGTCCTGCTGGTGCTCCTGGTGCTCCTGGTCCTGCTGGCGCTGCTGGTGCTGCTGGCGCTGCTGGTGCTTACTGTGCTAGTGCTTACTCTGCTGCTTATGCTCCTGGTCCTGCTGGTGCTGCTGGTGCTGCTAGTGCTGCTGGTGCTTCTGGTCCTTCTGGTCCTGCTTTTGCTGCTACTGTTGTTTTTGCTGCTGCTGCTGCTGGTGTGGTGTGGAGGAGCAGCCCCTACAACCTCGAAGCCCCTCTGATGAGGGCCCATATGGCCCTGCCAGAGGGAGGAAGAGGCAGACGCATGAACGGGAGAGGAGGCAATACACAATTGAAGAGGAACATGAGGAGGAGGTGCTAGAGTGGCTGAGGGAGAATGAATATCTTTGGTGGAAGGGACACAGGCTCTATCGAGACACCAAGAGGAAGCAGGCTGCTTGGAGAGAGAAGGCAGAGAGCCTGGGCTATACTTCGGAGGTGCTCCTCGGCTGGTGGAAGCACATGCACACCTGGTACGGGAAGCTGCACTCAAGAAATCTGGCCAGGCTGCGGTCAAGCTGATGGACAGAAAGACCTACGTGATGGCCAAGTGCAGCTTCTTGGAGGGTTAGATCCACCACCGAGGAGCAGCCCCTCTCACAACCCTCTATCTCAGGCAGCCTGCTGAGAGCCAGTCCTCTTCCGGCCAAGAGTCAGTCCGTATCTCCAGGCAGGTATCTGTGGAGCGTCCCACGACGGAGACCCCCACGACAGCTGTACTCCCCGTGGCGGAGCACATGGAGGACCCCCTGATGCAGTGGGAGCAAGGAGAGGGCACTTCCACCACAGCCCAACCCGCATCCACCCCCAGCTCCACTTCCCCTGAAAGGCAGAGAGGCATACCGGAGGGGCAGAGCCACACTGTCCTGCTGGAGATCAGGGAAACCATCAGGAGCAGCGTAGATCTCCTCTCTCAGCTGGTACACACCAACATCCCATCCTCCAACCACAAGCCCTTCCTCACCTACATCAACCAGACTCTCATGAACATGTCGGAAACACAGTACCAGGTGGTGAAGGACAGGATCACCGATCTTCTTCACAACCCTCCAGACCCAGCTGAACCTGCTCCCACCCAGTCCAGGTCTGCTCCTCCACCCCAGGTGATGTCACTGCCCTTCCAAGGCCTTCCACAGGCCCTCACCTACCAAGTCTATGGCTACCAGGAGGTCCAGCAGCACAGGCAGCCCTTCCCAGTCCAGGCATAGGTACATCGGACGCCACCGGTGCCACTGATGCCACTGATGCCACCCACGCCACCGATGCCACCTACACCACTGATGCCAGCCATGTCACAGATGCCACAGATGCCACAGATGCCACCGACGCCTTACCTCACTCAGCTGCAGACCATACATCCCCACTACACTGCTCCTTCCTCCACCCCACAGCCAATCCCAGCCTCAGAACATCTGTCATCGGTTTTGGGGCTGACACCCCATGTCCTGGAGGAAGGGGCTCTCACCATCATAGGACTGAGCCAGCTGTCTGAGAGCTTCCTCCATGCACCGTCCCCTGTTTTCCTCTTGGGGCCAGGCACCCCAATGATGCCTCAGACCAGCACTTCAGCAGCAGCCACCTCCTTGACTCCTGGACCCTTCACCCCTGAGACTGGGCATGCCTCAGAGTGACCAAGAAGAGTGCCAGAGACTGGGTGGCTACCTGTTGATTTTATTTTTGCTTTGGATACTTGACTTGAGTCATTTTTCTTTTACAGGTTGTTATTAATAAAGATTATCTTTGCTTCACACACTTGCTTCATTTATTTTTGTAAATAAAGTCTTGGTGGAAACTTTTAAGAAATGGTTTAAGCCTTTGCATGCTTGTGGGATAGGTTAAGATAGCAGTGGGATGGGCAGGGATACCTTTGGAATGGGTAATAGCTGTGGGATAGATAAACCTCCAGCGCAAGCATTGTGGGACTGTATGGTCTACCCTCCCAGGTGCTACACCTTTGGCCCTTCATTATCAATAATAATGGAAGCATTGATCGACACATGTCAACATAAACACAACTCTTTATTAAATGCCCTGTTCATTGTAGGCCCACCCAACATACATGGCCCAATCTCATCCGTGTGATGAGACAGGCTGAAGGAAGCATCCATTAATCATCTATCATCCTGTCTTGCCACTCCACTGCTCCAGTGGGGAGTTGCACCAGTGTCTCAGGAGGTTGCGCTACTTCTTCCCTTCACGTGAGGCTCTGTTGGGGTCTTGCACATCCAGAGTGTCTATCAGGTTTCGCCCTTGCCTCCATTTCCCAGGCTCCATGTCCCCATTGCCTTGTTGACAGTCCACGAGCCTGTTCTGCAACACTAGGTAGCGGGTGTGCATGAGATTGTGCAGGATGCAGCAAGCTTCCACAATCCTCCTCACGGTTTCTGGGTGATGCTGCATGGTGGTGAGAAGTACCTGGAACCTGTTGGCCAGGATGCCAAAGGCCTTCTTCACCACCCGTCTTGCCCTGGACAGCCTGTAGTTGAAGATCCTCTCTTCACGGGTGAGGCATCTGGAGGTGTAGGGCTTCATGAGGTAGGTTGTGAGGGAGAAGGCGTCATCCCCCACGATGAAGTAGGACACATCTTGTGTGTCGTTGGGCAGGGGGTCTGGATCTGGGAATCCCATGATGAGGTTGCGTTCCAGCCCCTTCTTGCGGTGACTGGCATTGTATACCTGGGCATCTGAAGCAGATCGTTGCCTGAAGCATCGATGTACATGAACTTGTAGTCAGCATCGACCATGGCGAAGAGGATGATGCTGAAGAAGCCCTTGTAGTTGAAATAAGTGGACCCTGACCTGGCTGGAGCTTTGCAGGCCACGTGCTTGCCATCTATGGCTCCAACGGTGTGGGAGAAGTTCCACTTCTGATACCACTGCTCTGCAACTTTCTTCCATCCTTCTTCAGTGGTGGGGCACTGGAGGAGCTCCTCCATGTATTCTTCGATGATGGCCTGCACCACTTCTCTGACCACAATGCTGATGGTCTTATGTGGCACCCTCCAGCCAGACTGCATTCTCCTGTAGGTGGTCCCTGAGGCCAGGTGGCACAGAGTCAGTGCCACCTTGAGCCCAGGGTCCAGGCTGGGCCGGAAGTTGGTGCTTTCCTTGGTCAACCTGGGTCTCAGCCACTGCACAACTTCGTCAAACATGGCTGGCGGCATCCTCATGAAGTTCTGGAATGCACGAGGGTCTTTGTTCCTCAGCTCCACCATCAGTTTGTTGTACAGTCCATACTCTGCTCCTCTCCCGATCCATCTTCAGACGCAGACACTTCTTGGCCACCTCCTTTTCTTCGCGTAGAACAGGTGAAAGAGCTTGTAGATGGCTCCGCACTGTTGCAGAACGATGGTGGCTACCAAAAGGAATGTGTGATGATCCATGGTGGAGATGACTGGATGCTGTGGAAGAGCAAGAGCAAGATGAAGGCTGGAGAGGTCTGCACAGCAGGGCTGCTGGACTGAAAGTGAGATCCAGGTGAGTTCCTCCCCCTTTTTATAGGAAATATCATTTTTTCGCTCAGTGTCCTTTTGCATCCTCTAGGCATCCTGCATACATCCTAAATATCCGAGATACGTCCCCTCTGCGAATGTTTTTTCCGTTTTACTGCTTTGTATGCGAGCTGCATCCGCTTTCATCCTTTCTCCGTCCGTGCTACTAATGCTGCGCGTCCATTCCGCGTCCGTTTCGCTTCCTCCCTGTGTCCGTTTTCCGCTGGAGCCGATTTGAGTTGCGCGGATTCGCAGTGGATACCTAGCGGATATCACGGATGCGTAACGGATGACGACGGATGTAGAACAGATGTTCCACATATGCGTTGCAGATGCAGAATGGACGCGTTGGATACATTTTCCGCTCTAAAAGTTTTGAGCAGCTCAAAACTTTTTGAGTGGATGGAACCTCAGTTGACGGATGCTGGACGGATAGAGAGGATGAAAAACGGAGGCAGTGAGTACAGAACGGAAGCATCGCATTAACCAACGGATGGCAAGTGTTTCTCTCCGTTTTACATCCTCTTTCCATCCGTTGGTATAGTGTGACATGGGCTTAATAGATCCTCCTGGATTTTTTTTCATAAAACATTGGTTTTAATTTTGATTTAATTGTCCAAACAATTGCTATTCCAGGTGTGATTTCACTACAGTATTCTTGTTATCAACTCATTGTTGCTATTACTTTATATTTTTATGTTAGAAATTGATTTGGGAATTTGTATCCAACAACAGTGCTGAAAAACAAGAAATAAAATTTCTCATCCATTATAATGTTATTTTCCAAGGTGGAAACTAAATGCTAAGTGATGCAGTAGTAGCCTAAATGGTTTCAGGAGAGCTCCCTGAACACACTTTTCTGGTCTCTTCTAAGCCTGACTTGTGATAGCCATATTCTAAAAAGGGTCATATAAATGCTCAAATACAGAAATAAGGCAGTTAGATCAATTCCATAATTCTAGTCTCTGTACAGTTGTCTGTTCCTCAGCATGGTTTGTCTTGGAATGTTATTCATGAAGTCATCAAATGAAATCAAACTTTGTTGTGGCAAGTATTAGAAAAGCTATATCCTATCTTAAAGTATGTTCTGCCAGTGCAATAGATCACAGATGGAGCTGAAAGCAGAGAAATATAAAATGGAAAGCTATATAATATAAAAATCTCAACCAACTAAAAAGGTGATTTTAATGATATGCCATCTGCATCCAAATAAAGACTGGATTAAAAAGTTCTGAGCTTTAAAACTCTTGGCAAAGTACTATGGCACAATTGAAATAAAAGCAGTATTTGTATATGCAGTAATTTGCTATTAAATCTGATGTCTGAAATGACATGCCTTTCTTTACTATGTGAGTTACTTATTATAATATCAAGATAAGAATGACTTTTGCAGTCTTATAATAAAGTTGAGAAGTATTGCTTTGGTTGGGCAGTACTGGGTTTTTAAGACAATTGCCTACAAATTCTTTTGTCTTGGTCAAGTGCCCAGAGATATTGAGTAAAACCAATAAAACTCATAAACAAGATGTTTAAGAATGTGTGTGCATTCATAAGTTCCATGTGGATATTATGTTACTTTGCTTGGAAAATATTATAAGTTGTGTTTTATTTGATTGACAAGTTTTCATGTTATCAAGTAATCAAGTACATAATCAAGTATGTTGGGGACTATTCGAATTGTGGAAACAATAATACAATAAATAAGGGAAATACTATTAAATTTGTTATTGTTATATGTGTTTTTATTGTTTTTAACATGTATTAAGATTGAACCACAAAAAGTGAAGCTAAATCCAACCAATCATTAATAATTTTAAACAACTAGATTTAATATTATAAATCCTATTCTCCAGTTCATATAAACTACCAGATGTTTCTATTTATACCCAAAAAAAGAATTATCTGTGCAGCAGTGATAACACTATGAGTGTAAGAATCAAATCTATGATTCAAAAATGTGTGTGTGTGTGTGTGTGTGTGTGTGTGTGTGTGGTATTACACTGAACATCCATTTGGAATCAGAATGTGGGCTTGAAATTATTAATTTTTTACAGTGCCTGACTCTCAATGACTCTGGCTGGTTTTTCCTTCTAGAAAGAAAGAGAAACCAAAGGGCCCAAACATCTCTTCTCTCCATCTGTCATGGTATATGGGACTTGGGACTACATTGCTGAAAATGCACAGAGAAACTCAACTATGAACTACAAAACAAGAGAGACCTCCATATATTTGCAGGACTCAAACTATCTGCAGCGAAACCAATAACACAACTTCTTAGCTGGCACCTTCTCCAACTTTATGCGATTAGAAATTATTCAAACCAAATTTTTTTTTTTTAAAGTTTTTATTAATTTTCTACAAACAAACAA
>BLBF01000039.1:6284384-6329709 GCA_015471245.1 Laticauda colubrina
CATTGTATCCCAAACATTCTGTATTGAGGTATCTTCTTTTTTATTTTAACAAACCAAATTTTTCAGATTGGTCCTTCCACTCTCAAAATGTTTTTCTAATGTCACTATTATGAAAGGAGACACAAGAGTGAGGTTGACCATACTCAACAATTAGCTGAGACTATCCTTCCCCCACCGGCCTTGACCATGACAAATTATTTTCAGTCCATAGGAGAAAAGACGGTGGCAACCAAAATCTCATCCTTGGGCTTTTTTCTATTTCTTCTGCTCAGTATGGAATATGATCTGGACAATGCACTCATTAAATAACATATGGTAGATAAGACTGCCAATTGGACCTAGCCAAGCTTCAACCTTTATTGTCAGTGAATCCAACAGGGACTCTTAAAGTTGTAGCAATGTTTCGGCAGAATCTCATCTGCCATCAGCAGGCTTCTGTATTGTGTTTGTCTGTGAGTCAGACTTTCACAGCTATTCCAGTTTTAAATTTGGGGCTAGCCTATGCTGTGAAGAATGTTTTTTTTCTTCATCCTGATTGGTTGGGAGTCTTGGTCTGTGTTTATTGGTCTTGGAGTTTGCTGTCTTCTGCTTGATTGGTGTTTCTGTCTGTTTTATCTTTATCTTTATCTTTATCTTTTATCTGTCTGAAATATCTTCTGTCTGTTTTGTGGCTTTTTTTGTGTCTTGATTGGCTGGCAACATTGTGTTCCTGTATTAGAGGCTTTTAGTGCAGCTTGGCTCCAAGTAAACAGACGGCTATCATTTATTAGGAAGCTAGGTTTCATCTGAATGCATGGTTGGGGTGTATTTGAGCTGGAGGTATCGGGGGTATCTGTTTGTGCCCAGGTGTTTGCCTGGCTAGTGGTGTGGAGATTTTTTTGTTTGTGAGTGCAGGCTTCCAAATAATTCACAGTCTGGTGGAATCATCCCTTCTATTCATGCTTTCAGGTTTTTTTTCAATCTCTATGGCTTCTCTGATAATTCTGTGGCTGGGGTTTTCTATAGTGGCTAGGATTTTGGTGCCATTGAAGTTGATGCTATGACCTGTGGCTTTCATGTGTTGGACTAGTGAGGAAGTATGTTCCAGCTTTTTTACTGCATTGTTGTGTTCATCCAGGTGGGTACTTATTCTTCTTTTAGTCTGTCCAATGTATTTGGCCGAGCATGATGCACAGGGGATTTCGTGTATGCCTTGGTTTTCCAGGTCAGTTTTATCTTTGGGGTTTCTAAGGATAGCTGCTATTTTTCTGTCTGTTTTGAAGGCAGTCTTGATGTGATGCCTGTGTAGTATCTTACTGATTTTGTCTGTAGTACCTCTTATATAGGGCAGGACAGATGTTCCATAGGTCTGTTCATCTTCTAGGTCTCCATTATGTCTTAGTGTGTTTTTGTGGAGCAAGCCGGTGATTTTGTTTTTGTGGAAGCCGTTGGCTGTCAGTACTTTAGTCAGGGTGCATAGTTCAGTCTTATGTGTGTCTTGTCTGCCAGGCGTTTGGTTCTGGTGATTAGTGTTTTGGCCACGGAGTTTATCTGTGCTGGGTGGTGGTGGGATTGGGTGTTGAGGCAGCAGTTGGTGTGTGTTTTCTTCTGGTATATGGTGTGTTCTAGTGTGCCATCTGTTTTTTTGTTTGTTTCCGTTTCCATGGTGAACTTGATTTTGGGATGTGTGCTGTTTAGGTGTGTTAAGAAATTGTTTAGGTTTTCTTTTCCATGGGGCCAAATCACAAATGTGTCATCGATGCATCTTAACCATAGTTTGGGTTTGTGGGTGGCATTAGCCAGGGCTCTGGATTTGAATTCTTCCATGAACAGGTTTGCAATGACGGGTGACAATGGTGATCCCATAGGGGCTCCTTCAATTTGCTTGTATCTTTGTCCTTTGTACATGAAATATGTGTTGGTAAAGCAGTGTTCTGTTTGTTCCATGATGTGCTTAGCTGGTTGGTATTTATTTTTGATGATTTCTTTTATCTCTTTTATTTTAACTCTTTTAAAAGAGTTTCTTTTATCGGGACTTGAGTGAATAGTGAAACCACGTCGAAACTTATAAGCAGATCTTCTTTTTCCACGTGTAGATCTTTGATCATTTCCAAGAAGTGGCATGAGTTTTGTGCATGTGAAGATGCAGATTCAGCATGGGGCTGTAGCTGTTTTGCTAAGTGTTTAGCTAGGTTTTGTAGTGGTGCTCCTTTGGAGCTGACTATGGGTCTGAGAGGTAAGCCTTCTTTGTGTATTTTTGGGAGGCCGTATAGTTTGGGATATTTGGAAGATTTTTCTCTTGGGATGATCATCTGTTGGATCTCTTTGCTCATGTGGCTGGTTATAATTTTCTTCTTGGTTAATTTTTCCAGATATGTGGTTGTGTTCATGTTTATGGGTTTGTATGTGGAGTCTTGGAGTAGGTCCTGTCAATTTTATTTCATAATCTTTTCTATGCATTACTACTGTGGCATTCCCTTTGTCTGCTGGAAGTATGATTATGCTGTTATCCCCCCCGATACCTCCAGCTCAAACAAACCCCAACCAGGCACCCAGATTAAACCTAGCTTCCTAACAAATGATAGCTGTCCATTTACTCGGAGCCAAGCTGCACTAAAAGCCTCCAATTCAGGAACACAATGTTGCCAGCCAATCAAGATACAAAAAAAGTCACAAAACAGACAGAAGATATTAGAAACACTGATCAAGCAGAACACAGCAAACTCCAAGACCAATAAACACAGACCAAGACTCCCAACCAATCAGGATGAAGAAAAAACCATTCTGGCACAGCATAGGCTAGCCCCAAATTTAAAACAGAAATGGCTGTAAAAGTCTGACTCACAGATGAACACAATAGAGAAGCCTGATGATGGCAGATGAGATTCTGCTGAAATGTTACTACAACTTTAAAAGCACAACTACAATGACGTGGGAGAATACCTGAACAAAGCTGAACAAACCCAAACTATGGCTAAGATACATCGATGACACATTTGTGATTTGGCCCCATGGAAAAGAAAACCTAAACAATTTCCTAGCTCACCTAAACAGCACATACCCCAAAATCAAGTTCACCATGGAAATGGAAATAAACAAACAACTACCATTCCTAGATGTACTAATCTACAAAAGAACAGATGGCACACTGGGACACACACAGATATATATATATATATACATACTTTTACAGTTGCAAGAGTCATTTAATAGAACCTTACAATCATGCTAGAGCCAATATTTTTCGATGTGCTTCTTTTTTGGATGACCTTGCAAGGCTGGCATCATGCTATCCCAAAGATGGAGCATATAAAGAAATTGCTCTTAAAACACCCATATACATAAAGGCAATGAAAAGGAAAGAAATTATATTCAGGGAAGAAGAGAATGAAATATTTTTCCTCCAGCTGCCTGCTGCAATAAATGCTACTTGTAAATTCCTCACTTAAAATCAATAGAGTTAAGAAAAAGCCTTCCCTTAGTTCCAATGGGGAGTTGTTTTCCTCTCTAAATTTCTCTGGCATTGATGGAAATAGGAACTTTTAATGATGCTGCAGCAGGAATTGGAATGCTTAAATCTTTTCATCCTGTAGAAAGCCTTCTACATCTCCCATGCCTGCTTGATGCTTAATTCAAAAGTATTGTAATTTTCAAGCATGTTATTAGAATCATGCACTTCGATATTGGAAGTCTACTTCCATGTGTTGCCACTGAGCCATCAAACACCTATCAAATTTGTTTTCTTTGTTGTCAAAGGAGAATAAAATTATAAAATGTATGCTTGGAATGTAATGAGAATAGATATATTCCCATTTTTGTTCAATGGAATTAAAATGATTATAAGAAGCCTCTTCTGTATTCTTACTCAGATACATGAAGTCACCATGGATCAACAGTCACTTTTCTTTTTTAACTGCACATTATTATATGATTATTAATTGGTCCATTGCATAGTCAACAGATGTTTAGATTGGATATGGCATTTCTACCTACTTACTGAGTTCTAAAGAACCTGGAATAGGAAGATATTGTTTGTTAATGCTGTTCGGTATAACCTATACAAAGTGCTTTTTTTTTTTTTTCAAAAGGCAACTGGACTTTCTTGGTTGTTGTTGCTTTAACATTTCACTTCTAATCCAAGAAGCTTCTTCAGTTCTAATTAACATTAAGTTCTAATGAATAATTTCCTACCAGACAGTTAGAACTGAAGAAGTTTCTTGAATGTAAAGCAAAATGTTTTCAAAGGAAAAAACCAAGAAAGTCAAGTTGCCCTTTGGAAAAAAAGCACCTTTGTGGCAACCATGACCTGTCATTCTCCTATGACAACAAAGAGAACAAATAACTTGATTTGTTACTGAGAATCTCCATAGACATCAGATGATGTAAATTTGCCTTTGTGAAGCTGCCTTGTGCATTTGACCAATGATGATCTTGTGAATGATCATGGTTTTCAAGTGGAGCTCTAATTGTTTTGAGATTGCACCCAAAGCACTTATTACTTTAGATTCCATCTTTGCTTTCTTTTGCCATAATTGTTCTATTTCTATTTGCAGGTCTTTGTATTTGTGATTTTGGATTCAATCTCTATTTGGATACCATTCCACAACTAGTTGTGACTCTTCACTTTGAATAGAAAGGTACACTTCTTATTTTTTTGTCCTAACCAGTTTAGTGCATTCCATTTCAGATGGGTTTAAGTCTTCAATTCCCAGAATTACTCGCAATAAAAAACAACTCTAGATACAAGGAGATACATGAAGGGCAACAGCTTGAATGAGAATAACCGAGGCACATACTTCTTAGTAATGAACATATCTACTTGTTCATGTCCACTTCTGGCTGGGGGTTATTACTTTTAGTCCCACAGGAATCTCCCAGTTGAACTAATCACTGATCAACCTTTCCAATGTGCAGCATCAGCAAGTTGGACAAAGAACATGAAGTAAACTTGCATCTTTGTGGAACTTCAACTTTGTATCTTGGCAACTACCTGATTGGAATTTTTAGAGATTACTTTCAGCTGTTAAAAGATTCTTCCATTTCTGTTTTCTGTATCATGTTGGAAAGAATTCTATGTTATTTTAAACAAATGGAAAATGAAGCAGTACTGGCAGATAAAGGAAGCAGTTGGAAAAAAATATGAGCAAAAATCAAATGTAAACAAAGAGGGTGACAGGGAGAGAAGATCATATGATGTCGTTTAATTGATATGTATTTTATTGAAAAGGTTGTGACTGAACATAAATATCATAATTTCCAATGAACTGAATACCACTAACTTTCATATGCGATAGGACTGTGCTGTTCTAACATATAATAAAATACCTTTTAATAAAAATAGTACATTAAGAAGAAAATCTTTACAAATATTGCTTATGCACATACTCACAATGAATTGTGAGTTTCACAGAGATTTGGCATGTTGAATGCATCTTACACATACATAAAGATTGAGTTCCCAAGCATACATACATACACTCACACACATATACACATTCTGTTCTGGATCAACATGTGAGCATGAAGAACCATCCTTCTTTTCATCTGTCCACTCTCTTCCTTCTCCCTCATATTCATTCAATAAATTAAATTAACAAAACTTTGGTGTCTGAAGAAGACAATTGACCAAATATGCCATGTATATGAATATGTTGATTGTCAAATGATTAATCAAATTGTTTTTTTATGGTAAAAAACCCAGACTAAAATAATGCAATATCTATAAGCATAACTATTCAGAAAAAAGTGTTACTGGAGTTTAATATATTGAATTCATTCATGATTGCTTAGCTATACACTGGTGTAATATAATAAACAATATATATTCTACTATGTAATGAGGGAATTTGTCCAAGCAGTTGCCAGAAATCAATGCTACCTTGAAGGTGTGCACAGACAGATAGGCACACACAGACACACAGACACAGAGAGTATTATTTTAGGTGTCCACCCAAACTTTCAAACTAATGAATACAATGATCCTCTGTAAATTCACATTGATGTTCTATAGCATAAAAACATTTTCAGTGACTCCGAAATTCTTCTGTGGAAACTCCAGTTGAGGATTTGATTGACTGATAATCTTTTATTTTTGTTCAGATAGCACTGGATTGCCACTGCAAACTTAGCACTGTTTACCACAAGTAGGTTTGGAATTGCTGCATATTTCTCTTTTCATTATCTTTGTGGAGCAGATGTTATGTAATAGGGATAAAATATTTTTGCCCTATACAATGGAAGAGCAGAGCATCTCAATGAGATGTTTTCTACACTGTGAAATGGCACACTTTTCATAATTGCTATGATGGCTTTCCAGAAAGTTGAGTGCATTGTTCAGAATGATTGCCTGCTTTCTCTCCTTCAACTATTTATTTGTATTACGAGTAAAGTCCTCTGATCTTCTCTTCCAAAAAGGTTGTAGTGCCGAATTACCACGAGATGGGTTAAATGAGAATGTAGAAGCCTGCTTTTTTTAATATGCTGTTTTCTGCACTCTTCTGAGAGATTTTCTGCTGAGAATAGTTTAACAATGTGCTGTTTTCAATTTCATGGGTTTTAGGGGACTCTGAATATTTGATCTGCAGCATGAATTATGGCAAGAGCCTTATTATTGTTGTTACTGACTGCTGCTGTTGCTGCTACTGTTGCTGTTATATTTATGCAATGAATATCAGATTCTTTAGATTGAATATTTTTTAATGATTCCAGTTCTAACTTGCAATTGTGATTCTTCCTCTGTGATTTTATGCTTTCCTTGCCTGGATATTTAACGTCTCTCACACATTATTAAGTACATAAAACCCTGAATGAGGACAAGCAACTATTTTTATGATAATTGAATAAATCTTAATAAATGCATTGTAATAAAATTTGTAAAAGTTAGGTATGCAGCAAGGTAGTTCACAATCATATGTCTGTTGCTGTGAAAATAAGTCCTCTATTGATTTTTTTTCACCATTCCTTCTTCCCATTTAAATTCCTCTGTATACCACCTCATCTGTATATAGTACACATAGCAATAGCTGTCAAGGTTCCAACTAATGAACCCAAGCAAATCAGAACTCTGAGACTAGAATCTTCCCCAGAAAACTTCTTTATTGAGAAGTTTATTGAGTACATCATATTGGCACAGCTTTAAAGGAACACCAACCCTAAATATTTCCTGCAGTTTCAATATAATTAACATAGGAAATAACCCATCTCCATGCATCACATCTCATGTGGGCCAATTAGGTCCATTTGCAGGCTCTCCAGGCACTCCTTCCCCAATTTTATTGTTGCCAATAGATATGACCTTGGTTCTCAAGTGAAAGCTCTCTGTTGTGTCTAGTAAGGCATTCCAATCTCCTTTTCTCTGTGTGTGGCAACTGAGGAACAGGAAAATGACTGCTGCCAGATTTGGTTTGAAGTTGACAATAGCACTTAGACTTATTTACACCTTCATAGTGCTTTACAGCCCACTCTAATCAGCTTATAGTGTCAGCATATTGCCCCCAATAATCTGTGTCTTCATTTTACTGACCTCTGAAGGGTAGAAGGCTGTGTCAACCTTGAGCCAATCTGAATCAAAAAGTGAGCAGTGATTTAACCTGCAATACTGCATTCTAACCACTGCACCATTAGGGCTCACATACATGGTCAACAGATGGAAAAAGGTCCTTTGTTTAGTGATTTGGGACTAGCTATTTTTTAGAATTAGCATAAACAATGTGGAGCTTTTCATTCAATTACTAGTTTGTACCACTGGGAAAAAAATGGTTATGGACAAAATTAAAAGTTAATACATTTACACATTTATTTGAATGAAAAGATGCAACAGAGCATGAGGGCTCAATCTTCCAAGCCCATAAGGAAAACAAGTCATAATATTGCTATCCCCCAGCATATCACCTGGTTCTTTATCTTTAAATCAGACATGAAAAGTCATTGAAAAAAAGATTATACTTTTGAAAAGATGTTAATGTCAGCCAACCTGCTTGGCAGCTTTAACTGCTTCTGAGAGAGGTTGGGAAACTTATAAAGGTATTGTAATCAACTAATCTATAAAATTAATAAGATTAATTGAACTCACAGTGACAAATATGGCATCTCTATTTTTATGGTGTCTTGCTTTTTATTGAGACGTTATCATGTTATTATTTATACTTTACTTTGTACATAACCTTGTAACTGCATTTTCCAAACAATCTAGGTATCCTACATTTGCATAATGAAACCTTAAAACAAATGCAAACACAACATATAAAGTGTCTCAAGCACTACCAAGGATTTCCTTTTGTTTTAGATTAGTTAACCAAGCTGTGAGAAGATTCACCATTTTCCAATGTTACTATGAATCTGCTGCTACAGAGATTAAATTATTGTGTATTTGTGTGTTGATTGAATGGAATTTCCAAATAAATAGAATAAGATGAGATATTGAGAATATCCCCTTTAAATTAGGAAGAAATGCTGTTTTGTCTGCATAAGGACAATATGAATCTAAGATGTATTTGAGAATAAAGATGCACATAGATTTGAAATGACATGTAATTTTTTTCTGGGAATCCCATCAGATAGTTTGGGGACCTGAGCAGAACAGTTTGAAATAAATAATTTAGATCCACCTGGCATCTCCATGATATCTGAACATCTGGACAAATCTCTGAGAAACCACTGTTTGTACAGATTTAAATAATACTAGATACAGTGGTAGTCTAAATTAAAGTCCTGCTGAAAGAGTTTAGGGTTTGTTATAACATATCTTTCTTTTATATCATGCAGATTCATATCCAAAGTAGTTACTCTGTCCTTTGCTATATTCCATTGAAATCAAGGATTCCCATTTAGCTGGATCATAACTGTTACAAATATATGAACAAGATTTTGCAAAATCAGCTTTGGCAACCATAAACCAAACGAAGCAAACAAGTTGATTTTTTTTCTGAGTTAAACTGCAATATGTTCAATAAAGGAGGTAAATTGTGGAAGTTTTATTCTTTTTTTTTTAAAAATGAACTTTTTAATCTTTTTCCTAAGTTTATGTAGTTAAGAGCTTAGGAAAGCATATTTATTTAACTCAACTTTACACTTTATTTTGACTTTTTCCCTCATTCTCTTTTGTTAAAGGTGAGAAACTAGAGGTAGATGCTGACCTTTAATGTGGAGAAAATTAGAGACTTAACAATTCAGTCACTTAATCTTGATATGGCCATCAGAGGCAGTTATGCCAAGAATGATGAAATACATTGAGGTGGATAAAATTAATGAGTATAGGCCACTATAATAAGTCCCAAACTTGCAGATGAGTTAACATTCATAAAGTATTTATTAAAGATGAGTATTGCCATCATTTTTAAGTATAGGTATTGTAAATAAAAGCATTTAGGTATGTGACAGCTGTGCTTGTTAGATAAGGAAATCTTTGTGAAACAGTGAAAAAGTAATTTTGTTGCAATTTATTTACAGTTATCCCATCTATAAATATGGAATCAGGGGTAAAAACCCACCTAATACTTGGGGGGGGGGGAGAATCTAGCACTCATTTGATAGATATTATAAATTAGTACAATATAACAGTTATTCTGCTTCATTTCCCATTTTTGCTATATATAAATCTTCAGGCAGAAGAATCCTCACAATTAATTTCAAAGTGAAATGGCAACTTGTTCTAAGAAATCAGCTAATTGCTAGTGGCTATCTTTAACTGGACACAACATGGAGCTCAATGCCACATTTGTATCAATTTAGGCTCCCGTCAGTGGCTTAAAGCCACTGAATACAAAGCCAGGAGACCAAGTTTCTGCATGTATCAGTGACATAGCAGATGTTCTATAGGATTCTGACTCCTCTTCATTCATGTCCTTTTGATAATGGATTGGATCAGTGAAAGATATAGAGGTGCCTTGAGATGTCTGATATATGGTCAAAGTGTCACTTGAATTGCTAGCATGTAGAATTGAATTTTCATGTGGGAGCTACACATAACATCACAAGAGTAAATGTTTAGTTTCTCACACTGTTACATGGAACAGAGGACCAATTTCTCACACTGTTACATGGAACAGAGGACCAACAGAGGATATTCCTGCCTCTGCCTTGCTATGATTCACTTTTGATACATTTAAACTTGTATAATGAAGTATACAGCGGCCTAACATGGTAGCCTTTGTTAAGGGAAACTGGGTGACCTTTTTTTTTTCTCTACAGTTGGTATATTTTTACACTTGAATGAATAAATTCCACCTCAGGAAACATAGAAGTTCTAGTTCTTTTCTAGTTATTTTTAGTTATTTCTAGTTATTTTTTCTAGTTATTTGTTTTACTTCTTGTCTGTCTCTGCTGAAACATGCTCAAATATCTTCAACAATGGGCTAATCATACACACTTGTTAGGAGCTTGTGAAATGTTATAGAAACCAAATTTATGGCAACCAGGTGTGGAAAAATCTAGTAGATGACAAATGTTGAATTTAGATGATTAAATGTGTAACTTATTATATTACTAAATCAAGGAGACTCTTGCACTTTTGAAAGCTTTTCTATTTCAATTTGATAGGAGCAAGATAGATAATAGACAGAGAGAAACAAATAATAGATCAGCTTTGTTCTAAAACACTGGCAAAGAAAGAAAACTTGGAACACATGTTTATGGGCAGGACTGGATAGCTAATATATGATAGCCCAGCAATCATATATGATAGCAATCGTATCTCTAGTGGTTTAGACTGGTGGTAGGGTATGGATAGCAATAGCAGACTTATATATCACTCCACAGTGCTTTTACAACCTCTCTAAATGGTTTACAGAGTCAGCATATTGCCCCCAACAATATGGGTCCTCCTCAGAAGGATGGAATGATGAGTCAACCTGGATGACAAAGTAAAGATGGTGATACTTCCAAATAATCTCAGTAAAAAGCTTGTCTTAGCTTTCTGAAAACGCAAGAAGGTGGTAAGTTTGCTTAACTTGTAAGAATAGTTGGACATAGTGAAGCACATCCTACAACATATTATGTGAAGGTGTTAAAGAGACAGGAGGCTAGACATGCAGAATACCTAGCAAAGTTAGATAGAAGTCAGAATGTAAATAATGACCAGGAAAACATAGGAAGCTACCTATGTGAATGAAATGATGGACACAGCAAGAGTTTTTTGTTCCCTTGGATCTTGATAGAAAAGGATTATAAATTTGTGGTAGTTCCAGCAAGCCAAGTTAGAAACTATAAAAACAAGATGGTAACTTATAAGTTATGGGTATCTGATGTCAATTTCTCACTCATAAAACAGCTATGATGGGAACCAATGGGTGATTGTGCTACTTTAAACTCCCAGCTCATTATGTCTAAACATGAAACAAAAATATGGGAGCTATTTCAATTCACCAAGATAAAATAAAAGATAGTTAAATGGTGCAGTGTGGGAAAAAAATGTGTAATGTACTGTGCATCTTTACTAGTGAAGCTAGTTTAATTAATTGATTAAGTAACTCTGGCATTTTTATCTGTCAGTAAATGCTGATGTTCACAATGCCTCCTAACACATGTCTTTGTATGTATTTTCCCCATTTTTTTTGGTAACTGTTAATTTAAATTATTTAGAACTTTTTATTCCATACCTGTCTTTTACTCTCTGATATTAAATTCTTCTAGAACCAACTTCTGAAATACACATTTTTGATGTAATTTTTAAAAGCCATTAGGGCTGTTTGTATGCAATTTCTGATAATCTCCAGGCTTTTGCTTTGTAGATTGGATGAAATGAATGCTTATCAGACTTTCATGTTAGACTCTAGGCTAAGTGAAGGTCAAATAAAAGCAGAATGTTCAAATCTACTTCCAGTGGGACACAAATAAATCAATCTCTAAAATAGAATACATAGCTTACATTGCATTTTTTCCTGTTTTTACTTTATTAGGCGAAAATGTTGTTCTTAAAGACCAAGATGCTAGTACTAGAATCTCTGGTGAAGCTGGGAAAGGAATGGAAGAAAGAGTAGAAATAAATCATTTGGAAATATTGGGTGAATCAGATGGCAGCTTATCTGAAAAATGGCACTTTAATTCAGATGGGAAGAAATCTGGGAAAAGCCTTTCAAGTTACTTCAGGAGGGTCAGTTGCATTCACATACTAGAAAAAGTTCTGGAAAATTCATCTTACAGTTTCCGACATCCTGTATTTATTCCAGATCAACATTACTGAAACTACATAGTTTTGCATCCTTGATCTTGCTTGAAGCTTGACACTAAGACAATTCTTCAAATGACAATAAGGATTTGGCAATGCCAGAAAGTTGATGGCATCAGAAAATTTTAGCAGACCTAAACCTTAAATAATGCGATAATTCATCTAAAGGGAGAACAAAGGCAGTCATATTGAATGTCTTCAATAATATGACTTGAAAACTTGGAAACTGCATATCTCACAGCATGGTTGAAAAGGCCTCAACACATAGTGTAGAAATTGCTATTCTTTTTTTTCAAAAGCAATGAGGGAAAAACTCTGCTTTCTACTTGCTGTAAGGCCCTGTCACAATGGCCGAGAGATGCAAAACGTTTGTAAAAAGGACACAGCGGATGAGAAAAATGTTCCATCCGTTGTTATCTGCTCTCAAAAGGGGCAAAAATTTGCATAACCAGAGCGGACAACACGGAAAGGAACGGACGGGGGGAGGACACAGGGCGGAGGGAAAGCAGATGCTCCACGAAAGCCTAGCGGATGGAAGCAAATGAGAGCAGATGCCACATCCGCAAGGCTTCTGGGGGACCGCAGCAAAGTGGACGCGGAACGGAAAGAACAGATGCAGAGCAGACACCGAGCGGATGAAGCGGATGCACAGCAGATGCACAGCGGATGAAGCGGATGAAGAGCGGAAGCCTAGCGGATGCTGAGTGGAAGCCTAGTGGATGCCTAGAGTTCACTGTGCATGCGGGGAGGATGCATTGAATCAGCCCCGCGGATATAAAGGGAAGCAGCTCCCAAGCAGGTCACCATTCAGAGGAAAGACCTGCTTCCAGACACATCGACTGCCTTGCCAGCCTGCCCTGCCTGCATGCCTGCCTGCCAGCCTTGCTGCCTGCCTTGCTGCCTGCCTTCCTGCCAGCCTTCCTACCAGCCTCGCTGTCTGCCTGCCTGCAAGCCTTGCTGCCAGCCTGCCTGCCAGCCTTGCTGCCTGCCTTCCTGCCAGCCTGCCTGCAAGCCTGCCTGCCTGCCTGCCAGTCTGCCTGCCTGCCTGCCTGCCAGCCTTGCTGCCAGCCAGCAACCCCACAACCATGGGGAAGAAGAGAAAGCCTCAGCCATCTTCTGCCAGCCCTGGCAAGAGGGACAGGGCCACCCTCCCACCCCCTGGCCCTCACTTTGCTTCTGCTGGGGCTTCTGTAGCATGGGCTCGCTCTTCTGGGACTGGGGTTTCTGCTGCTTCTGCTTCTGGAGGAGCTGATGATGATGCTTCTGGCAGTGGTGCTTCTGCTCATGCTTACTCTGCTGATGCTGCTTCTGGCGGTGGTGCTTCTGCTGATGCTGCTTCTGGAGGAGCTGCTGATGCTGCTTCTGGCAGTGGTGCTTCTGCTGGTGCTTACTCTGCTGAAGCTGCTCCTCGTCCTGCTCGTCCTGCTCGTCCTGCTCATCCTGCTCATGCTCCTGGTCTTGCTCGTCCTGCTGGTCCTGCTCGTGCTCCTGGTCTTGCTCATCCTGCTGGTCCTGCTGGTGCTCCTGGTCCTGCTGGTGCTGCTAGTGCTTACTCTGCTGCTGCTGATCCTGGTCCTGCTGGTGCTGCTGCTGCTGCTGATGATGATCCTGCTGGTGATGCTGGTGGTGGTGATGTGGAGGAGCAGCCCCTACAACCTGGAAGCCCCTCTGATGAGGGCCCATGTGGTCCTGCCAAAGGGAGGTGCTGGAATGGTTGAGAGAGAATGACTATCTATGGCGGAAGGGACACAGGCTCTACAGGGACACCAAAAGGAAGTAAGCTGCTTGGAGAGAGAAGGTGGAGAGCCTGGGCTACACTTCGGAGGTGCTCCTTGGGTGGTGGAAACATATGCATACCTGGTACGGGAAGCTGCACCTCAAGAAATCTGGCCAGGCCGCAGTCAAGCTGACGGACAGAGAGACCTACGTCATGGCCAGGTGCAGCTTCCTGGAGGGTGAGATCCGCCACCAAGGAACAGCTCCTTTCACAACCCTCTCTCTCAAGCAGCCTGCTGAGAGCCAGTCCTGTTCCGGCCGAAAGTCAGCTCCTGTCTCCAGGCAGGTTTCTGTGGAGCGTGCCACGAAAGATAACCCGTGGACAGCTGTTCTAACCATGGCGGAGCATGTGGAGGACTCCCTGGTGCAGTGGGAGAAAGGAGACGGCACTTCCACCACAGTCCAACCCACATCCACCCCCAGCTCCACCTCCACATAAAAGCAGAGAGCCAGACAGGAAGGGCAGAGCCACACTGTCGTGCTGGAGATAAGAGACACCATCAGCAGCAGCATAGATATCCTCTCTCAGCTGGTCCACACTGACTCCTCATCCTCCAACCACAAGCTCTTCCTCACCTATGTCAACCAGACCCTCACGGACATGGCGGAACCCCAGTACCAGGTGGTGAAGGACAGGATCACCGATCTGCTTCACAACCCTCCAGATCCAAGTGAACCTGCTTCCACCCAGTCCAGGTCTGCTCCTCCACCCCAGGTGATGTCCCTCCCATTCCAAGGCTTTCCACAGGCCCTCACCTAACAGGGCTATGGCTACCAGGAAGTCCAGCAGCACAGGCAGCAGCCCTTCCCAGTCCAGGCACAGGTTCATAGGATGACACCATTGCCACTGGTTCCACTGATGCCACCGATGCCACCGATGCCACTGATGCCACCGATGCCACCCACACCACTGCTGCCACCGATGCCACCGATGCCACCCACGTCACCGATGCCACCCACGCCAGTCCTCACACAGCTGCATACCAGACAGCCCCACTACACTGCTCCTTCCTACATCCCACAGCCAAGCCCGGCCTCAGTACATCTGTCGTCAGTACTGGGGATGACACCCCATGGCATGGAGGAAGCAGCTCTCAGTATCACGGGGCTGAGCCAGCTGTCTGAGAGCTTCCTCAACACACCATCACCTGTTGCCCTCTCGGGGCCAGGCACCCCAGTGGCGCTTCAGACCAGCACTCCAGCAGCAGCCACCTCCACAGCACCTGGACCCTTCACCCCTGAGACTGGGCACAGCTCTGAGTGACAGAGAAGAGTGCCAGAGACTGGGTGGCTACCTGTTGACTTTATTTGGACACTTGACTTGGGTCATTTTTCTTTTACAGCTTGTTATTAATAAAGATTATCTTCACTTCACACACTTGCTTCATTTATTTTTGTCAATAAAGTCTTGGTGAAAACTTTTAGAAATGGTTTAAGCCTTTGCATGCTTGTGGGATGGGTAAGGATAGCAGTGGGGTGAGCTGGGATATATTTGGGATGGGTAATAGCTGTGGGATGCGCAGGGATACCTGTGGGATGTGTTAGGATATCTGTGGGATGAGTTAAGATAGCTGTGAGATGGGTTGAGATAGCTGTGGGATAGATAAACCTCCAGTGCAAGCATAGTGGGACTGTATGGTCCACCCTCCCAGATGCCACACCTATGGTCCTTCATTATCAATACTAATGTAATCATTGATCCACACATGTCAACATAAACACAACTCTTTATTAAATGCCCTGTTCATTGTAGGCCCACCCAACATACATGGCCCAATCTCATCCGTGTGATGAGACAGGCTGAAGGAAGCATTCATTAATCATCTATCATCCTGTCTTGCCACTCCACTGCTCCAGCTGGGGAGTGGCACTAGTGTTTCAGGAGGTTGCGCTGCTTCTTCCCTTCATGTGAGGCTCTGTTGGGGCCTTGCACATCCTGAGTGTCTATCAGGTTTCGCCCTTGCCTCCATTCCCCAGATTCCATGTCCCCATTGCCTTGTTGGAGGTCCACAAGCCTGTTCTGCAAGACTGGTTAGCGGGTGCACATGAGATTGTGCAGGATGCAGCAAGCTTCCATGATCCTCCTCACGGTCTCTGGGCGATGCTGCATGGTGGTGAGAAGTACCTGGAACCTGTTGGCCAGAATGCCAAAGGCGTTCTCCACCACCCGCCTTGCCCTGGACAGCCTGTAGTTGAAGATCCTCTCTTCACGGGTGAGGCATCTGGAAGTGTAGGGCTTCATGAGGTAGGTTCTGAGGGAGAAGGTGTCATCCCCCACGATGAAGCAGGGTACATCTTGCGTGTCGTTGGGCAGGGGTTCTGGATCTGGGAAGCCCATGATGAGGTTGTGTTCCAGCCCCTCCTTGAGGTGACTGCTGTTGTATACCTGGGTATCTGAAGCTGACACGTTGCCTGAAGCATCGATGTACATGAACTTGTAGTCAGCATCGACCATGGCGAAGAGGACGATGCTAAAGAAGCCCTCTAGTTGAAATAAGTGGACCCCGACCTGGCTGGAGCTTTGCAGGCCACGTGCTTGCCATCTATGGCTCCAATGGTGTGGGGGAAGTTCCACCTCTGATACCACTGCTCTGAAACTTTCTTCCATCCTTCTTCAGTGGAGGGACACTGGAGGAGCTCCTCCAGGTATTCTTCGGTGATGGCCTGCACCACTTCTCTGACCACAATGCTGATGGTGTTGTGTGGCACCCTCCAGCCATACTGCATGCTTTTGTAGGTGGTCCCTGAGGCCAGGTGGCGCAGAGTCAGTGTCACCTTGAGCCCAGGGTCCAGGCTGGGCCGGAAGTTGGTGTTTGCCTTGGTCAACCTGGGTATCAGCCGCTGCACAACTTTGTCAAACATGGCTGGAGGCATCCTCATGAAGTTCTGGAATGCATGAGTGTCTTCGGTCCTCAGCTCCACCATCAGCTTGTTGTACAGTCCATACTCTGCTCTTCCCCCAATCCATCTTCGGACCCAGACGCTTCTTGGCCGCCTCCTTTTCTTCTTGTTGTAGAGTTGAAAAAGCCTGTGGATGGCTTCGCACTGTTGCAGAACAATGGTGGCTACCAAAAGGAGTGTGTTATGATCCATGGTGGAGATGACTGGATGCTAAGGAAGAGCAAGAGGCAGATGAAGGCTGCAGAGGTCTGCACAGCAGGGCTGCTGGACTGAAAGTGAGATCCAGGTGAGTTCCTCCCCCTTTTTATAGGCAACATAGGTTTTCCACTAGGTGTCCTTTTGCATCCTCTAGGCATCCTTAATATCCGAGATAGGTCCCCTCTGTGAACGTTTTTTCTGTTTAAAATGCTTTCTTTGCGAGCTGCATCCGCTTTCATCATTTTTCCGTCCGTGCTACTTACGCTGCGCATCCGTTCCGCATCCGTTCTGCTTCCTCCCTGTTTCTGCTTTTTGCTGGAGCGGATTTGAGTTGCGCGGATGTGCAGCGGATGCCCAGCGGATGCCCAGCAGATGCCTAGCGGATGTAGCGGATGCGTAACAGATGACGACGGATGCAGAACAGATGTTTCTCGTATGCCTAGCGGATGCAGAACGGACGCGTTGGATACATTTTCCACTCAAAAAGTTTTGAGCAGCTCAAATCTTTTTGAGCGGATAGAACCTCAGTCGATGGATGCTGGACGGATAGAGAGGAAGAAAAACGGATGCAGTGAGTACAAAACGGAAGCATCATGTTAACCAACGGATGGCAAGTGTTTCTCTCCATTTTACATCCTCTTTCCATCCGTTGGTGCAGTGTGACAGGGGCTTTACATTTGATGCCATATTGTCCACAGTTAAAGCAAGTCATTATTTGCTCTCTGTTGCAATATATGATTAAGCTTTACCACCAGATCTTCATAATATGGAGTAGGTTGATATAAAAGGATTGGACTCTTAATTTTTGAAATTTTAGTTAGGGAATACACAGGGATTCTGCAATAATTCCTGTTCAATAACACAGCACATCTCTTCTTCAACTCCATTTATAGCTGACAAGAATGAAGATTGAAAAAGGAACAACTGTTGTTATTCTTTCCACTGATAATATAGCCACAGAATATGAGTGAGAGAGTGAGAGAATTCTGTGCAAAATAAAAAATGAAAATATTATATTTCCCTTCAAAAAACTCATAACTTGTTCTTAACAATGGCATTTATGTTATGAGTTGCCTGCAAAATACAAATGTATTCTACTTCCTTCAACAGATTAGCTGCAATTCCAAACTTATCATCTTTGTTGACCTTTATATGGTTATGTTATCACTCAGTAGATAAATACTGCAAGCCTGCAGCCAAAATTTAGCTGTAATTGTTTTAAATAAAAAAAAAAAGACCACAGAAAACCATCATCAATGATCAGTTTTTCCCATCTGTATTCATGCCCTTGTACTCATGTCTTTCTATGACTGATCCAATTTTCTTGTCCCTGTCAATTGCTTTAAAAGGATGAGGAATAAAATAATAATAAGGAACAGGTGGAATAATGACTGATGTTAGACTCATTGGGGAAAATCTGTGATAGGTCAGAAATACATTGTTAGTGAGGGGAATTAGGCATTAGAATTAAATGTAGGAGACAACCATTTGGATTATGGAGGTTGCATGATTATTATATAATTTAGTATTCTTTATTATATGATTACTTGATCTGGATGTTAGGCTCTGCAAGATATTTTTATTTTGGTTTATTACATATTTCTGGATCTGATGAAACTCTTTAGCCAAAGTTATAAAGAGGAGTAACCATAAGCTCTTTGCATGCTCTTAGGTAGCATCAGTAATTTAAGGACTCACTGCGCAAGCTGACTTATCCACTGACCTTTAGAGACCATGACCTTGTGGAAAACATCAGTCAGAAAAACTCAAATGGCAATCCTGTATCTACTTACCCACATATAACTCTGAGGGAACTCAATGGAGTTAGTTTGTCAGTCATGTACTAATATGTAGTAGTACTTTTAATTTTATTGCCTCAGAAATGACTTCTCAGGATATTTATTATCCTGACAATGGGATATCCTGATAATGGGATATCTGTTTGAAATATCCATTGGGAAATTGTTTGAAGAAATATATTCTTATGACTTAAGTAGGTTGATTTGTTAAAAATAATTGTTTTGTGTTTATTGGACACCTCAAATAATATGTAAAAAAGGTTGCAAGTTAGATTTCCTGAGCTGGCATAATAACAATGTTCAGGATTCTCTAACTCATATAACTTGGTCATGTGCTATCATGGTCCCTTTTGCTATATTGCACATGGCAATATAGACTTAGGAAAACTATAGTAATTAGGTATGAAAATTGTAAATTTTTACCAAATGTGGCCATAAAGTGGAGTCAGCTAACAGACTCCACTCATTGGCCCAGCCATTGGCAGAATAAAGTCCCATCAGTGGCTGAAGCCTTGGACAGTGCTGGTTACAAAAAGCTGGCACCAGCTGTGACTGAGCCACTTTTTACTAAAAACTTCAATAAAGACATCTTTACCATTCCTGCTGTGTCCTGCCTCTCAATTCCGCGTACCCATCTAACACTGGCGATGAGAATGGGAACCTGAACTGCAGAGAGAACAAAGGACACCTCGTGGGTTTTAGATGCCATTTTACTGGCCATTGCAATGACCGTGACCCTGCCAACCAACATGGCACAACACTCAACAAAACTGTCACACCACCCGATGGCTATTCCCTATGACCCAGCAAAGGAGAAATAGGATTCAACCTGCACCTGGAAGTCAGCAGACTCCAAGCAGCCTCCGATGCACTGAAGAAAGCATTGTTTCTGACCTACTGTGACATCAAGATCTATGAGATGGCAGATGCCCTGTTGGCAGAGGACCTGCAGACTGTGTCCTGGCATGAGTTTCAAAGGGCTCTCAAGGGACATTATGGCCCCTCTCCCTCCTACCTGGCCAGCTGATAAGACTTTTACACACTTAGCCAGTGGGAGTGGGAGACGATAAATGCATTTATAGCTGATTTGTGGAGGATAGCAAAAAACTGCAGGTTCCCAGACACCGAAGGGATGATCAGAGATCGAATCATCCTGGGAACAAAGGATCCTGCACTCCAAAAGAAACTCGTGGCCTGAGAGGCTGTCTCCTTCAATGAGGCTGTCGATGAGGCATGATTTGCAGAGTCCTCTGATAACTCGACAGTGCAGAACAGAGGGACGGGGAAAATCCATGCAACGGCAACTGATTGCCACACCAATCGAAGTGACTCCAACACTGAAACAAACGAGGACGACAACGGAGACATGCATAAGCTGAAGTCTGGTAAGCCAGATGAGAAGCCAGGAAGTAGAGTGTGGGGGTTGTGGCGGAAACCACCACCACTCAGCATGCCTATTTAAAGACACTATCTGCCAAAGATGTGAGCACTGAGGCCACATCATGAAGGTATGCCAGGCTGTCCAACAGACCAGCAAACAAGGCAGGTGGACATCATCCCCCACAAGGCAACATGGCCACCAAGGGGGAGGGCAGAAGATCCCTGGTGGGAAATTTAAAAAGAGAGATGACACCAGGGAAGAAGAAGCCCTTTTCACCTTCATTGGCTACGTGCAGACCCAGGTGAGACATGCCAATGCCTATGAGGCCAACAAGGTAATGGCCACAATCTCCATCAAGGAAAAGCCTTGCCACATGGAAATTGACTTGGGATCCTATATATACATGATATCATGGGACACCCTCAAAACACACCACCCCAAGCTGTGATGAGAACAACTGGACCCACAGACTATCATACTAAGAGACGACCAGGGCAGCCACATCCCTGTGCTGGGCCGGAAAACAGTACACATCAAATATGGCCAATTTCAAGGGAACCTGCCACTCACAATAGTATACCAGAATTTGTCAAGTCTACTGGGAAGATAATGGTTTCAGCCAATACAGATCACTGTCACCGGTGTGCACACAGCAGAAACCACCACAACTGCAGCAGACATCATGGAACTGGAGCAGGAGTTCAGTGACGTCTTCGATGACAAACTGGGCAAGTACACGGGGACCCCAATTTCATTTAATTTAGACCTCAACATCACCCCGGTTTGCCTCAAACCACAGCAAGTTCTGTTTGCTCTCCAGCCCAAAATCAAAGAGCATCTAGATAAATTAATTGTCCAAGGGGTCCTCAAGCCTTTGGACCATGCCAAATGGGAGATTTCAATTGTCATCCCAGTTAAACCAGATGGGTCTATCAGGAATTGTGCTGACTATAAAACAACCCTGAATAAGGCCCTGCAACAAAGCGCCTACCCCATGCCAGTAGTACAGCACTTACTGAACAACCTGGGCAGAGGGACGATATTTGCCAAATTAGATCTGGCCCAGGCCTACCAGCAACTGCCTGTCAATGAGGCAACAGCTGAAGCACAGACCATCATCACCCACCAGGGCACTTTAAAATGCAAGCAGTTGCAGTTCAGAGTAAGCATAGCCCCGGTCTGTTCCAGAGTATTATGGAAAGTCTACTGCACAATATCCCGGGAATAATACCCTACTTCGATGACATGATCATCTCAGCCAGTAACCAGAAACAACTAATGGAGCAGTTAAGGACAGTACTGGGGAGATTCCAAGATGTGGGGCTGAAATTAAAAAGAAGTAAATGGCACATAGCTGTCCCCCAAGTGGAATTTCAGGGTATCCTGATAGACGCAGCAGCATCTGACCCACTCACAGAAAGCTGAAAGCAATACGGGAAGTCCCCACTTTCCAAAACAAAGCAGAACTGCAAGCCTTCCTGGGGTTGCTCAACTTTTATAATGTCTTTCTACCACAGAAAGCAATGATCACAGAACCACTCCATAGGCTGCTTGACAAGACCACCAGCTGGACCTGCAGACAGTGTGAGGCTGACGCATTCAATAAAATAAAAAACATCCCATCATCCAACAGCATACTCATGCAATAAAGTGAGACACTGCCATTGATACTCACATGCTATGCCTCCCCTTATGGAATAGGAGCAGTCCTCAGTCACAAACTACCCAACGGGACAGAAGCACCCATCACATACTTTTCAAAAACTCTATCGAAAACACAAAGGAACTATAATCAAATTGACAAGGAAGCGCTTGCCGCAGTAGCAGGGGTCAAATGTTTCCATGAATATCTGTACAGAAGACAGTTTGATGTCATCACAGACCATAAACCACTGCTGGTCATCTTGGCAGGAGACCCACACCCAACATCCTATTGCCCAGGATGTTAAGATGGACTGTGTTCATGGCCGCTTATAGGTACCATCTAATTCACCAGCCAGGAAAAGACATTGTTAATGCTGATGCGTTGAGCCGCTGTCTCCTTCCAGATATCATCAAAGACCCAGCACCCTCCACCACAGTACTCCTAATAGAAGAAATGCAGCCCAGACTGATGATGTCTGCAGAAATTGCCAGACTTATGGTGCATGACAAAACTGTGGCAGAGATTTTGAACTGGGTGTGGAGAGGTTGGCTGGAATCCATAGAAGGAGATCAATTCAAAGCATATAAACACAGGCAGGCTGAGTTGTCTGTACTCAAGGGTTGTATACTATGGGAAAAAAGAGTGATCATCCTTACTCCACTAAAGAACAAAGTCCTAACAGTACTACAAGAGGGCCACCCGAGGATAGTCTGCATGAAGGCCCTAGCTAGAAGCTATGTATGGTGGCTGGAACTGGACAGAGAAATAGAAACCTGGGTCGTCACCTGCACTCCCTGCCAAGAGACCCAGCCACCCCCCCCCCCCAGCAGCCAACCCCAAAAAGTGAGAGACCTACAGCACCATGGGTCCATATACACATCAACTTTGCCAGGCCCTGCCAAGGGCAAACATTCCTGATAGTGGTCGATGCATACTCCAAATGGCTAGAGGTAATCAGAATGACTACTACCAACACCAAAGCGACCATAAAAGCCCTTTGGAAGCTGTTCTCTACCCACGGACTACTGGACATCCTCATCTCAGATAACAGCCCCCAGTTCACATCTCAACTATTCGAGGGTTTCCTAGCTGGACGAGGAATCATACACACACTCTCAGCACCTGCACATCTCAGCACAAAAGGGCAAGTGGAACAGATGGTCCAAACAACCAAGGAAACCCTCAGAAGAATGGGCAAAGGGGACTGGCAGAAAAGGATCAACAGAATGCTGCTAGCCAATACATCATGCCCCATTCAACAGCACACAGCAGCCCAGCAGAACTATTAAGGGGCCGAAAGCTCCGATCAATGCTAGACAGAGTATACCCAAACTACTGTCCCAAAACCCCAATAGACTCCACTGGGAAGTGTAGGAACTTTTCCATAGGGCACCTGGTCTATGCACACAATTACACAGGGGGGGCTATTTGGGTACCCACTAAAGTCACTGCAATCTCTGGGCCCAGATCCTATCAAGTCGAGACAGAGGAAGGCAAACAGTAGGAAAGACACATCAACCAAATCAGATGCCGAATCCCAACCACAGACAACCAAACAGAAAGCCAACATGAACAAATGAAACAGCCCCTAGCAGAGGCCCTAACCATAGAACTAACCTCAAACCCGAATAGAACATGAGGACACCTACCTTGTGAAGAGGAAGTCCCGGGAAGTACATCTGAGGCCTTAGGCTCAATGGTTCCTTGCCTCACCATGAGGTGACTTCAAGACACTTCCTCAGGTGGGGACTGGAGTGGCGGAAGACCTGACTGCTCGGGCCACCGCCCCAGGAACAAGTGAAGTGCGCAGGTCCAATCGCACCACATGAAGCCCCGCCTATCTATGCGATTACGTGAGGTAAGCTGGTGCTGATTACGTGAGGTAGGCTGGTGCTGATTGGGTGGACACTAACTAGGAGGGAAGGGGTGTTAAATATTACCAAACATGGCCATAGAGTGGAGTCAGCTAACAGAGTTCACTCATTGGCCCAGCCACTGGAGGGAGAAATAAAGTCCCATCAGTGGCTGAAGCCTTGGACAGTGCTGGTCATAAAAGGCTGGCGCCAGCTGCAGCTAAGCAGTTTTTTACTTAAAACTTTAATAAAGACATCTTTACCGTTCCTGCTGTGTCCTGCCTCTCAGTTCCATGGACCCATCTAACAAAAATGTAATTGGGTAATAGGAATAACTTTGAGGAACAGAAGAAAAATGTATAACCAAAAGTTAGATTTAACAAAAATGGAATCCAGGACAGAAATATAATTTGAAGAAGCATTTCAGATTTGCTCCTCACTGATTCTCATGAAGATAAAGGGATAGAAGGGAAAAGCATAATTAAGGCTTGCAAACTTTGTTGCTGTATCCCTGTAATAAAACCCTGCTGTATAATAAAAGAATTCATAACTTGGTTTCCTAGTCTGGTCTACCTGAAAGGGAACCCAGCAAATGTGATGGAATTTGACTTTTTATGAAGAACTCTGACTTTATTCAGCCAGAAGTTCAGCAAAGAGAATTGTTTTTAAAAAGATGGAAAGAAATTTAGTTTCCTATTATTAACAAAGGTCTTTTATCAGTGTTTGAAATGTCTTCATATTCTAAAAATAAGTTTCTATCTATCTGATATTTAGTAATAAGTTTAAGCATTGAATTAATTTTAAATTATACAGATTTTGTCCTATTCTTTTCTCGGTTTCCTTTATTTCCTGTTAAATTTTAGTTCATTTCACTAATATATGGATTCTTTAGTGTATAAAGCTTATACAGACCAATCTTCAAGCTTTGTCTCCAATGATACCAATGTAAATAAATTCTATTTTTTTTCCTTTGGTAAATTCACACAATTAACAACAACAATTACAACAACAATATATTCAAGAATAATTGAGGAGGGGCAGATTGTCCTGGCAGCAAGTTGAAGCAGGTTAGATCTACAAGGCTCTAATAATTTCCACACATGCCTTCTAAAAATGAAAACAAAACAAATACCAATAGTCTTATATGAAATCAGAAATGGTTATTATTTATCTTTGGCAAAGAACAACTTTGGCAAAGTACAACCAAAACATGAAATTTAAAAACTGTTCTGCAAAGAATCTTTTGTCTGTGAATACTTTCCCATAAATCTGCTCATGGAAAGAAAAGCCATAAATTGCAATGGCAGCCAATAAATTTGGCTACACTAACAAATGTTTATAAAGAACAAAAACAAGAGCTGCCAGTTGGGGGTCCACCAAAGTTAACAACATTATTTTAATTATGGTACTATTTTGGGTTAAGAATATGACAGACCATATGTTTAAAGCTGCAGTATTTTGAAAGGCTGGCATAATAATCTATTTGACAGTTGCTTCATTCTCCTAATTTCTTTAAAATGATTGTAGTGAGTGGTGGTAGACCTTACTTAAATTCCAAATTATTATTTCCAAAAATAGTCATCAAAACGTCATAGGCATACTATCCATTCTACCTTGAAGATTCAGCTATATAGTTTTTCAGGCATTATCTTTATTTTTTAAAACAATATTATTTTTCTTCCATGGAAAACAAGCAAGCTATCATTTGAAAAATAATCTCCAAACAAGCAGCTTTCTACAAGAGCAATAAATGTACTTTAGGTTCAGATATCCAATACAGAAAGCTTCAGTAAAATAATCTTGAAGAGTTTTGTTTAGATGTGATTTAGCATAATTTCCCCATTCCTGGAACCTGAAATCATTTTATAGACCAGTTCTGCATATTGCTGATGTCTAAATAAGAAATTGCAGCAAAGCAAACCTAACAAAAAAGTTTGGGCCAACATTGCTTTTAAGCTATATGAAGCTAATGGCAGCCTTAGTGGTTTCATTGAGATTATAGCAATGCCAAGATACTCTTCTTGGCAAGAGAAATGTCTAATGATACAATGTTCTCATATGCACTGCTGGCTTCTGCCATTCCTCCATGTATTTTGGTTACTTCTTACACTACCATCCTGTTTATTTTATCACTGCTGAAATTTAGATTTTAAGCACATCAGGGATACTTGTCAGTGTAGATAATATAATAATAAAGCTGTGGAAAAGCCAAATGAAATAGTAATTTATATAAACATGCCATCTGTCAGTTAGAATTCTTAATTGTATATTAATGTCTCTTTTTTAAAAATACCGTACAACTATCATTCTTGAAGTAACCTCCTTCCCTCAGCTATAGTTTCTGAATTCGTGATGTATTTGTGCAGTACAACTATCATTCTTGAAGTAACCTCCTTCCCTCAGCTATAGTTTCTGAATTCGTGATGTATTTGTGCAGAATACATGATCTTGTTGACTATAGAAAAACAATATTAGGAAAAATATTGAAATCTGGCTGGCCAAAATCATTGGTCTGCTAATTAAATCTTAACAGTAAATAAACAAATAAAAATTTGGTGAAAATAACCAATAATTTTAAAACATGAGTTTATCAGCCACTTTATTAGATTTTATTTATTTATTTATTTTGTCAAGCGATTATTATATAACAGTTATAAGTATAACCATGGTTATGAATACATGAAGTAGATACGAATAAGAAAAAAAAAACAATAGGACAGGGACGGTAGGCACGTTGGTACACTTATGCATACCCCCTTCAAACCTCTTAGGAAAGGGGTGAGGTCAATAGTAGAAAGTCTAAGGTTAAAGTTTTTGGGGTTTGGAGTAAAAAACCAGAGTCAGGTAGGGTATTCCAGACATTGATCTCTCTGTTGCTGAAGTTGTATTTCCTGCAATCAAGTTTGGTGCAGTTTACCTTGAGTCTATATCTATTGTATGATCTTGTATTGTTGTGGTTGAAGCTGAAGTATTCATTGACAGGTAGGACATTGCAATATATAATTGTATGTACTATACTTAGATTGGATTGAAGGCGGCGTAGTTCTAGGTTGTCTATGTCTAAAATTTCAAGTCTGGTGGCATAAGATATTCTGCTATGAGTAGAGGAGTGGAGAACTCTTGTGAAATATTTCTGGACTTTCTCAACTGTATTAATATCAGATATGTAATGCAGGTTCCAGACTTATGAGCTGTATTCAAGTATTGGTTTAGCAAGTGTTTTGTATGCTCTAATTAGTAGTGTGATATTACCAGAGAAAAAGCTACATAAGATTAGGTTAACAACTCTTAATGCCTTTTTGGCTATGTAATTACAGTGGGCTCTAGCACTTAGATCATTAGAAATGAGTACTCCAAGGTCCTTGACAAAGTTTGGATCATCAAGAAGGTCTTGACTATTCAGCTTGTGTTTTAATTTATGATATTTTTTTGCCAATATGTAAGACAGAACATTTATTTGTTGAGATTTGAAGTTGCCATTTGTTTGACCATTCTGACATATAGTCGAGGTCTTTTTGAAGGATAGCAGTATTGTCGGTGGTGTTGAATAGCTTTACATCATCAGTGAAAAGAGCACAGTTGTTCTCAGTACGATCACAGAGGTCATTTATGTAGAATATGAAGAGAGTTGGTCCTAGAATGCTGCCTTTGGGGACACCATTGTTGATAGGTACATGATTTGATAGGACAGTCCCAATTTTGACCATTTGTTGTCTATTTGACAGGAATGCTTCTATCCAGTTCTGAAGGTTATCCAGAGATACCATAAGATTTTAGTTTTAGGAGTAGTTTGTTGTGTACCACTGAATCAAAGAAGTCTTTGTAAATTGCATCAATTGCTTTGCCCTGAATGAGTTGTGTAGTCCATATGTTTTTGCAGTGTAAGAGTTGCAGATTACTGGTAGTTTTTTTCTGAAACCAAATTGTTTGTTAGAGAGTAGGTTATTTGTCTCTAAGTGGAGGATAATGGATTGGTTAATAATTGATTCCATGACTTTACAGGTGACACAGCATAAAGAGATTGGTCTGGAGTTTTCAAGTAGGCTGTGGTCTCCCTTTTTGAAGATTGGGAGACCATGGCTAGTGACCATAGTTTTGGCAAGGAACTGGTCCTAAAAGACTTTTCAAAGATTATGCTTAGAGGTTCGGCTATGGCAGTGGATAGCTTTTTTAAGAAGTAGGCACATATTCCATCTGGTCCAATAATTAGAGATAATTTTAGATTGTATAGTGCTTTTTCAACATTGTCTTCTATAAAATCGATCTGTATTAGATCATTGTAATTGTCTGTGGTTCGACTAGGAAATATTGGGCATGATCCATTGCTGTTTACAAATACGAAGCCAAAGAATGTGTTAAAGAGGTTGGCTTTGATGGTATGATCATTGCAGTCTTTACCATTAGATCCTTTCAAGGGTATGATGGACCTAGAGTCTTTTAGTTTGTTGTTTATAAAGTTGTAGTTTAATGTGATAATTGGTGCATACAGTCTTTATCTGATGGTATACTTTTTTGTACTGGCTTTAAAGTTGGCAATGTGACCAGATTTGTTTTTCCACCAAAAGGATTTCTTTTTTATTTGGAGCTTCCTTATTGTTATGGGTAATTTGTTTTTTTTCTGATTTGAGGAGTTGTTATTGGTACATATAGTTTGACTTCTTTTGACTTCAAGTAAAAATATGTTGTAATGGTCTTCAATAGTATTGCATCCAGTGAATAGAATTTGCCAATCAAGAGATGAGAGATCATTGTCTATAAGAGCATTTTTGCCTTTTTTGAAGTTTTAATTGGGATCCTGTTGTTATGATGATTTTTGTGAGGACGTATGTTGAGACAAAAGTCAATCATGCTGTGGTCACTGTTGGAAAAGGTTCTTTAATTTGTATTCCATAAATTGAAATCAAACTGCAGCAGAAGATGAGATCGAGGCAGTTGTTAAGTCTAGTGTTGTTGGTTATTAGTTATTCCAGTCCCAGATTTGCTACAGCATTGTAGAGGTTGCATGTATGGGTTTAGTTGTACATTTGTTTATGGTCCACTTAATATGAGGTAGATTGAAGTCATCAAGAAAGATAAAAGTGTGTGGGCAGGATGTTGCCCATGTTAGTAGTGAATTTAGATTGTTTACATGTTCAATGTCATAATCAGGGGCTCTGTAATATAGTAAGAACCAAAATGTGATATTTAAGGACAGTTCACAGATGATGGTCTCAGGAATAGCAATTTGGATGTTTTTTAGATGTAGGGATTTTTTATAGAAGATAGCAATGCCATCTCTTCTGCGGATTTCATGATTTGATCGGTAAACATGATAGTCTCTTACTGTGGTTATGGAGTCAGGGAGAGATGCATTGAGCCATGTTTCACAGACAAATATGATGTCGAATTTAGCCATATTTAGTAAGAGGAGAAATTCAGGTATTTTATTCACAAGGCTTCTTGCATAGTAGCTTAAGTAGCTTGCATTTAAGGCCAGTTGTAGTTGGAATTGAGGTAATTAAAGGTGTGTGTGTCTAGTTTTTGGTGATGGTGGATTGGATGAAGTAGGGTTGGTTGCCCCAGTTGTGGGTTGTGTAGCTTACTTTTCATACAATCAGCATGGTAGTCAATGTATAAGTCCTTCTCTCCATTGTCTAGATGTTTTTTGAGTTCTGTGCAAAGTTCACAGGAGCAGATTCTTTGCAGTATAGAAAAGTCCGGTCGTGAGCAAAGTTTGTTATGGATGGGATTGGTTTTAGCAGTGGCGTTTATTGTATGAATGAATATCCGTTTGCTGGTCACATTTTTGCAAACAACTCTACAAAATCTTGGGGCCATCATTTTATTTGAACTCAGGGCCATCTCTGGTTATTTCAATGATATCTTCAGGAGAGATGTTTGTTGTATTGGAGTTGCTTATGATATTGTGAACTTTGGTGATATCATCAGATTCGTTAGTGTCTTCAAGACCAAATAAGATGTTCAAGGATTATTTCTTTGTAAGCTAACAATTTATAGAAAGATACAACAGAGCAACATATATTTTTATTTAATATTTCTGCCTAGTAAAAACTGAATTTTTAGAAGCCATAATGCTTTGGAGACATGCAAAATGACAGTGAGGTTTAGGTTTTTTGTAACACTGTTTGAAGACTCAGAGAGAATATAGGATCAATGAGGATCAAATTACAAATCCTAACGATTTATCTGCAAGGAATGAAGCTATTAAGAATCTTTTAAATGCCTCACAAAGAGGGAAGTCATACTGCAAGTCAGAACATCCATACATTCTTCTATTGTGTAGAAAATGAATAACTAGTTCCTCTATTAGTCAAAGAGTTATTACCAAAGTTTAAGGAACATTCTTTCCTAATAAACACAGATTACTTGAATCTGCATTGTGAAAATTTTTGTGTCAACATTATTCCAGACACTAGTACACCCAAAACTGAGATTCTTACAGAGATGGCTGACTATATTTATCAAAAGGAAAAGAGAATTGGTAATTAAAGTCCCTCTTAATTTTTTTGATTTTTTTTAAATTTTATTTAAAGTGCATACAATTCATCTTCCATTTAATGGTGTGTCATCTGGGTACAAATATCTTGTGCAATAACAATTATCTGGGTACATCTGGGTACAAATATCTTGTGCAATAACAATTAAAATTTACATCCATGTTCTTTACTTTGGTATTAATTAAGTATTTCTTCATTCTGTTGGTTATCTATGATGTGCAGGAAAGCAACTGTGTGGGGTTTTTTAAAATATAATGCAGGAATGAATATAGATGTTCTGAGCTTGCAATATTTTCCAAACTATCCCCCTTTTTACAGGACTGGGAAGTCTATAATATAAATAAAAGTTTATACAATAGAGTTTCTAAAGGTTTGCGTGGAAATGAAGATTACTATTGATCTAATTAAAACAAAAAGTAATCTGCATGGGCAGATTCATAAAGATGAATTCACAGAATTGGATTTTTACAATGAATGCTTTTGCCAACTCTCTCAAGACACAATTATCAATTTAAAAACTCCCTTAGCACAACAATATCAGCAGAGAGAACAATATAACAGTTGGGGCTTCAGAAATAACAATAACATTGTAATAAAATGAACTGACAAAGGAAAATAAGTTACCATCATGACTAAATGGATTATGTCCAGAAAACCAGGAACCAACTCACTAATACTTACTTACTTTCCTACTTTCTTTCTTACTTTTTTCTTTCTTTTTATCTGTTACCCATCTTGCTATAAGTGTTTGTTTCACTTTCTACAGAAAATACAAAAATCTAACCACTAAGACAATCTGAAGCAATGAATCAGAAACAACTGGAATACTAGATTCCATGTATTCAGACCGTATTTCACCAGAAGTTCAATAGCAATAGCACTTAGACTTATATATCACCTAACAGTGCTTTTCAGCCTTCTCAAAACGGTTTACAGAGTCAGCATATTGCTCCCAACAATTTGGGTCCTCATTTTACCCAATTTGGAATCATGGAAAGCTGAGTCAACCTTGAGCCTGGTGGAATTCAATCTGCCAAATTGCAGTGGGAGTAGCTTGCAGTACTGCATTCTAGCCACTGTGTCACCGAGGCTCCTACTACATTAGAGGCTCCTACTCAAGCTATATAAAGCCCATGTCACACTGGCCAACAGATGCACAAAGGACACAGCGGACGAGCAAAATGTTCCATCCGTTGTTATCCGCTCTCAAAAGGGGCAAAAATTTGCATAACTGGAGCGGATAACATGGAAGCGGGGAGGACGCAGGGCGGATGCAAAGCGGATGCGGAATGGAAGCCCAGCGGATGAAAGTGGATGGGAGCGGATGGGAGTGGATGGCACATCCGCAGGGCTTCCGGGGGCCCTCAGCGAATCGGACGCGGAACGGAAAGAGCGGATGCACAGCGGATGCACAGCGGAAGCCTAGCGGATGCACAGTGGAAGCCTAATGGATGCCTGGCATTAATTGCACATGCGGGGAGGATGCATTGCGTCAGCCCCGTGGATATAACGGAAGCAGCTCGGAAGCAGGTCACCATTCAGAGGAAAGACCTGCTACCGGACACATCGACTGCCTTGCCTGCCCTGCCTGCATGTCTGCCTGCCAGCCTTGCTGCCAGCCTTGCTACCAGCCTTTCTGCCAGCCTTTCTTTCTGCCAGCTTCCCTGCCAGCCTTCCTGCCAGCCTCCATGCCAGCCTTGCTGCCAGCCTGCCTGCAAGCCTTGCTGCCAGCCGGTCTGCCTGCCAGCCTTGCTGCCTGCCTTCCTGCAAGCCTTGGTTCATGTCTGCCTGCCAGCCTTGGTGCCTGCCCGCCTACAAGCCTTCCTGCCAGCCTTGGTTCATGTCTGCCTGCCAGCCTTGGTGAATGCCTGCCTGCCAGCCTTCCTGCCAGCCTTGGTTCATGTCTGCCTGCCAGCCTTGGTGCCAGCCTTCCAGCCAGCCTTGGTGCCTGCCTCCCTGCCAGCCTTCCTGCCTGCCTTGGTGCCAGCCTCCCTGCCAGCCTTCCTGCCAGCCTTGGTTCCTGCCAGCCTCCCTGTCAGCCAGCAACCCCACAACCATGCGGAAGCACAGCAAGCCTCAGCCATCTGCTGCCAGCCCCCAAGAGGGACAGGGCTATCATCCCGTCCCCTGGCCCTCACTCTGGTTCTGCTGGGGCTTCTGCAGCACGGGCTCGCTCTTCTGGGGCTGGGGCTTCTGCTACTTCTGTTTCTGGAGGAGCTGATGACAAGCACTCCAGCACCAGCCACCTCCACAGCACCTGCACCCTTCACCCCTGAGACTGAGCGACCAAGAGGAGTACCAGAGAGTCAATTTTGTCTTATAGCTTGTTGTTAATAAAGTCTATTTATGATTCACACACTTGCTTCATTCCTTTTTTTTCATAAAGTGCTGGAAACTTTTAGAAATGGTTTAAGCCTTTGCATGCTTGTGGGATGGGTTAGGATAGCAGTGGGATAGATAAACCTCCAGTGCAAGCATAGTGGGACTGTATGGTCCAGCCTCCCAGGTGCCACACCTATGGCCCTTTATTATCAATAATAATGTAATAATTATCCACACATATCAACATAAACACAACTCTTTATTAAACGCCCTGTTCATTGTAGGCCAACCAAACATACATGGCCCAATCTCATCCGTGTGATGAGACAGGCTGAAGGAAGCATCCATTAAGCATCTACCATCCTGTCTTGCCACTCTACTGCTCCAGCTGGGGAGTTGCACCATTGTCTCAGGAGGTTGCGCTGCTTCTTCGCTTCATGTGAGACTACAGATTTTCTGTGAAAATTAAACTCTGTAGGCAATCTTTCTAACAACAGCATTTCTGTCAGTAAGGATGGTGAAACACTATTTACCAACATTTTTCAAAAACATGATTTTGAAGCCATCAACACTATAACTACTTAAACCCTGTTTTATTCATCAATTCTGTTTGATCTTCTATTTTCATATTTTTGTCAACATGTTTGCTGGGGACAATTTAAATTGTGGCAAGTGTATGCCTAAATTTCTTTGGAAAATAAAAAAGAAACATGAGTTAAATATGAGATGTTATTCTTATTTTCTTAGTTATATATTAGTATCTGTCTGTCTGTCTATCATCCATCTATGGCAAAAGAATATTCCTTGTATTAAGCTGCATAATAATTTACTAACCCTAAATATTTCATCTTAGCACTAACATCTTGACAATAACAATTCAATACAAATCATTGGCACAGCTGGTGGCTTCTCAATACATTGATTAAAATGCTACATTAGTATAGTTGCTCTACTCTGCTCACAAAAGCTTTAACTTCTTTATAAATATTTGTAATTGAAAAAGGTACTACCAGATTCCTCCTTTTTTTGTCCCTACAGACTAACATGACTGTTCTTCTACAACATAGGCAGTGATTTACTGAAACTTTGGTTCAAGGTGGAATCATATATGCAAATTGACAAAAGTATGGGGTTTGTCATATCGTTAGATTTCCTGAATTTTTGAAGGAACCAAGAACTGTTTTCAGAAAGCTAAAAACACTTGAACCTGATTAGTACTTGGATGAGAAGACACCAGGAATTACCAATGAAGCTAAATGAAACTGGATTTTTTTTTTAAAAAAAAAAGCAATAACAAACTAAGTGGATATGTTAATAAAAACACTAGGATTTGAATTCAGTTAAAAGAAGGCTTTTAGTTAAAAGAAGGTGGAAAAATGTGTAGCAGATCTGAAATTTATTTCTAATATTGCATAATATAAATGAGAACATTCTTGAATTTATTTTAAACATTGGGAGGAAAAGTGACAATGTGTATTTTTATGTGCCAATAATATGTTTTATGTGTTTTTCTGACAATATGGACTTTGATATGTCAATAACAAATATCTGATTATTAGACAGCAGAATGCAAAGAGTAACTTTTTAAAAAATATTCATTAGTTGCAAAGGGAATGGCCTATGTCATTCTGCTTGACTGAAAATAATATATTTTATAAGAGATTGTGTGTTAACATTCAGCAAGTGATGCTGAATTGCTCGGATCATGTACAATGCATCTCAAAAAAGCCCAGCATATTCTAACCAAGCTTGGTTATTCTGTTTGCCCCTGGTTGTTATTCTTGAAGCAAAAGTAATACATGCAGAGAGGGCCCAGTTCAATTGTTTATTTTATATGAAATAAAAAATAAAAAAAATGCTGCCTGTCAGATAGCTCTTCATTTTAATCATTATACTCCCTTTTCATCAGATTAAGGGATTACACTGAGCACTTCAAGTAAGATTTAGGTATTTGCAAATACCAAGTTACAATTATCGTGTTTGACCGTCAGTCAAGCAGGTATTAGTCAGTTGGATAATGTCCCCAAGCACTTGAGAAAATAAATCCTTTTACGCAGGTCTTCACTTGCTGTTAACAGTAAGTCAACTGTTTAAACTGTCTGATAGCATGTGAGGATGTTTAAATAGAACGTAATAGGATTTGGCTAGTGCACTTTTTAATATCTCAAATGGATTATGACTCTACATTATGGAAATCCCCTCTTTCTGATTATAGATATCTTTATGCAGATCAATTATTTGAAATTATATTGCCATTCTTCTAGAACATGATAAATTCTACCTGCCTTGCACATCTCTCATTCTCATCAGTAGCCACTAATCTGAGATCATGTTGAATTTTTTGCTATACAAATGTTAATCAAGAACCTCCTTCCTATTTCTTCCTATTCATCAGATAAATGAAACAGTTTTCGGAGGAACTGCCAAGAGTCTACCACATTTTTAGATTGGTGATACTCAAGGCATTAGCATTTCATACGTTCAGATGATATATGAAATTAGATTGTCATTTTTCTTCTTAATGGAGGCACAGATAAGAAATACCCTTTGTAATTTGAAGCTATTACTTCTATGGAAAGGGCTTTTGTTTCTGAAGACCTGCAAGTAGCATCAAGAATATATTTGGTGAGGTTAAGAAGACAAATATACCAAATTGGAGTTTTTTGTGAGATACTTAACAGAAGCTTATTGGGATATAGAGCTGAATCAATAGAAAGCCAAGGTCAGAATAAATATTTTCATTCTGCTTTTTCAGAAGTTATATTTTTAGTAATCTGACTTCAGAAAAAAAGATTAATAGCACACACTTGATTGTGTGTTTGGTTGGTGATTGTTTTTTCAGACAAGTTTATAATTCTTTTCAGAGAGTGAGGTTTGGATAAAAATGATTGTTGTAATCAGTTTGAACATCACCAATCATTCCAATATTTACAATCATTTTAAGGCTCATTTGAAAAACAGGTTACTAGGCTCCATTTTTTGACCACTGTAAAATTACAGAGACATTTATAGCCTAATAATAGGTTCTAATGTGAACTACATATAACATAATAAGCAAAGTGAAATCTGACTTTTTGGTAAGCAAGAATGATAATTTTGTTCCATGGGACTCCTACGATTAACCATCAGAGATAATACATGAATGAACCTTAGAAATACAGGTCTTGCTATTTAAAACATATTTTATTGCACATTCTCTTTCAGCAATTTTTACTGAATTCATTTTGTTTTCATTTTTTGCTCTATGTTGCTTCCCACTATGCTAATGAGAAACGTCTACAGTCTGCAAGTATAAAACATAGGTAATTTTTGATCTACATGTTTTTCAGGAACAGCCATCTTGGATAATTATATGTTATACAGAATCAGACTTTGCATATTTTTCTCAATATTTTGCTCAAGTATATTTCCAGAAGGCAGAAGGAAAAGGGAAAATAACTTTAAAACCAAAGATGCACAGCTACATTAATTGGAATTCTCAACAAACCAAAAACCCAATCTAGTGCCTAGTCAATGCCAGACTACTTACATTGTGGAATGCATCTCCATGAAAGAGTGCGAGAAATTATAACGTAAGTCTAAAATATATAAAGGATGGTTGCTGGAACTGGGTACATCTGGTTATATGAAAAGAAGGACCAGTGTTCCAATATCTCAGAGGCTGCCACAAAACAGAGGGAGTTAAGCTATTCTCCAAAGCACCTGAGGGTAGGTCAAGAAGCAATAGGTGGAAACTAATCAAGGAGAGAAGCAACTTAGAACTAAGGAAAAATTTCCTGACAGTTATAACAATTAATCAGTGAACAATTTGCCTCCAGAAGTTGTCAATGCTCCAACATTGGAAGTTTTAAAGAAGAGATTAGATAACTATTTGTCTGAAATTGTCTAAGGAGCGGGTTGGACTAGAAGACCTGCAATGTCCCTTCCAACTCTGTTATTCTATTCTAAATGTGGGTATATGAGGTAACCATACAGTATATGGTGCTATTGCAATGTTACAAAATATTATCTATGATATTTAGACTTTCTACTTGAGTTGCACAGTAGCATCCAAAGTACAGATTTTTTTTTTGCAAAAATTTGTATATTAGGAAACTCCCAGCCCTCTTTTTCTTTTTCTTCATTTAAAGTAATCAGTTATACTTTGCATAATTACTATTTGTTGCTTTGTTAGTTTATAACATATTTTGTTATAAACTATTTATTTATATTTGATTTGGTTGGGCTTGGTTGCCATTAAATCCTGCCAAACTGTTGGCAGTTTACAACAATAAAAATCTACAATAAAGAAATAAATCCTCCATGTTAATTTATATATCAGAACCAAATGACAATTATTTCTGCATTATTTCTAATTAGTTTACTAAGATAAATAATAAACCAATTAGTAATAGTTGGATTTATCACTGATATGGTCTTCTGGCTTCTTTGCAGAATATAAAGAAAAATAAATGAGAAGTATATCTTCGCTGATGAACTCAGCAGTGCAGGGGTGGGATTCTACCAGTTCGCATCTATTCGCTAGAACTGGTTGTTAACATTATAAGTAGTTCGGAGAACCAGTTGTTGGAAGAAATTACTGGCCTAATCCTGTAAGGAAGGCAGGAAGGAAACATTCTGGTGTTGCTTACAGAAACTGCCTCTCCGTTAACCCTTATTACTTTCTTGGCAGGACTAGACTTCCTGTCTCAGGAACTTCTCTGGAGTTTTTTCCCTTTCTTTGCTGGTACTTTGCTTGTGTGGAGTGACCATTCAAAGTTAAAATGGCACTGAAAAAAGTGACTTATGACCATTTTTCACACTTACGACTGTTGCAGCATCCCCAAGTCATGAGAGGCCAGGCAAGGAGATGCGTGCCTTTATGTGAGTGAAATTGAGTTGGCCATGCCCAGCCAATAATATGACCACCAAGCCACACCCACCAACTAAACCATGCCTACAGATCCAATGCTAAAAAAATTGAATCTCACCCCTGCAGCAGTGCCACTGTAAATAGATTGATATCATTGAGTGAGAAGTCAGGTCAAACTCTACAAAAGGCAATGAGAACAAACTTGAATACTGAACTTGTCAAACTCATTTTGCTGCTGTTTTCCTTCCCTAAATTACAGCTTTTTGAGTGCAAGCTGTTGAATAAATGCAGTACAGGTCAAAGAATGAAAAATGAGTTTCTACTTAAACCTTTGTATTATACTTTAAAACAGGGATCACCAACCTTTTCGACCTCAGGGACCACCAAACTCATAATTTTAAATCCCAGGGACCACTAATATGAATTTTGACTGACAGTGGTTTGCTGACATTGGTGGGAGACAGAGAGAGAGGGAAAGAGAGATATCTGATCTGACCTCTCTCTCCCCCCCCCCCACTCTCACACACAAACACACAGAGGCAGGGATGGGATTCAAATTTCTTAACTCATTCTGTGGGTGTGGCCTAATTTTTGGGTGTGGCTTGGTGGTCATGTGACTGGCTGGGCATGGCTCGTATGTAAATATTATAAATATTTATGTAAATATTGAATTTTTTATAAAAAAGAGAAACTTTTACCCAAAATCAGGCAAAGCAAGCAGGCAGATTGAGTTGGTCACAGAATCACAGATTCACTCAGAAATCTATCATTCTGCCATCGGCTACCTGAATCTGTCACATAAAATTTGCTTTCAAGCAAACTCACAAAATTAACCTTGTATGTAATATTGAATTTTTTATTCTGAAAAAGGGCAACTTTTACCCAAAATCAGGCAAAGGAGGCAGGCAGATTGAGTTGCTCACAGAATTCACCCAGAGATCTATCTTTTTACCATTGGCTACCTGAGTCTGCACTGAATAATAGAAGCTTCAGTCATAAGGAAGGTTTGGCTCTGCTTAAAAGCAGAGCCGAAGATCTAAAGATTAGCTAGAAAGCAAGAAATCCAACAATTTCCTGCTTTCTAACTAATCTAAATATCCTAACACAGCAGAACAGCTAATGGTTGGGGATAAAAAAGGAAAAATAGCATCTTAGCAGGCAAATTTGCCAGGTAAGGAGTGAGTGGGTAGAAAGGGTTCCCGCACGCCTTCTGGGTGGCACAGCCTTGTGTTCCCACGCAAAAATGGATTAATTGCTTTGGGAGGTGGTCTGGGGGTGACATTTCTCTGTGGACCATCAAAATTTTCTCATGGGCCACCGGTGGGCCATGAACCATAACTTTAAAATGTGTTTTCCTGGCCTTAGTTTTCCTTAATTATAACTCACTGACTATAATGGATTAACCCATTGGGGGAAAATGAAGGAGATGTCCTTTCCTATTTATATTATTGGATTTTATTATAATTGAAATAGATTTTCTTTTCCTTTATTTACTTCTACTTATTTAAATGTCCAGAAAGAATCAAAACAGAAACTGAGAATGTTTTTGTTTTTTAGAGTATTCAAAGCAAATAGTTATCTATTGGTAAGTAGAAGTGTCCTTTTAATAACATGTAGTTTATGTTTAGTGCAGTGTATCATTTGACCTGAAAGTTCAGCATTTTCACTATGATGTATTAGATTCATTTCTTATTAAAGAGAAGGGTTCTTTTTATTGGAGAAATAACATTTCATTCTGTATAAGTAAGGCATCTAAAAATTATTACTGGGAAAACTCTTGCGAAAAGAAAAGAAAGGGAAATTATATTATAACTTAGGTTTCACTCAAATAGGGTTTGAATTTCAAAGAGACCATAATTTCTAAAGTAATTATGTCCATGTTTGCTTAAATTTTTGTTTAACCTGCTAATCAACAGTGCACAAATGTTCACCTATAAAAATGTAAAAAATGGAGGAAATTTAATTCAGATTCTTAACATAAAGGTTTGTGTCTCTTATTTGAAACATATGTTTAAGGCTGCCACTAGGTAGTGAGTCAATAGAGGCTCACATGAGAATTAGCTGATTGAAATACTGACTAAAACTAATTTGAGAGGGCAGTATTTTATCCCATTTAATTTTTGTCAATAATCTCAAGTCCTTCTTGTGGGGGAACACAGTCTCAAAACTACTTACTGTAACTTCTCAGTCCAATCACTAGTAATAATAGGTTCGGGGAAGGCATTTACAAGAGATCAAGCAAGGGAACTTAGATCTAATTCTATAGAACATGAGGAGCAGAATTTTTTTATTACAATTGTAATACTACCTTTACCTAAGTAACTATACAAAATCTATACAATGTCTCTCACAGATGTAAAAACTATGGAGCAGAATTGGAAAAAAAAAAAAAAAGGTCTTCCAACATAACCCTGAAAGAGAAGAAGCAAAGAAGAAATTCAATGTTGACCTGGCTTATTTAATTTGAGTATAAAAAGGAGACAAAGCAAAACCTTCTCAAACTTTCAAGATTCTGTTATTATGCTGTAAAACATAACCATAACAAGGATACTTCCCTTACTATGAAGTAGTTGACCTTTTCATGTAACATTTTGGATCAACACTGAAATCTCTGAATAGAAAAAACCCAGATTTAAGTCTGGGTATCGTCATATTTTCTACAAGAACACTGTAACTCTATTATGCTCTTTAAACCTTAATTATATGTTAACATTTTGGGATCAGGGATCAGAGGCAAGGAACAGATACATTGTCCATCTTTTCCATCCCAATGTGTCTCTGAAAATTACATTGGACAGCTGAGTGGTGATACTTTCCCTTTGTACTTCATTGAGTCCATATACTAGCCCTACTATTCCATATTACTTTTAAAAGCTCACTTACAATTGTAGAGAGGATTCTGCATAATATGTGAGAAAAAAGAAAAACATTTATTCCATCCATTATCTTTCTTAACAATGAATTCTTCTCCAGGTAAACATAGATGTAATTTTCAATAGATGCAATGGAGTTAGGTATGGTTCAAGATACATGCCCTAAACTATAATTTGGGAATTTGTCCTTCTGAATTGGAGATTATGGTTATTGGAGAATACGGTTCAATAATACTTATTTTGAAACTTACTGTATATACTGCTTCAGTCATAGTACAATCTAAGCAGCCTACAATAAATTCATTTAAATTTACCATAATAAATTAACAGAATAATGCAATACACATACTAACACCAATATTTATTTTGATCATCCGTATAATAAATCATGCCACAATTTACTCAGATATATGTACTCTATTCTTCTCTGAATACCTTCATTAATAGCTAATTTTTATCAATTTCTAAAAAATCAGGGAAGAGTTCACTCCCACTAATGAGGCAAGCTGTTCTAAAAAAGGGAACCCCTTATGAAGAAAGACCATTTGTAAATGCCCTTCTACAAAAAAACTTTTGATAGGAGAGGACTTTCAACAGGTATGCTCATGCATGGAGCATAGATGTTTTATCCGAATATGCATTGTTGAAGATGCACAGGTCCCACTACAAGTCTATCTATTTATTATACTTATTATTTTCATATTTACTCACAGAGCTCTAAGCACTATGCAAATACAAAACTTAATTGTTTAAATTTTACTTTAAGTTATACCCAGAAGTGTACTGGCAGCCACCGCAGTTCTCATCAACATTTGGAAGATCGCAGATATCTATTATATGGGATAGGATTTTAAGACTTCATTTTGTTAGGTCAACAAGTTGTGTCATGTTTTAAATATAGCAATTCTGAAGGATGGCCATAACCAATAATATTTAGATGGGTATTTTCTCATATGCTTATTCATCATAAATTATTGGCTTTGATATGCCACTAAGTCCCTTAAGCAAAACAGTCCATTTCATCTTAGGGGTAAACCAAGCATATTTATATGAGTACATTTCTTATGTATCTCTTCTTATAGAATTTAAACTGTGAGTCAGAGAGCAAGGCTTTCGTGATACCTGTTGCTTATAATACATATACATAACAGAATGATAACAATTTCTAAGCTGCATGGATTCCTTTTAAACTGAATGTGGAAGCTACATATTTTGTAAATTATACACATACGCTTGTCTCAAGACTGATTCCTCTAAGCTATTAATATATTCATTGAGACTACTATGAAAATCTTCTACCTGAAAGGATATGAGGATTACCCAGTGCTGGAGGCATTTTACAGATATTTGCTTAGCTTCACAATGTAGGATGTTTTTAAGCTGTTGTTAAAGAAAACAGTTATTGCAGTGAAGAGGTAAACCACTTTTCCTGCTCTGTTAATAAAATGAAGCAGAAAAGCAAAGCCAACAGAACAGAACAAAGGAAAATAAGAAAAAGGTACTTCAGTTGCTTAAGGACTAAAAAAAAGCCCTTTTTATGAAACTGTTTGGTTGTTATATTTGTATATGTGATTCAACAATGTATGTAGATCACCATTCATCATTTAAGAATAATTTAAGCTGGAGCAGATAAAGGAAAAACAATTTTAGCTTTAAAAGAAATACCCTATACAATGAGTTTAAAATATCAAGTCTCACATACCTCAACAAAAGAAGATCTCATCTGTACTATCAAAATGCCAAATAGCTGTTAAAAGAGGTGTGGAAATTCAACATGGCAACACAGATAATCCAAATAGGGAACTTTATTAAAAGTGGCATTTTAATGACTAACCCTGAATATTTTCAAATACTTAATAAACTTTTCTTTCTCAATAAGATATAGCCAACTATTTGAAAAACATTTGAAAGATCAAAGGCAACTATTTAGCATCTCAACATTCAGAGTTTTGCTTTCAGACATTTTTTTTCAGAAGGAAAATATAAGATAGTAATTTTCATTCCTCATCTCCCTACTGTCATATTTTTAAACCCCTGAATATTAAAAATGTGAGAAGACAAAATTGCCAGCCCAAACATTACATATTTTTTATCATAACAAGAAAGGTTTGGGTATATTTTTGATGCTGGAAGCAACCATTAAATTTGTTTAATAAGTAGATACATGTTGGCTGAGAAATCAGAATATAGTGCAGAATAAATGGCAGAATTTTCAGCAACAAAAAGTTTTTTTTTTTTTCTACAGAAAAGCACAATGTGGAAAGGATTTTCTAAAAACTAATGTTAGAAAACCATTGCTATAAGGGGAAATGCAAGCTTCTACTTGGTCTCAATAAAATAGCTCCATTGACTTTTTTCCTAGGTACATATTGCTCACAGGAATCTCAGGAATAGTGATACGTGTGACTCATTTCAGCTTCTAAATTGGAAACACTACAACTTTAAAATAACATTCCACATAGGCCAGCTTCTGCTTCTGAAAAGAACATTTTGCTGTGAAAAGGTGAGGGATAGTCAGAAATGAACACTCAAGTGAAAGGAATATCAAAACTCTTTGAATGTCATAATTAACTTTGTAGAAGGTCCTCTATTGAAGTCAAAAGTTAAAATGATGGCATTTCAGTAACTGTATTACTATGTCTGAAAAAAGGACATTGAAAGGTATCTGTTTTGACCTTTTTAAAATCCTGTAGAAATTGTGATAATCATTAAATGATTTTACTGTCACATACCTGGGAAGAACAAATTGAGAAATAATTATATATTGTGCTCTCTCAGTTTAGTTGTTTGCTTCCACATGTTTTGTTACCCAACTAGGCAGCATCATCAGTACCTTAAGGACTGTAACAGATATTATATAGAACAGACTGGCAGAAGACTAGTAGAATGCACCTACAAATACCAGCTAGCTGTGAAAAGATATGATAAAAATGCCTTAATCACACAACACGTGGACAGCCCCAACAACAATTTCAGCTGAGAAACTGAGAAACTGTGAACATCTTAGTCCAAATTAAATGCAAAAATGATATGAATCTTGAAGTCTGAAAGTACAATTCTTCCTCCATCACTACCACCAATACTCTGGTTTCCTTTATAGCTTGAGAAATAGGAAGGTCTTTTTATTCTCTTCCATGACTGAGTATGTATGTATGTATGTATGTATGTATGTATGTATGTATGTATTATTTATTTATTTGTTTGTTTGTCTATTTATTTATTTATTTATTTATTTATTTATTTATTTATTTATTTATATTTGTCAATTGCTTACGCATGCCCCCTACAGACCTCTTAGGAAAGGGGTGAGCTCAATAGTAGACAATCTAAGGTTAAAGTTTTTGAGGTTTGGAGGAAAAAAACACAGAGTCAGGTAGAGTATTCCAGACATTGACCACTCTGTTGTTGAAGTCATATTTCCTGCAAATAATATATTAATGTATGTAATAATGTAATAATGTATTCCAGACATTGACCGCTCTGTTGTTGAAGTCGTATTTCCTACAATCAAGTTTGGTGCAATTAACCTTGAGTTTGTATCTATTGTTTGCTCTGGTGTTGTTATGTTTGAAGCTGAAGTATTCATTGACAGGTGGACATTGCAATGTATGATTTTCTATACTATACTTAGATCGGACTGAAGGTGGCATAGTTCTGTTTTCTAGGTCTAGAATTTCAAGTCTGGTGGCATAAGGTATTCTGCAATGAGTAGAGGAGTGGAGAACACTTCTTGTGAAATATTTCTGGACTTTCTCAACTGTGTTAATATCAGATATGTAATGTGGGTTCCAGACTGATGATCTGTATTCAAGGATTGCTCTAGCAAATGTTTTGTATGCTCTAGTTATTAGTGTAATATTACCAGAGAAAAAGTTATGTAAGATTAGGTTAACAACTCTTAACACCTTTTTGGCAATGTAGTTACAGTGGGCTCTAGCACTTAGGTCATTAGAGATGAGTATTCCAAGATCCTTGAAAGAGTTTGGATCATCAACAAGGTCTTGACTATTCAACCTGTATTTTATTTTCTGATTATTATTTTTTTCAATATGTAAGACAGAGCATTTATTTGTTGAGATTTGAAGTGGCCATTTGTTTGACCATTCTGATACATAGTCAAAGTCTTTTTGAAGGGTAGCAGTATTGTCATGATGTTGAATAGCTTTACATCATCAGTGAAGAGAACGCAGTTGCTCTTGATATGATCATAGAGGTCATTTATATAGAGTATGAAAAGAGTTTATCCTAGAGCAATGCCTTGGGGGACACCACTGCTGACAGGTACAGAATTTGATAGGATGCTCTCAATTTTGACCATTTGTTGTCTGTTTGACAGGAATGCTTCTATCTAGTAATGGATAGAATATCCAGCAGCAGACTTTGCTCCCTCTTATCCAACTATCCCCTTGGAAAAATCTATTAAACAGGACTCCCAAGGTCTTTCCCACAAAAGCTTTCTATTCATCTTTCATTTATTTCAGTATAGTTTACACCGTCTCCAACATGAATGGACTTCATATTTCACCAGCTTAAACTATACCAGTTAGTGAGACCATCGGTTTGCAAGCAGTTTTTAAAAATGACTGATTCGAATTGGTGTGGGAACTAAATTAACCTAATATTGAAAACAGCAATTTAAAAATGGAAATACTGGGAGTAAAATGAGATGAAATCTATACCAAAACAGATTATTTCAATCAGTAACCACACCTCTCTCACCATATGGCATAAATGTTTGTATCTACAGAAGATTGAAATGTAAAAATAATCATATCAAAAAATTGGCAAAATGATTGTGAAGCCTAGATGACAAATAACCATTCACTTCATTATTACTGATATTAAAAGACACAAAAGAATCCCTGAGGTAATTATTATTACAAATAGTTTTTTGCAAATATTTTTGCTTTTTCAAGTTGCTATCAGATTTTATAAGCCTAACTCTATACAGAAGCCTGAGGATGGCAGATGAGATTCTGCTGAAACGTTGCTACAATTTTAACAGAACTACAATGACTTGGGATAATACCCGAAGGAAGCTAAACATATATATATATATATATATATATATATATATATATATATA
>BLBF01000039.1:6342191-6355787 GCA_015471245.1 Laticauda colubrina
TATCTATCTATCTATCTATCTATCTATCTATCTATCTATCTATCTATGGACTTCAGCTAACATTATCAACTTCTGTTTGAAAGAAGCAAAATGAAGCCATATTATGCTTTTTGCTGCGTTAAATAAACAGAAAATTTATTCAAGCAATAGAAGCTATATATCATGAGCAAACGGCAAAGGTAATGATAGAGGGAGACCTGACAGACTCTACTGACATAAGAAAAGGAACAAGGCAAGGGTGCCCACTGTCACCTTTGTTGTTTGTGTTAACTTTGGAAGTACTAAACAGAAATATTAGAGATGAAAAGAGTATAAAAGGAATGAAAATTAAAAAGGAAGAATTTAAGTTACAAGCTTTTGCGGATGATTTGGTTTTTAAATTAAAAGACCCTTTAGAGACAACACCAAAATTGTTGGAAAAGATAGAGACATAGGGCAAAGTGGCTGGTTTGAAAATAAACAAAGACAAGACAAAGATTTTGAAAAAAAAATTTATTAAGACAAAAGGAAGAATTGACAGACCTATTGAAAGTTCAAGTTATGAATAAGATTAAGTATTTGTGGATATATTTGACAGCAAGATGCAGTACGTTAAAAGAGAATAACTACATTAAACTTAAACAGCAGATAGCATTAGATTTGGCGAAATAGGAAAACTTGCAACTGTCACTAATAGGGAGAAATTCAACAATCAAGATGAATATACTACCCAGAATTGTATACTTGTTTCAAACAATTCTAATTGGACTTGGAAAAGACTATTTTGAAAAATTAAATAAAATTGTGGTGAAATATATATGGCAAGGTAAGAAAGCAAGAATAAAGTTGAAACTGTTGCAAGATGCTAGAATTAGAGGAGATTTTGACTTGCCTAATTGGGAGCTGTATTACCAAGCAACAAATTTGATGTGGGTTAAAGAATGGATAACATTAAGAAATTATAGATTGTTCACACTAGAAGGACATGGTTTGCTGTTGGGGTGGCATGCCTTTTTATGGTATAAAGGAACTAAAACACAAGGATATTTTGGAAGACATTATATATGGGAGTCTTTGTGGTTAAACTGGGAGAAGATTAAAAGACAATGTTATCTGAAAATACCAGTCTGGTTATTGACGATTGAAGCATCTCCTTATCCTATAATATATAAGAAGGAACAAACAGTGAGATATGCTGAAATACTGAATGAAAAAGGTGAACTTAAATCTTTTCAAAAACTAGAGGAACAAGGTATAAAAATGAATTGGTTTTCATATGCGCAAATACACTCAAGGTTATGTTGAAGATTCTAAAACAGAAGGTTTTTATGATAAACTGACCGATCTACATAAGATTTTAACAGGTACTGATGAAAAGATTATTAAAAATTGTATGAATATTTACTAGAAATTAAATTAACAGAAGAACAAGTTAAAGAAACTATAATTGCTTGGGGGAAGAATTTTGGATATGGGATCAGTTTAGAGAAATGGCAAAAGTTATGGTCTCAAAATTATAAAATGACAATGTGAACAGCATATGAAGAAAATTTGTATGAGATATTTTACAGGTGGCACTTTCCCCGACAAGAATAGCAAGGATGTTTAAGAATAAGTCCGAAAAATGTTGGAAATGTCATCAGACACCTGGCTCATATTACCATATGTGGTGGACTTCTGTGGATATTAAAAAATATTGGACTAAAATCTACACGTGGTTGGAAAAATTGACAAAAAAGCATATAGATTTGAAACCAGAGATATTTTTGTTGGGAATCTTACCTGAAGCATATAGCAAAGATTTGAAATATTTGATTGTAAATGTGTTAACAGCAGCTAGATTGTAAATCTGTTAATAGCAGCTATTTGCTAAAAACTGGAAAAATGAGAAAATACCATCGCAAGAGGATAACATTAAGAAAATATTGGAATGTGCTGAAATGAATAGATTGACATTTGAAATTAGAGAGCAAGAGGATAAACAATTTTATGAAATTTGGGATCTTTTTTACCAATTGTTAGATAATAAAATACAGTAATGTAGTATGTAGATTTTTAGAAAATAATAAATATATTAAGATGTATTTTTTTCATATTTACAAAATGGTTTTAGCATAAATAATATGAAGTGTTATAAAATAAATTAAGTAAACTATAGTTACCTCGTAAAATATGAATGAATAAAATTATAGTCAAATGTTGGATTGATAATGATTACTAAGGTACTTAATTTTTTGATTGATAATATGAATTCTTATGCAATCTGATTGTAATAGAAAACTAAGAAATGGATGCACAAAATAATTTGTAAACCAACCGACACACTGTTTGTATACATATGGAAGAAAGTTTGATGTTTTTATGTTTTTTTTGTTTATGTTTTTTTTAAAAAAACCAATAAAACTTGGAAAAAAAAATAAATGCTATACACTATACACAGTCATGAAATTACACAGTTCAGCCTCATTTAATATTCTGATTTCAGCTATTAGTTTAAATGATTAAAACACTGGTTGCATCAGTTAACATGGAAGACAATGTAAACATAGAGGAACAAAGCCATGTTCTACAATATCATTTTGCACTGATATGAACTTTTTAAACTAGGACCAGAAGAAAATATTAGGGGAAGGAAAACAAGATAATCTGGGAATAGATAAGTAGACAATAAAATTGAAAATTAGTTCAAGCATAATTGCATTTGCACATTTCCTGCCCAAGACCTATTTGGATATGTGGCTCTTCCTATTATTTGGATCTAACTACTTGAAATATTCATTTGAAATATAAATGATTCCCTTTTCTGCCATAAAAGGACTATTTTTAAAACTTTCTGATTTCTTAGCCTATTTTAAATCTCAGTAGATATAACTGAAAAGCACTGTTCAGAAGGGCTTTGAGCAACTTCCTTTGTTTTCATGATTCATTAACCAGGTTTTTTTCTACTTGCTGCAGTCATGTTGGCACAAATATTGAAAAATCTGAACAAGTTTGGATAAGTTCAGAAAGAAGGAATCAACTAGCAGATTGGAAATTTGTGTCCAGATGGAAAAAAAATTCTTCATCTGTTTTAGTTCAATCAACTTTGCCCATAGGTATCATCAGATTGAAAGATTAGCAGTTTCTTCTTTTTTAAATTACAAATTATTTGTACATAATGTTTATTCTCCATTTTTTTCAGTTTTATTTTTAAGTGAAAAAAGCAAATATTAAACTTATTGCAGGCAGAATGCAGAATTGATGTACTTTCCTTAGTAATCTGACTGTTATACAGTCTATGTATCTTGTTATTCCTGAATATGAGAATATTAGGCATTCTGCAATCATCATTCTAGTGTGTTGTAACCTCCATGGTTTCCAATAGTTCAATTATTCAATGGAAGCCCAATGTTTAAGTTGATTACAGAATTACATCCCTGGAATAATTGAGATCAATAAACAGAGGGAGTTCAAAAAAAGTGGGATCAGGAGAGATGCAATTAAAATCAAATAGTATATTGTACAGAATTGAACTTATCAAAAATGCTTCCTCCCCCCAATCACTATATGTCATAAATAGAAAAAAAAGCAGAATACAATTGGACAGAAAGAAAGCTTTTGTTATATAGATAAATAAATCTCAACTTGGGCAACTTTAAGATGTGTGGACTTCAATTTCCAAAATCCTGGGTATTTAAATCCACACATTTTAAAGTTGTTCCAGTTGATAAACACTGATGTGGATTCTTACATAAAAGTAATGAACTTCACAAGTTTCTTCTTCAGAGATTCTCTCTTACGTGTAAAAGGGAAAAACAAGCTAGTGATAATGTCTGGAGAAGTCTTCATTTGAGCAGGTTAGCAAGTGTAATGGTATTCTTTTTGAACAAGTGCATTATGCAGAATACCTCCAAATAATGACAAACAGCTTGGATTTTATTCACTGCTGCTTTTTAATAGGACTGTAAATCACAAATCTGCAGTTTGACAATAGTTTTATCTATGCACTTGCAATTAGGCTTCTGTGAACATATTTACTGTACCCCATTGGTACAGTAAAAACTTTCATTTTAGTTGGTAATTAACAGTCATCCTAGGATTATTTTCCTCTTTGGCCCTCCGTAATACTGAAGATTAAAACAGGAAAGTTAACAGTTGCATGTCATAATAGTTGCATTTGGGATCACATGAGAAGATATGGAAATTATTTTTAAGGTATGGTGTCTGTTCCGTTTGGAAATAAGTAGCGGGAAACTGGGTTCCAATTCTTTTATTTCAACAAGTAATGCAATGGTAATGGAACAACAGTCCAAGCCATGGCAGCCCTTCTTATAGCAGCTTGCCCACGGCTTGTGGCCAATGACAGTACTTTGAGTATTCCCACCGTCCGGCGGGCCAATCGGATTGGTTCGTAAATGGCCAATCCGGGAACGGCCTTTTTGGCCAATCAGTTTAAAGTATTTGGAGTCTACCAAGTTCTATACACAACACCACCACCCCTTGGTTTCGTCCAACGTGTGTCATGTAGTCATGCAGGTAGGTGGGGCTTTTTCGAGTCCTGTTTGATCTGCGCAGCTCAGTCTCGGCATGGTCTTCAAGCGGTTTGGGCAGGATTGCTTTCTCCTTGTGCCTTCTCCATGGAACCTCCTGGAAGGGTGAGTCAGCCTTGCCGCTCCCGCCTAAGTCTCTCGGGCCGGTTGAGATGGCTCCGCCACTCCCTCCTGGTTCATCCAGGTTGGTCGAGCTGGCCTGGCTGTCTCCTTCCAAGAAGGCCTCACCTTGTTCTCCTGCTCCCATACTCTTCTTCTGGGGTTCATCTAAATGTGAGTGCTCTTTTTGATTTATCGGAGTGTTTTTGTGTAGTGTTTGTTTTCGTGTTATGGAAGGTTTGTCTCTCCCTTTTTTATTATTCTGTATTTCCCCCTCGTCCTCGGCTGTTTTTGGTCTGGTTATTTTCAGCACTGGTGGGGTGGTTCATTCTACAGTGCAAGAACAAAGCTGGTCAGTGTGCCACTTCCATTCTCTTCCATTGTCCAACATGATTTGGTAAGACTGGGGGCCTGTGTTTTGGGTGATTGTGGCTGGAAGCCATAACGGGTCCCTGGTAAGGTTTTTCACGTAAACCAGGCTGTCTATCTCGAATGAGCGGTATTTGCTGGAGAAGTCAGGGGTTTGTCCCAGGTATAAGTGGGGTGCAGTCTGTCGAGGTAGGAACGCAATTTCCTACCCATTAGTAGTTCTGCTGGGCTCTTGTTGGTAGTGCTGCTAGGGGTAATGTGTTGCATGGTTAACAATCGGTTTAACTTTTCCTGCACGTCCCCCTTGTCCATTCTTCCAAGGCCCTCCTTAGTATACCGAACCATGCATTCAGCCCTGCCATTAGCAGCTGGATGAGCCGGCGCTGTCAAGGCATGTCGGATGCCTTGTGCAGTTAAGCACTTCTCGAATGCCAACATGGTAAACTGGGGCCCATTGTCCGACACTAACACATCAGGCAGTCCAGTTGTCTAACTGCTTCATTACTGCCTCGGTGGTCGTGGATGCCATGAGTATGATGAGTTCAAGTAGGCATCCACGACTACCAAAAAGGTGTTACCTTTTGTTGGTCCAGCCAAGTCAATATGCAGTCTCGACCATGGGCCTTGGGAAGTTTCCCATTCCTTGACTGGTGCCAGTGGGGGGGTAGGCCTCAATTTTTGGCAGTCATGGCATGTTGCCACCCAATGTTCAATGTCTTTGTCCAGCCCTGGCCACCAGATGTAACTCCTGGCCAGGGCTTTCATCTTTACTATGCCCGGGTGCTCTCGTGCAACATGCACAGTACATTTTCCTGTAGTTTTTCAGGGATGACCACCCTGCACCCCACAAAATACAGCCTTTCTCGATAGACAGTTCAGTCTGTCGGGTGTGAAATGGTTTAAAAGTCTCAGTTTTGTTTTTGTCCGGCCAGCCCTTACCTACCCAATGCAGAATGTGAGCTATCAATGAGTCTTTCGCGGTGGCTTTAGTGACATCCACTGCGGTTAGTGGCAGATTCGGCCAGGCCTCAAGTTGGAGAGTTGAGATGGTGGGAGCTGGGTCGTCTTCCGTGATGGGTAGGGGGAATGACTCAAGGCGTCTGCATGGGTGATGGTCTTTCCTGGGCGATGGATTAGTGTGTAGTTGTAGGCAGCGAGGAATTCAGACCACCTCATCATTCAAGTGACAGAATGTTTGGGGTCAGTTTGTTTCCTGCTAGAATCCCTAGCAGGGGTTTATGATCAGTGATGATCAAAAAAGTTCTGCCATAAAGGTACTCATGGAATCTTTTGACTCCAGCTATAATAGCGAGGGCTTCTCGGTCAAGTTGGCTGTAATTTCTCTCCGATTTAGATAGTGTTTTTGAATAGAAGGCGACCGGTGCCTCTCTGCCATCTGGTAACTTGTGGCTCAGGATGGCGCCGATTCCAAAAGGCGATGCATCACAGCTGACCGTCAGAGGCAGGGTATTGCAATACTGGATCAAAATGGTGTTAGATGTAAATAGATCTTTGATGTTTTGAAATGCTGCTTGTTCCCGATGGCCCCATTTCCAAATAGTTTTTTTTTTTTCTAAGAACCGATTTAAGAGTTCTGCTACGATTGCTTTTTGGGCAGGAACACATTGTAGAAATTTATGAGACCTAGGAATGCTTGTAAGTCAGTTTGGTTCCTAGGTCGAGTTGCGTCTTTGATTGCCTTTATCTTTTTTTCGATGGGGTGTATCCCTTGCTCATCTATGAGATCGCCTAGAAGTTCAACCTGGTTGGTGGCTAGGTTGCATTTTTCCTGCTTTACTTTAAGGCCTGCGTCTCGGAATCTTCTTAATACTTCTTTTAATCTGCTTTCTAGTTGGTTAGTGTTCTTTGCTGATACTAGTACATCATCAAAATAGGGGACAACTCCCTTAATTCCATTTAGAAAGCACTCCATGAGGCTTTGGAAAATGCCTGGGGCTATGCTAACGCTGAATTGAAGTCAGTTGCACTTGAATGCCCCTCTGTGTGTCACTATAGTCTGTGCCTCTACAGTAGTGGGATCAACGGGTAGCTGTTGGTATGCTTGTGTGAGATCAAGCTTCGCAAAAAAAAATCCTCTCCTAGGGAGTGCAATCAGTGTTGCACTACTGGCACTGGGTATGCGCTTTGTTGGAGCGCAAGATTTAGGTTTGCCTTATAGTCTCCACAGATGCACACTGACCCATCTGGTTTGACAGGGGTTACGATGGGTGTTTCCCACCTGGCATGGTCGATTGGCTCTAACACCCCTTGTGCTATCAGTTTGTTTAGTTGTTGTTAAGCCTGGGTTCCCCAACCAGGGTTAGGGAGACAAGCTAAACAGAATGTGCAGCGTTAGTCAGATAGGCACACAGATAAATGAGTGAGCTAAGCTTGTATGTTTATTAACATACAGTAAAAATAACAGATACGCTTCTGCTATCAAGAATATAGTTTATTCCATTATAAGTTCATGGCATAGTCAAATAACAGTCCAATAGTCATGTATCAAATAGTCAATCCATTCAGGGATATTCAGTTAGCAAAGTCCATGTAGAATATCCTATGTCAGTTCACTTACAAATCAGTCCTTTGTTGTCTCTCCCGTTCGAGCAATGCAGTCTTGATTCCATGCAGTAATCAGGGATCATCAAAGCCAGAGTGAGCAAGCTGTAGTCTTGCTACTTATAACGTGTTTTCATAACCACTCCCTTAATTACTATTCCACAGTTAAAGCTGCAGACACTTTAACATACACAACTATGATTCATAGTTATTATTTCACCTAAACCAGTTAGGGTAAACAATGTTATCACATCAGTTTTTGGTTTTAAGGCAAAAGGGACGCGTCTGGCTTTGAGCCGGATGGGGGCTATTTTTGGGTCTAGGCTAAATGAAATTGGGGTCCCCTTGTACTTGCCTAGGGTCCCATCAAATACATCCTTGAACTCTTGTAACAGGCTCTCTTCCTAGTTGGCCGCTACGATGTTGTTGCTCCTGGTCATCAACAGGCTAGGGCGATCACAGTCGATGATGGTCAGAGGCAAAATTTCAGCATGATTTTTAAACTCGATGAGGAAATGTCCAAGGCCCACTACCGGGATTCGATTTCCCTGGTAGTCTTTTAAGATCAGTTTTTGTTTTTCTAGTTCTTTTTGTTTGATGTTTGGTATCAGACGGTACAGATGGTGTTCCAAGATACCATGGATAAAAAGGATCCGGAGATGACTTCCATCTCACAGGGCTTTCCTTCTGTGTTGACCTCTATCCAGACCTTTTTCACGTTTGCTGCCCTGGCATTTCCAATTGCTACCGCCTTGTGCGTTTCTTTTACTTCTATTATCTCAGTTCCATCTACTTCCGGCTTGTCTCTCTTCATGTCTGGGGGGTGCTGCTGCTGCTGCTGCGTCTTTTAGGAGTATAGCTCTTTTTGTTTCGGCAGACCCTTTCAATGTGCCCCCTTCTGTTACAAGCTCTGCAGATTGCATCTAGGAACCTGCATTCAGATCGTGGGTGGTTGCCTCCGCATCCAGCACACTGGACTTCCCACCTGCTTCTTCTTTTTTCCTGCCATTTCTTGTCTGATTGAAGTCTATGGACATCTTCATTTTCAACATCAATGTCACTCGGTGAGTCGAGATCTTCATAGTGGGCGGTCGCTGTGGGCTGTTTCTTACTTCCCTCTGCCTTTTTCTTTCTGGTTTGATTTGGCGGATCTGGAATTGAATTCATTTGGTGCATAGTGGCTGCGGATTTCTTTGCTGCTTCGGCGGCAGTGGCTTCTGCGATGGCCTCGGCCACAGTGATGTTTGGTCTATTTAGCAGCTTACTTTGAAGTGTCGCATCCTTCAATCCGAGGACCACGTGGTTCCTCATGGCCTCGTCCATGTTCTGGAACTCGCAGGCTCCTCCGAAGTGTCTCAGGGCTGCTACAAAATCTCTGAGAGTTTCATCTTCTTTTTGGTCTCTTTTGTAGAACTCGTGCCTTTTTATCAAGTTGGAGACCACAGGTGCATAGTGTGCTTGGAGCATTCTGTTCATCTCTGCCCATGTCATCTGTTTAACGTTTCTTGGTTAGTCTAGCGCCTTTGCCATTTTAAAAATGGCTGGTCCGCAGTGTGTGAGGAAGACAGCCATCTTCCTTTGGGTCAGATATCTCCTGCAGGTCGTTGCTTTCTAAAAACATTAGAAAGCAATCGATATACGACTCCCAATCCTCCTCATCAGGTTTAAATGGTGCAGGTGGCGCGTTGTTACCGGCCATCTCTCTCACTCAGTTCTGATCGCCGTGTGCTTTGGTCTCATTCTTCTATGACAATCCCACCTTCATCGCCAGTGTTCTGTTCAGAAATAAGTTGCGTGAGAGGGTTCCAACAACAACTCTTTTATTTCAACAAGTAATGCAATGGTAATGGAACAACGGCCCAAGCTGCAGCAGCCCTTTTATAGTGGCTTGCCCACGGCTTGTGGCCAATGACAGTACTTTGAGTATTCCCACCGGCCGCCGAGCCAAATCGATTGGTTCCTAAATGGCCAATCTGGGAATGGCCTTTTCGGTCAATCAGTTTAAAGCATTTGGAGTCTACCAAGTTCTATACACAACAGTGACTGTTTCTTTATTTTTTAAATTTATTTTCTTTCTCTTTTGACTAACACTTTCAAATGGCAGCTCCAAGTATATGTCTTCGTCTTACATACTGCAAAGTAGATGAATGCAGAGAGTTGGAAATGAAAGAAAGACACTTCTTCATTCTCATACTAAGAGCATACTACATTTATTCTTAAAAATGATAGATTAAAAAACAGGTTAGCAAAAACTGTATTTAATACAAATTCCTCAGATTTATATCCTACCTTTTGTTCAGGAGTTCAGACTGTTTATTTAGTACTCCCTCCTTCCCATTTTCACCAAAAACAAAGTTTTTGTTAACTGCCTTTCCATTACTTTCAATTGACAAAAGTGGACAAGATCTCGTAGGAACATAGAATCATAGGAACCTTAGAAAGAAACCATAGGAAGGAACCTTAGAAGTCTTCTAGCCTAACCTCCTGACCAAGCAGGAGGTTGGTCCATCCCAGACAAATACCTGTCTAGTTTCTTCTTGAAAACATCCAATGACAAACACCCCCAACTCCAGGAGTTAGACTGCACCCCCCATTTGTTTCCCCTTTCTGGGGTGGCATGAGTGCCCCTCATCATGAAAGAAGGCTCAGTCAAATTTCTCCTTCAGTTGCTCCAAGGATTCACCTTGGGTCCCAAGTAGGGATTTTGAGGTTCTGACCTCTTCACACTCCTTCATCCACTTCAATTTTTCTAGTCACTTATGGGTTGCACCAACCAACTGGAGCTAGGGTAGGAAAAATCAGCTTTGGCTGTTTTAGGGATTTTTTTTCCATCAACACTCATCCCTTTCTGCTTCAGTTGCTGAGGCGGGTATCCTGGAAGTCTCAGTTTCCATGGTCAGGGATGGCTGTTCTTGGGTTCTGATTGGGCTGCTGGTTCCTGGAGTTCCCAGGCTGGGAGCAGGACCTGCATCCTTCTGGGTTGCCAGGAGCAGGCTTTCTTCAGAGATTCCACCCTCTTTCATGGCGGCCTGAGTTTCTCTCCATGCACCCCAGGTATCTGAGAGAAAATGGACAGTCAGGAGTCCCGATTATTTCTGGTTAGTTTTTGGAGAACTGGCTTGATGTCAAGGTGATGACCAGTGCTCTAATAAAAGTAGGAGCCTGAAACCATTTAGCAAGAAAAATCCAGTTGTTTATTAGGAGCTCCATGTGAAACCAGCTCTGACTTCACTCAGTTTGCACTTTGCCTCTGATACTGTTGCCCCCTCTCTCCCAAGGTGTGTCACCAGTCACATTCCCCAATGAAGCAATTTTGCGGGTCATATGAGTCAGTCCCTGTGCTTGTTGCAGGATTCCAGGGAGATGGCCTTGACTTCAGGCATCTAGGATGTATTTTGTTTTGACTGAGATGTGAATTCCTCTGTGCAGCTGCAAGGTGTGATTTCCCATCTCCTTGCCTATGGTAACTCGGGAGCAGGTTAGGAAAGCTTCACAAGTTGATGTCTATGTGCTCATAAATCTACTGCTTGTTCATGTCTAGGTGCTCACAAATCTGCTGTTTGATTATCTTTTTGAGGATTTTCCCAGATACTGGTATCATGCTAATTGGTCTGTTAGTTTCCTGGATCTTTCCTGGATTTTTTTCCCTTCTTGAAATTTGCAATCACATCATCCCTTTTCCAATCCTCTGACAGTTCTCGAAATAAAAACATCAAAATATCTCAGAACTGAATCTTATGATCAAAATAAAGTTTGAAATATGTACATCCTAAAAAGTAAAGCATATATGTAACCACTACTTCCAGCAAATACACATAACAATGTTTTAATTTTGACTTTGTTTATTTGTTTCAGTCATCTGGAACAATGACTTGGCAGACAATTTCACATAGTCACCAAGTCTATTATTATTATCTGTTTCTGGCATGTAATCTTAATAAAGTAACTTTTATCTGTGAGAAAAAACATATGCAAAAATATGGGACGATTTGTTAAGTATTGCAAACCATCCAATTCTTGGCCTTGACTGGTGATCAATTTCCTGGTGAAACAGGAGTACAAGAAATAAATGCATTGCATGACACATTCATTGATAACTCTCTTCTGCAAAGTAAGTGTACAAAATTCAGAAAGTAGTCTTGCAGATAGTACCTAATACTGTATTTTGCAATACCCCAGAATAAAGTTCATCTCGAAATTTATTCAGAGGATTGAGTTCTTTAATTAACACAAATAAATGTTTATCATCACTTCCTGCCTTCTTTTCTTCCTTCCATCCCTCCATTTCTCCATCCACATATTGTTAAAATTCTGGCTCCTGTAAACCTTTAACTGGGCAAAACAGTGCAAGGTTTCTCAAAGAGGAAACTTATAGAATGCATGCACTATCTGTGATCCATGACTCTCCTGAAATTGAAAGTTGTTAGGTTTTATAAAACATTTTATGACATAAACATTACCATAAAGCAATTTATGACATTATACCAAATGCCATAAAACATTTCCTGTGCTGATGTCTGACTGTGCTATACAGTTCAACATCAGCTATGTTCAAGGCCAATACATCTCTGGATGTATCCTAGCTTTTCCCATGAAGATGGAATCTCTTAGAATCTCTATGATCATTGAAGGCATTGAGGAATCTGGTAAAGCAATATGTCTGAAAGAGCCAAAGGGAGGGAAGAGGAATATATATGTGCCACATCTAGTTCATCCTCAGCTATTTTCAAGGCAAGTACATTTCTAAATATCTCAAGTGAAGACAGTAGATCAGACACTCTACCATTTTTTAAGACATTGAGGAAGCAGGTAAGGAAATATTTCTGCAAAAATGAACCAAGAGATCATAGGTTGCTTAACTCACTTTAAAACATACATTAACAAAATCCTTATAATTTGGAATTTTATATTCTGAAAATACAACAGGACAAGACATTGTTGCAAATGTGTGAATGGCAAGAGGCAAAAACTGTGAAAACCAGCATCTGACATAAAGAAAAGAAAAAGAGTATCTGAAAAGCTGTGGTCTTAGCTTTAAGCAGGATTCCCCAAATTTGGCAATTTTAAGACTTGTAGACTTCAACTCCCAGAATTCTCTAGCCACTTGGCTGGAGAATTCTGGGAGTTGAAATCCACAAGTCTTAAAGTTGCCATGTTTGGAGACCTCTGGCTCCAAACAGAGTGATGACTAGAGAGTCTTTATCGCTGCCATCTTTCCTTGGTCACTTTTCAAGTGTAGAAAAAAACACCTGCATTGTTTTGATAACAGCAAGGTGATTACATGTCCAAAGATGGAAGAATACATAAATACCCACAATGCAGGAGTGGCTCATGAAAATGGCAGAGATTGCATAAATTGTTTGATAAGGAGAATTAATAACAACTATAAAAGTTGACCCATCATGATCTTTTTGCAGAAAATATACAAAAATGAATTGATGATTTATGTATCTATGCATTTAAAAGGGCTGTATATATAGGAAGAAAGGAAATATGTAATATACTTTTGAAAAGGGAAAATAGCATTGAATATGATTATAACTGCTAGTAAAGAATATTAGTTCTTTAAATATTTTTTTCTTTTTTGTTTTCTCACTTTCAGCACTTTTTATGTTTCTAACTTTAATTTCTGCACATTTATCTTTTATCTTTGTACAAAATTTGTTGAATAAAAATTATACTATAATAACATTAATGACATACATGTATGAAAGCCTTTATATATTTAGTGGATTACAAGAGACCATATTTGAGAGTAGGGATGTCCAAGAGTGCTTTCACTAAGAGTTTGGAATCTAGATGAGAAAGAAGGAAAATTGGAAATTGTATCAGATTGGTTCTGCTTATAACATTTTTCTGTTCAATCTTTCAACAATTGTGAGCGAAATTGTTTTAAATTAAAGGTACATTCCTTCTAAGTAGATTACATAAATACCAGGGGAATTATAGAATATCTTTGTCTCTCTGTGACTTTTTCCATGTTGGGAAGTATGAGAAGCAAAGATGGATAGATAGAATAGAATAGAATAGAATAGAATAGAATAGAATAGAATAGAAT
>BLBF01000039.1:6355797-6465524 GCA_015471245.1 Laticauda colubrina
ATAGAATAGAATAGAATAGAATAGAATAGAATAGAATAGAATAGAATTATTTATTGGCCAAGTGTGATTGGGCACACAAGGCATTTGTTTCAGAGCAAATGCTCTCAGTGTACATACAAGAAAAGATACTTTGTCAAGAATCAAGAATCATGAGGTACAACACTTTATAATAGTCATACAGTACAATAAGCAATCAAATCATACTAGGAAACAGTGAATAAAATTGTTAGGAGACAAGCAAAAGGTTAAAGTCATACAGCCATAAGTGGGAGAAGATGGGTAAAAGGAAGGATGTGAGGATTCATAGTAAGAGTAATGCAGATTTAGTAAATAGTTTGACAGTGTAGAGGGAATTATTTGTTTAGCGGAGTGATGGCATTCAGAGAAAAAAATGTTCTTGTGTTTAGTTGTTCTGGTGTGCAGTGTTCTATAGTGTTGTTCTGAGGGTAGGACTTGAACAGTTTATGTCCAGGATGTGAGAGATCTGTATTTTCACAGAGAGATCTGTATTTTCACAGCTCTCCTTTTGACTTGTGCAGTATACAGGTCCTCAATGGAAGATACGTTGGTAAAAATAAGAAGTGGGTCCTCGAGAATAACTGCATTAATCTTGCATTTAATATTTGCAAGAAATGTAAATATGTAAGTTAACTTAACTTGAAATATAGTCTAAATGAAAAATCCAAGCACCCGTATTGAATTTATCAGCAAAAAATATTTTGCTTTTATAAAGTATGCTGGAAACCATGAAAACAGACAATGTTTCACTGCTGATCAATTTTTGTAAAAAATAATGATGGGGCAAACCATACTATATAGTTTATATAGTGTAGCAGCTTTTATATAATGTTGTGTGGTGTGTGTATGTGGGGGTGTTTGTGGGTGTGGGTGTGGTTTTTTTTCTGGAAAATAAAATATATACAGCATTTGACATTCAAACTGACGACAAGCAGATGATTCTCCACCTATATGATTTGTCATGTATTTGACAAAGAAAATTGTCAGGTTTTTTTATGTAGTTTTCCTACTTTTCATAGCTCCTTTAATGTGGGTACATTAATATTTACATTAAAAGCCCCATCCCTAATAGTCGAACAAATACTGATAACACATTCAGTAAAGCCCATGTCACACTGAATCAACGGATGCAAAGAGGATGTAAAACGGACAAAAAACCTTGCCATCCATTCGAAAACGCGATGTACTCACTGCCTCCGTTTGGCTTCCTCTCTATCCGTCCAGCATCCGTTTATGGACGTTTCATCCGCTCCGAAAGTTTTGGGCTGCCCAAAACTTTTGCACGGAAAATGTATCCAGTTCGTCCGTTCTGCATCCACTACGCATCAACTAGGCATCCGTTACGCATCCGTTATGCATCTGCTATATCCGCTAGGCGTCCGCTATGCATCCGCGGAATTCCATCCGCCCGGATACAGGGAGGAAGAGGAAGGGATGCAGAATGGATGCAGAACGGATGCCTAGCGGATGCAGAACGGAAACAAACCATTTAAAATGGAAAAAACGTTCGCAGAAGGGACCTATCTCAGATATTAAGGATGTCTAGAGGATGCCTAGAGGATGCCTAGAGGATGCCTAGCGGAAAACCTATACTGCCTATAAAAAGGGGGAGCAACTCGCCTGCATCTCACTTTCAGACAGCAGCCCAGTGGTGCAGACCTCTACAGCCTTCGTCTGGCTCTTCCTCTTCCACAACATCCAGTCATGTCCACCGTGGATTGTAACAAAGTCCTTTCGGCAGCCACCATCATTCTGCAACAGTGCGAAGCCATCTGCAGGCTCTGTGAACTCTATTGCGAGAAGAAAAAGAGGCAGCCAAAAAGAGTCTGGGTCCGAAGATGGTTCACCAGAAGAGCAGAGGACGGACTGTACAACAAGCTGATGGTGGAGCTCAGGAACGAAGACACTCGGGCATTCCAGAACTTCAAGAGGATGCCTCCAGCCATGTTTGACAAAGTTGTGCAGCGGCTGACACCCAGGTTGACCAAGAAGAGCACCAGCTTCTGGCCCAGCCTGGAAACTGGGCTCAAGGTGGCACTCACTCTGCGCCACCTGGCCTCAGGGACCACCTACAGGAGCATGCAGTACGACTGGAGGGTGCCATCCAACACCATCAGCATTGTGGTCAGAGAAGTGGTGCAGGCCATCATCGAAGAATACAAGGAGGAGCTCCTCCAGTACCCCTCCACTGAAGAAGGATGGAAGAAAGTTGCAGAGCAGTGGTATCAGAGGTGGAACTTACCACACACCGTTGGAGCCATAGATGGCAAGCACGTGGCCTGCAAAGCTCCAGCCAAGTCGGGGTCCACTTATTTCAACTCCAAAGGCTTCTTCAGCATCATCCTCTTCGCCATGGTCGATGCTGACTACAAGTTCATGTACATCGATGCTTCAGGCAATGGCTCATCTTCAGATGCTCAGGTATACAACACCAGTCACCTCAAGGAGGAGCCTGAACACAACCTCATCGTGGGCTTCCCAGATCCAGAACCCCTGCCCAATGACACACAAGATGTGCCCTACTTCATCATGGGGGATGACGCCTTCTCCCTCACAACCTACCTCATGAAGCCCTACACCTCCAGACTCCTCACCCATGAAGAGAGGATCTTCAACTACAGGCTGTCCAGGGCAAGGAGGGTGGTTGAGAATGCCTTTGGCATCCTGGCCAACAGGTTCCAGGTACTTCTCACCACCATGCAGCATTGCCCAGAGACTGTGAGGAGGATCGTGGAAGCTTGCTGCATCCTGCACAATCTCATGCGCACCTGCTACCCAGTCTTGCAGAACAGGCTCGTGGACCTCCAGCAAGGCAATGGGGACATGGAGCCTGGTGAATGGAGGCAACGGCGAAACCTGATAGACACTGAGAATGTGCAAGGCCCCAACAAAGCCTCACATGAAGCGAAGAAGCAGCGCAACCTCCTGAGACAATGGTGCAACTCCCCAGCTGGAGCAGTAGAGTGGCAAGACAGGATGGTAGATGCTTAATGGATGCTTCCTTCAGCCTGTCTCATCGTACTGATGAGATTGGGCCATGTATGTTTGGTTGGCCTACAATGAACAGGGCGTTGAATAAAGAGTTGTGTTTATGTTGACATGTGTGGATAATTATTACATTATTATTGATAATAAAGGGCCATAGGTGTGGCACCTGGAAGGGTGGACCATACAGTCCCACTATGCTTGCACTGGAGGTTTATCTATCCCACAGCTATTAGCCATCCCAAAGGTATCCGTGCCCATCCCACTGCTATTTCAACCCATCCCACTGCTATCTTAACCCATCCCACAAGCATGCAAAGGCTTAAACCATTTCTAAAAGTTTCCACCAAGACTTTATTAAAAAAAAAAGAAATGAAGCAAGTGTGTGAATCAAAAGTAGACTTTATTAACAAGAAGCTAAAAAACAAAAATGAGTCTCTGGCACTCCTCTTGGTCGCTCAGTCTCAGGGGTGAAGGGTCCAGGTGCTGTGGAGGTGGCTGGTGCTGGAATGCTTGTCATCAGCTCCTCCAGAAGCAGAAGCAGCAGAAGCCCCAGCCCCAGAAGACCGAGCCCGTGCTGCAGAAGCCCCAGCAGAACCAGAGTGAGGGCCAGGGGTCGGGATGGTAGCCCTGTCCCTCTTGCCAGGGCTGGCAGCAGATGGCTGAGGCTTGCTGTGCTTCCGCATGGTTGTGGGGTTGCTGGCTGGCAGGGAGGCTGGCAGGAACCAAGGCTGGCAGGAAGGCTGGCAGGGAGGCATGCACCAAGGCTGGCAGGCAGACATGAACCAAGGCTGGCAGGAAGGCAGGCAGCAAGGCTGGCAGGCAGACTTTCTGGCAGCAAGGCTTGCAGGCAGGCTGGCAGCAAGGCTTGCAGGGAGGCTGGCAGCAAGGCTGGCAGGGAGGCTGGCAGCAAGGCTGGCAGGGAGGCTGGCAGCAAGGCTGGCAGGCAGACATGCAGGCAGGGCAGGCAAGGCAGCCAATCTGTCCGGCATCAGGTCTTTCCTCTGAATGGCGACCTGCTTCCGAGCTGCTTCCGTTATATCCGCAGGGCTGATGCAATGCAGCCTCCCCGCATGCGCAATTAATGCCAGGCACCCGCTAGGCTTCCGCTGTGCATCCGCTGTGCATCTGCTGTGCATCCGTTTCATCCGCTCGGCATCCTTTCTGCATTCGCTGTATCCGTTCTGCGTCTGCTTCGCTGAGGCCCCCGGAAGCCCTGCCGATGTGCCATCCGCTCCCATCCACCTCCATCCACTAGGCTTCCATCCCGCATCTGCTTTGCATCCGCCCTGCGTCCTCCCCGCGTTCGTGTTATCTGCTCCGGTTATGCAAATTTTAGCCCCTTTTGAGAGCGGATAACAACAGATGGAACATTTTGCTCGTCTACTGTGTCCTTTTTGCATCCGTTGGGCAGTGTGACATGGGCTTAAACTGTGTTGACACTCAATTATGACATGTACATTATGGCATCATCCAACAATTGCCATTATTTTGGACTTGCATCCTGCAGTCTGACTCAATTACTTGAGTCACAGCATTTGTTTAATGACATCACACAGCTAACCATTTTTGTTTGTTTCCCCCCAATACAAAATATTTTTATTTGATATGGTGATCCGTCTATGGATGCCTATGAAGACAATTGCCATATTAACATACTTGGAACCGCATTAATGGCAACTTTGTAATTGTAAACACTGGTGTCCTACACAATGAACATGAATTTGAGAAAACTCTAGGAGACATGGAAAACAAGGGGGCTTGGCATGGTATGGTTCATGGGGTTGTAAAGAGTCAGACATGACTTAGTGATCAAACAACAACAAAACAAGTAAATATGTCACATTAAAATTCAAATCTTTTAAAGCACAAGTCCTCTTTAACCACTCAATGGTGTTTTCTCTTTTTTCAACAGCACAAAATAACAATTTGTTCTTCATTAAGCTGTGTTGTCTGTTTTCTCTGTGGTAAATCTCACTAAGCTATATAATAAGTTTATAACTAGGCTATTATGTATTCATGAATATTTTTACAATAGTTTTCTTCAATTTGGTTGCCTTCCACATATGGTTATATCAACTTCCCAACCTTCAGCATTGTATTCTTGAGAATACAAGTAACTGAAGTCCACGCAGGTTGGAGATCAGCCAAACGTGGAAGGGCTGGTATTCTATTTATTCACATTTTTCCCCTTTGTGGTAATGTGGATGAGGTAATGAGGTAATGTAGATGAAGCAAGGCTGTGATTTATAGATTTCTAGGGCCCAATACATTTCTTTCTCTTCCATCAGCTGCAAACATTTGTAAACTTCTGTTGATGCAATTTGAATTCCTAACATGCTCACAAGTCTTGTACCCTGTGCAAAGACCTTTGGGGTGTATTTGATTATATCATTTGCAGACATATCAGGAAATCGAACCAAGTGAAAAGAGCTAGATCCATGATGGAAATTAACTTGAAAACCAGCTGCAACTGTGCAAGTTCTGTCTCACAAAGTCATCACAAGCCTTAGTTTAATTTTCTAGTTTAATCTAGTTTGCTTATATTTGTTGCCCAGATTGATGCTCACAATACATTTTTTAAAAAAACAGATACAATAAATACAAGGAACAGCAGAAATAGGCCATTTTAAAGATGTGTTGCTTCATGAACTTCTCCCTTTTAAGTGTTCCCAATCTTTTTTGCCTTTCAAATCACATTCCCTCCTTCCCTTTATTGGGTTCTGTCCCATTTTTATTTCATTTTGGCATTTTATTCTTCTTTAATAATGTTAACAATATAAGCATTTAACTGAATGAGTTGTCCATGCATAGAAAATGCTTTCGTAAACACTTAAGATGTGATTGGTATATTTTTGTTGGAATGTATGTATAACTCATTGGAATTCTTCTTATACTGCCAAAAAGATTCCTTCCCACACTGAATTTAACTTTAAACTGTCATTGGGTGGGAGGAGAAATAGTTTTTGAAAAAGAAACACTGTGCTATTCTCAGCACAATTACTATTATTCAAATAGTACGTCATACACAGTATTGTTTTCAGCATCTTAAACCACTATCTTTTCCTTTGTTCCTATTTTCCAGGTGTAATTATGCCAGGAATCTAGGAAATTCTGTTGCCAAGGTCTGTATTTTACCAGAAGGTTTTAAATAATCCATAATATTCAGAAAAAGTAGGTTTCAGCAAGCTAACTAAAATTTGACTTAAAATCGAAACCATCTTTGATGACAAATTATGTCAACAGTATTGAGGACAACTTAAGTTTCAGAAAAACTATGCAATGTTTCTTGAGTTTTTCAAACTCAAAGATAGCAGATAGAAATAAAGCCCATGTCACACTGCACCAACGGATGCAAAGAGCATGTAAAACGGACAAAAAAGCTTGCCATCCATTGGAAAACGCGATGCATCTGTTGTGTACTCACTGCATACGTCTTTCATACGCTCTGTCCGTCAAACATCCATCTACTGCTATTTCATCCGCTCAAAAAGTTTTGAGCTGCACAAAATTTTTTGAGCGGATGAACTTTCCACCGCGTACGATCTACATCCGCGACACATACAGGCAACAAACATTCTACGTCTGTTGTCATCTGTTACACGTCCGCTGTATCCTCTCGGCATCCTCTGGGCATCTGTGCAACTCACATCCATTCCAGCGGAAAGCAGAAAGAGGGAGGAAGAGAAAGGTATGCAGAACGTCCACACAGCGTTAGTAGCATGGACATAGAAAGGATGAAAGCAGATGCAGCTCAGATATAAAGCATTAAAACGGACAAAACATTCGTATATGGGATGTTTCTCGGATATTTAGGATGTCTGGAGTATGCCGAGAGTATGTGGAAGGACACCTAGCGGAAAACCGATATTTCCTATAAAAAGGGGGAGGAAATCACCTGGATCTCACTATCAGTCCAGCAGCCGTGGCGTGCAGACCTCTTCAGCCTTGCTCTTGCTCTTCCACATAATCCATTGATGTCCACCATAGATCAACGCAAACTCCTTTTGGTAGCCGCCATCATTCAAAACCAGAACCAGGCCCTTTTCAGATTGTTTCACCTTTTCTATGCAAGGAGAAGGAGACGTCCAAGAGCTGTCCAGGTCCAAAGATGGATTGGGAGAAGAGTGGAGTTTGGACTCCATGACAAGCTGATGGTGGAGCTAAGGAATGAAGACCCTCATGCATTCCAGCACTTCATGAGGATTCCACCAGCCATGTTTGATGAAGTTGTGGAGCATCTGAGACTCAGGTTGACCAAGCCAAGCACCAACTTCCGTCCCAGCCTGGACCCTGGACTGAAGGTGGCACTGACTCTGCGCCACCTGGCCTCTGGGACCACATACAGAAACATGCAGTATGCCTGGAGGGTGCCACACAACACCATCAGCATTGTGGTCAGAGAAGTGGTGAAGGCCATCAACAAAGAATACCTGGAGGAGCTCCTCCAGTGTTCCACCACTGAAGAAGGCTGAAGGAAACTTGAAGAGCAGTGGTATCAGAGGTGGAACTTCCGCCACACCGTTGGAGCCATAGATGGGAAGCAAAGCTCCAGCCAACTCAGGGTCCAATTATTTCAACTACAAGGGCTTCTTCAGTATCATCCTCTTTGCCATGGTTGATGCTGACTACAAGTTCATGTACATTGATGCTTCAGGCAACGGGTCAGCTTCAGATGCCCAGATATACAACACCAGTGACCTCAAGGATGGGCTGGAATGCAACCTCATCATGGGTTTCCCAGATCCAGACCCCCTACCCAATGACACACAAGATGTGCCCTACTTCATCGTGGGGGATGACGCTTTCTCCCTCAGAACCTACCTCATGAAGCCCTACACTTCCAGATACCTCACCCATGAAGAGAGGATCTTCAACTACAGGCTGTCCAGGGCAAGACGGGTGGTGGAAAACGCCTTTGGCATCCTGGCCAACAGGTTCCAGGTACTTCTCACCACCATGCAGCATCGCCCACAGACTGTGAGGAGCATCGTGGAAGCTTGCTGCATCCTGCACAATCTCATGCACACCCGCTACCCAGTGTTGCAGAACAGGCTTGTGTACCATCAACAAGGCAATGGGGACATGGAACCTGGTGAATGGAGGCAAGGACTAAACCTGATAGACACTGTGGATGTGCAAGGTCCCAACAGAGCTTCACGTGGAGGGAAGAAGCAGCGCAACTTCCTGAAACACTGGTGCAACTCCCCAGCTGAAGCAGTGGAGTGGCAAGACAGGATGGTAGATGCTTAATGGATGCTTCCTTGAGCCTGTCTCATAACACTGATGAGATTGTGCCATGTATGTTGAGTGGCCCTACAATGAATAGGGCATTAATAAAGAGTTTTGTTTATTTTGAAATGTGTTGATCAATGAATAAATTGTTATTGATAATAAAGGGCCATATGTGTGGCAGCTGTGAGGGTTGACCATACAGTCCCACTATGCTTGCACTGGAGGTTTATCTATCCCACAGCTATCCTTACCCATCCCACAGCTATCCTTACCCATCCCACAGCTATCCTTACCCATCCCACAACTATCTTTACCCATCCCAGAACTATCCTACCAATCCCACAACTATCCTTACCCATCCCACAGCTATCCTTACCCATCCCACAACTATCCTTACCCATCCCACAGCTATCCTTACCCATCCCATAGCTATCCTTACCAATCCCACAGTTATCCATCCCACAGCTATCCTTACCAATCCCACAAGCATGCAAAGGCTTCACCCTTTTTTCAAAGTTTTCCCCAACACTTTATTAAGTAAAAAAAAAAGAACCAAGTGTGTGAAGCAAAGATAACCTTTATTAATAACAAACTGTATGACTATATTAAAAAGCAAAATGACCCAAGTAAAGTGTCTTAAGCAAAGATAAAGTGAATAGGTAATAGCTCAGTCTCTGGCACTCTTCTCAGTCACTCTGAGGCGTGCCCATGGTCTCAGATGTAAAGGGGCCAGGGACTGCGGAGGTGGATCTCAGAGAGCTGACTCAGTCCCATGAGGTTGAGAAGCCCTTCATCAGGTACCTGGGATTTTAGGCCCAAGACTGATGACAAATGTTCTGAGGAAGGGCTTGGCTGTGGGGTGGTGGAAGGAGGAGTGTAGTGGGGCTGTCTGGTCTACAGCTGGGTCAGGTGAGGCATCTGAGGCGTCTGTAGTGTCCGAGGAACCTGGGCCTGGACTGGGAAGTTCTGCTTCTGCTGTGTGAAATCCTGGTAGTCGTAGCCTTGGTAGGCGAGGGGCTGTTGAAAGCCATGGAAGGGCTGTGACATCGGCTGGGGTGGAGAAGCAGACCTGGACTGGGTAGCAGCAGGTTCATCTGGGCCTGGAGGGTGGTGCAGAAGAGCTGTGATCCTCTCCTTCATCACCTGGTACTGGGCCTCAGGCATGTCCATGAGGGTCTGGTTCACAAAGGTGATGAAGGGCTTGCGGTTTGAAGATGGTATGTCGAAGTGGACCAGCTGGGAGAGGAGATCTGTGCTGGCTTTGATTGTGTCCCTGATCTCCAAGAGGACAGTGTGGCTCTGTCCCTCCGGTCTGCCTCTCTGCCTGCTTTCTGTGGAGGTGGAGCTGGGTGTGGGTGTGGGTTGGTCTCTGGTGGCTTCTTCTTCTTGCTCCATCTGAGACAGGGGATCCTCCACGTCCTCCAGCATGGGGAGTATAGCTGTGGGTGGGGGGTCTCTGTCATGGGGCCCTCCAAAGACACCAGCCTGGACACGGTAGCTGTCTCCTGGCTGGAAGAGGAGTGGCTCTCTGTGGGCTGCCTGAGGGAGAGGGTTGACAGACGGACTGCTCCTCGGTGGCGGATCTCACCCTCCAGGAAGCTGCACCTGGCCATGACATAGGTCTTCTGGTCAGTGAGCTTGACAGCGGCCTGCCCGGATTTCTTCAGGTGCAGCTTGCCATACCAGGTGTGCATGTGCTTCCACCATCCAAGGAGTACATCTGAAGTGTAGCCCAGGCTCTCCGCCTTCTCTATCCACGCTGCCTGCTTCCTCTTGGTATCACGATAGAGCCTGTGGCCCTTCCTCCACAGGTACTCGTTCTCCCTCAGCCATTCCAGCACCTCCTCCTCATTGTCTTCTGAAATGGAGTATTGTTTTCTCTCTCCCTTCTCCTTGCCTTGCCTCTTCCTCCCTCTGGCAGGGGCTTCAGGGCCTTCAGCAGCAGTGCTTTGAGGGCCTCGGGGCTGGTCCATTACAGCAGTAACATCAGGAGAAGCACCAGCACCAGCAGGAAAAGCACCAGCAGGAGAAGCACCAGCAGCACCAGCAGGAGAAGCACCAGCAGCACCAGAAGGAGAAGCACAAGCAGCACCAGCAGCAGCAGCAGGAGAAGCACCAGCAGCAGCAGCAGCAGGAGAAGCACCAGCAGCACCAGCGGAGAAGCACCAGCAGCAGCAACCCCAGGAGCAGCAGCAGCAACAGCAACAGCAGCTTCAGAGTCAGTACCAGGGGGTGGGATGGTGGTTCTGTCCTTCTTGCCAGGGCTGGCAAGAGTAAGCACAGGCTTCCTCTTCTTCCCCATGGTGTTCTCTCAAGATTTCTCTGGCAGCAGGTCTTTCCTCTGAATGGTGGCCGCTTGCGAGCTTCATCCTTTTATATCTGCAGAGCTTACGCAATTCATCCTCCCTGTATGTGCAGTGAACACTTTGCATCCGCTACACATCCCCTAGGCATCCTATAGGCATCCGTGATGCATCCGCGTCATCTGCTACGCATCCGCTAAGCATCCGCTAAACATCCGCTCCTTCCGCTACGTGTCCGCTTTGCTATTCTCCCCCGGAAGCCCTATGGATGTGTCATCCACTTCCATCTGCTTCCATCCGCTAGTCTTCCTATGAACATCCGCTTTACATTCTTGCTACATCCTACCCACATCCGTTCCTTTCCGTTGTTGTCCACTCTGTTTATGCAAATTTGGGGAACTTTTGAGAGCAGATAACAATGGATGGAAATTTTGCTCATCCTCTTTGTCCTTTTTGCATACATTTTGCATCCATCGGCCAGTGTGACCTAGCCTTAAAATAGAACCTAACCACAATAACTCTCCGAGCTGCTGAATTTCATTCTTCATACATCAGCTCTGTATTATTATTAATGCATTGATATTAGAAATTATTAAGTCTAATTCAATGAATTAGACTATTTAAAAAGCAAGCAAAAGGTTGGGTTAGCGATTAGTTAACATCAGTATTTGCAGAAAGATCTGATTACATTGGTTTTTCTGATGTCATTGGTTCAGGAAGCACAGCTAGCTATTAGTCTTTATCAGCTTTATAACTGATTCTTACAGTTGCATAATATATGTATTATGAATCAGGCTATATTCTTCATGCCTAGAGAACCATTGTAATTATTTTAGGTTGGAAAGACTGAGCTTCAATAACAGAGCTACGAGGACTTCCGGTGGCAGGCAAGGACGAATAGAGGTGCAGAAGCCCATTCGCAGTTACAATTAATCTCTTCTTGCGGTTGGTGCGATCCTTAGAGGTGCTCGAATCCTGGAGAGATTCATGTCGGTGTGGGGGATATTACAGCTGCAGTGTGGGGATGGCAACCCCCCGGCAGTGAAGAGGAGCCCTCCAGAGTGCAGTGAGCAGGAGATAGCCTCCTGTCAATGGAGGCTCTGAAGTCCGGACTGTCACCAATACCAAAAAGCGAGTAAGTGACAGCTTGTGAGATCGTATAAAAGAAGTGTGGCAAGGGGAACTTAGCGGTGGAGAGGAAGATCAGTAAGTTATAGTCTTCTGAATAAGTGACATTTGGAAGCCTGAAAAGAAAGAAGCTAAAAAGCGGAGGAGAGAGGAGCACGGGTGAAAGGACTCGGAGGACTGAAGTGAAAGTGTGGATTGCGACGAGTGAAAAGGAAATCTTTGTAGTCCGGAAATTATTATTTTACAAATCTCCAAGGTTGGGGATGATTTGGAATTCTTTATCTGACTGTTAATTAGATAGATTCTTTTGGATAAACTTTATTGAAGCAATGACAGGAAGAGGATTGGGGCTGACTGAAAGGGACAGCGCGGTGCCAGACGGAACAGGACACTTGGAAGTCTCGGGGATACAGCAACAACATATTTAACTTTATTCATTTAATAGACTTTTCAATAGATCCTTGGGAGAATTTTGCTTTAACTGAGGAGGTGGTGGTATGTGGAAGAAATCAAAATTGAACTTAGAAACATTTTTTTTTTTTAAAGGAGAGAGGTGGATTGGAAGATTCAGAAGAGTGACTGATTAACTGTAACTATTATTCAGCACTTTCTACCTCCCCACTTCCGGTATGTTTGAAGAGTAAAAAAAAAAAAAATCCATATCAGAGATAAAAAACCAAAGACTGACTTTGAAATCTTTTTTCCTTTTTTCTATTGCTTTTTCCCTTTTCATATAAATTTGCCTAATTCTTCTTTTTTTTCTCTCCTCTCCTCTTATTTATATTTTGGTGTTATCTCTTCCCTCTTCCCTCCTTTCTATAACGATTATAAATTTACTGATTGAGATAAGAAGTATTGATTATTGTATTAGATTGTTAAAAAATTGATTTGATTAATCTACTAATAATAGAGATAATTACACCTTGACTAGATATATTTTTTTTTAATAGTAACTTTAAGAATATTATGAATCATTTAATCAATAAGTATGACTTAATATTTAATATTTAATACTCTAATAGTTAAAATTATGGTGTGAATATAATTAAAACTTGAATTTAGTTGGATTAGATATACCATTTATATTACTTATTATATATTTACTATAATTATTATACACATGTATTATATAGATTGTTGTATAACGTTGTATAGTGTTGCATAGAAATTGAATATAAAACCCATAAAATAACTTATTTGATTTAGATTTAAGATTTGAAAAAATATAGATAGGTAGATTAATTAATTATACATTGGTTAATTCTAATATAGAGGTTATAATATTGAATGGTAATCTGGGATAACATAATTAACATAACCCAACAACAGACACAAATATTAAAAGAAATGACCTCGACAACTACTACAGCTCTGAAAACCGGAAGGAAGGCTACTCCAACACAAATAACTACACTGGCAACAGCTTCGCCCATGGCTCAAAAAATTATAGAAGAAACATTACCAGTAGAAAAACAAACCAATATTTCAAATGCCAATATTCAATCAATTTTACTAACACGACAAGAATCGATGGCGAAAGTACAAGAAACAATGATTAAAAAACCACAATGAGACAAGAGCAGATATTAATGAACTAAAGGAGGAGATGGGGAAATTGAAATTAGAAATGAAAGCAGACATCTCCAAAGTAGAAGATAAAATTGGAATACTACAACAGGCCCTGGAGAAAAATGAAGCAACAATAAAAGAAGTAGAGAAAAGGACTGAACGAACTGAAAGGAAACTTGAAAGGGTAGACGAGGAATTAAAAAATGTAAGCAAAGGAATGGAAGACTCATTGGTCTATCTAGAGATGGACAAGGTGGCTACATACCTGAGATTTCAGAATGTAGAGGAATCCAAGGAAGAAGATCTAGAACAATTGATGGCGGAAAACTGGCTGGATTATTGGACAAAAACAAAGATGATATTTTAAGAGAGTTTGACAAAGTTTACAGGGTCAGTACCAACTATGCGAGATGCCACAAATGCCCAAGAGAAGTCTATATATGTTTTACAAGAAGGAGTTTGTGATATTATATTTAGGATGTCCAGGGACGGAACAATTATGTGTAAAGGTAAAGAAATTTTGATTCTCAAACAAATCCCAAGAAGAGTAAGAGAAACAAAACGAAATTACAAATTTTTAGTTGCTTACTTAAATCAAAAAATAATTGTATTCAAGTGGATAATCCCAGAGGGGATGTTAGTTTCATGGAAAGAAAGAAAAATTAAAATAGATACCATGGAAAGAGCCTAAGAATTTTATGAACAACTAGTAAGTTCGGAAGACCTGAGTAGTAAGGAGGAACTGGAAATAAACCTACAAGAAGACCAAAGCTACTACAGAAACAAAAAAGAAGGAACCTTAAGCCAGCAAGCATTAGGAGAGACCGGAGTTATCACGAGACAAAGAGCGAAACAGAATTAAGCAAATGGAAGAAGAAAAGAAACTTCTATCAATTAACATAAATGGCCTAAATTCAACGTTAAAAAGGAAAAGGATATTAACAAAACTAATTAAACAAAATGCTGATATAATATGCCTACTGAAAATCCATATAAGGAAAGAAGACGAAAGATATTTAAATTGCCTGAAACTAGGGAAGCTATTTACTGCACCAGCAGACACAGGAAAAAAGAAAGGGATTGCAATATATGTTAAAGAGGATTTGAAATCAGAATTCCTCCCCCTGAGGGAAGAACTTTGGTTTTGCAGATCTGGATTAATGACATTTCAATTTTGTAAGTAGTAATTTACGCCCCAAATGAAGATCAGAAAGAATTTTTTAAATACCTACACCGAAAAATAATAGAATTTGAAAAAAGGAATATCTGTATAATAGGAGATTTTAACTGTATTGCTGATTATCAGAAAGACCATAGTAATGGGGGGAAGAATAAAAAAGGGAAAAGAGAGTTCCCTAAGATATGTAAGGAAATGATGAAAGAATTAAATTTGGTGGATTTATGGAGAAGACTATATCCCGACAAAAAAACAATTTACATTTTATTCCAGTCCACATCAAATATGGGCACAAACAGATATGGCATGGATGAATGGGGAAATAGCAAATGAGATAAAAGAAATTGATATATTACTGAATGAATGGGCAGACCATAACCCAATTCAGATAATATGGAAAGGCAGGAAGAAACCAAAGAAAAGATGGACATTAAATACCCAATTAATAAGAGAAAAAGAATATATTGATAAACTTAAGGAGGAATTAAATTATTTTTTAAAAGAAAATGACAATGGCATAACTACAAAACAAAACATTTGGGATACAATGAAGGCAGTAATAAGAGGTATAACAATTTTTTACAATGCCAAGAGGAATAAAGAAAAATATGCCCAACAAAATAAACTGCACAACAACAAATTAAGGAATTAGAAATGCAATTATAGAAGACCCCAAAGAACTCAACACTGCAAAATCAGATAATAATAGCTAAACACAAATTGAATTTAATTGAACAAGAGAAAATGATTATAAATTTGAATATGACTAAACAAACCTACTTTGAAAATGTTAATAAGCCAAGAAGATGGTTAGCTTATAAATTAAAAAAGAAAGAAAAGAGACTGATATACCAATTAATAAATGGGAATGGCGACATACAACAAGAGATAGAACAAAAAAAAAGAAATTGTACATAAATACTTTGAAGAGTTATATAAAAAGGAAGAAATAAATGAGGACAGAATAAGAAATTACTTAGATGAAATTAAAGATAAAGAAATTGAGGAAGAAATGATAGAATTACTTAACAAAGATATATCTTGGTCTGAACTGAAATCAGCAATAGAGAACCAAAAATATAATAAAACCCCGGGCCCAGATGGAATTCCAGGAGAGCTATATAAAGTAATTACAGAACAAATTGGACCTTTTATGAAATTTCCAATGATGTATTATTGGCAGCCAAGATGCTGGACTCATGGAGGGGAACACTGATTTCGTTGATCTCGAAGGAGGAATCTGAATCCAGATATATTAATAATTATAGACCAATTTCATTATTAAACACTGATTATAAAATATTTACCTCCATTACAGCTAACAGACTAAAAAGAATTTTAAATCTATATATACATGAAGATCAAAATGGATTTATCCCGACCAGACGGATTAATAATAATTCAAGAACAGTATTAGATATTTTAGAATTTTACAAAGCCCACCCCGAGAAACAAATCACACTTATGTTCTTAGATGCTGAAAAGGCCTTTGATAATTTAAATTGGCAATTTTTAATCCAAAAAATATATAATATGAAATTAGGCACTAAATTTGAAAATATTATAACAACTATATGATACACAACAGACTAATATTATAATAAATGGGGAATATACTTACCCAATAAAAATAGAAAAGTGTGTCAGACAAGGTTGCCCGCTCTCGCCTTGCTCTTCATATTCTTATTAGAAACACTATTAATATGAATTAGACAGAACTCAGAGATAAAAGTATTAAAGGTTAAAACAGAAGAATACAAGTTGCAGGCATTCGCCGATGATCTGGTTTTCTTTATTGAGGAACCAATAGAAAGAGGACAAAAATTGATTAATGAATTAGAACAATTTGGAGCGGTAGCAGGACTCAAAATTAATAGGAAGAAAACGAAATTAATGACTAAAAATTTAACAGAAAAACAGAAAAAAGAATTAGAAGAAGTTATGGGAATACAAGTGACAAAGAAAGTTAAATATTTAGGAATATGGTTGACAGCACATTGTAAGGCACTTAAAGAAAATAATTATGATAAGTTGTTACTACAGGTAAAGAAGGATTTAGAATTATGGGGCAGACTGCAATTCTCACTATTGGGTAGGATTGCTACCATTAAAATGAATATTCTCCCAAAATTCTTATATTTGTTTCAGATGATTCCAATTAAATTACACAAAAAATTTTTTTGAAGAACTTAACAAAATTACCGCTAAATTTATTTGGCAAGGGAAAAAACCCAGAATAAATTTAAAAGCAATGCAGGATATGAAGAGCAGGGGAGGGTTGGCACTTCCAAATTGGGAATTGTATTATATTGCTGCCACTCTAGTATGGTTAAAAGATTGGGTGAACTTAAATTATAAGAGAATCTTATTTTTAGAAGGCCATGATTTACAAAGGGGGTGGCACGCCTTTTTATGGGACCTAGGGAAAGTTAACTAGAAATATTTCCACAGACACTTAATTAGAGATTCATTATTAATTAATTGGAATTTCCAATAATTAATTGGAAAAAAATACGCAAAAAATACTACTTAAAAGTACTGATCTGGCTATCAACAATGGAGGCGATGATCCACCCAAACAATTTCAATATTTCTAAAATGATTAAATACAAAGATTTATTGGACATACAAGGAAATTTGAAATCATGACAAGAACTTCAAGAGCAGGGATTTAAAATAGATCAATGGGTACAACAAATTCATAGTAGATATAAACAGGATAGGAAGGAATTTGGAATTAACAATAAACCCCAGCAACTAGACAAAATTTTATTAGGACCAGGTAAAAAAAATATAACTAAATTTTATAATTGTTTTTTAGAAGTAGAATTAGAAGAAGAAACAGTAAAAGATTACAAAATTGGCAGCATACAAAGAAAATGCATATAAAATGTTTTATAGATGGCACCTTCCCCCTTCGAGTTTGGCAAAAATGTGCCCCAAATGAGTTCAAAATGTTGGAAATGTAAAAAAAAAGAGGGAACCTTTTTTCACATGTGGTGGTCATATGTAGAAGCCCAAAAATACTGGAAGAAAATTAGAAATTGGCTGGAAGATATAACAAAAGAACAGATCGAGTACAAACCAGAGTCCTTTCTGTTTGGAATTTTTGATAAAAAAAATATCAAAAATAACAAAATTCATAACAATACACATACTAGCAGCAGCCAGATTGGCCTTTGCTCAATGTTGGAAGCACCCTCATATACCTACAGAGGAAATAACCATCCAAAAAATTTCAGATTGCGCAGAAATGGACAGATTAACTTTAGCTTTAAAAAACAAAGATACTTCAATATGTTATAATAGTTGGAATTATTGGTATAAATGGTTAGAACAAAGATAGACTTTATATCATAAGATAGTAAGAATAAGATAAATTTATATGAGTGATGTACAAATGTTTGTAAAGACAAAGTGTGCAGATATGGCAAAACTATGGGAAGAAAAGTTCCCGTCGAAAATAAGAATGTTTTTAAATTTTTTCTGTTTCCTTCTCCCTACCCCCTTTTTTTTTTCTTTCTGCTCTTTCATATATGTATGTGTTGTCAAGTTGTTGTTTTTTTAGTTGTAAAATTAATAAAAATTGTTTTTTGTTTTTTTAAAAAAGACTGAGCTTCAAATCCCAAATAATCCATTATCAATTTTTCTTTTCAGATTTTATGCAATTATTGTAATTGTAAGTGGTTTTAATTCTGGTTTTATATATATACTATTTGATGTAAACTTGATTGTGATGGGTTAGAGCAGAGGTCTCCAAACTTGGCAACATTAAGACTTGTGGATTTCAATTCTCAGAATTCCCCAACCAGCTATGCTAGCTGAAGAATTCTGGGAGTTGAAGTCCAAAAGTCTAAAAGTTGCCAAGTTTGGGGACCCCTGGGGTAGAGGATAGAGGAAAGAGGATGGATGGATGGGTGGATGGATGGATGGATGGATGGATGGATGGATGGATGGATGGATGGTGTTAGGTTAACACCTAACAGGTATTTGGGTTAAAAATATATAAATCAGGATAAACATTTTAATACTGTCTCTTTAAGGGAATGCAAGAGCATGCAATTAGGTGTGGTTTCTCAAATGACCATAAGACAGAGCCAGAAACCTGGTTTGTCTTAGTCTGAGTCTCAGAAGAGAAGAGAGTGTATCTTTATTTCCTTCTGTTGGAAAGTATTGCTATTGCTCCATTTTTCCTCATAGACTGATATTACTGGATTTAATGTAAGTCTGATACTTAACTGTTTTTGACACTGGACTTTGTTATTGGAATATCCCTGGGTTGAAAAACTGACTGATTAACCTGTGAATGACTTTTGGACTGCTTATTTTGGACTTTGCTTAAACCTTTCTGGAAGTAAAAACCTACATTTACCGTACAGTGTATCTGTGTACTGTGTGTGTATTATTCCAACACTACTCTCTATACGTCTCCCTGTATGCGCTCATTCTCCTAACGGGGAATTACCTCAACAGATGGGTGGGTGTTTGATTGGATGGACATATAGACAGATAGATTTGGATTTTGGATTTGGATTTTCTTAATCAAATTGCTTTCACTTTCTTCTTTCTGTGTTTCTATATTTTTAGAAGTGATTAAGAATTGAAAATGACTTTAGAATGTGTCTTATTATAATATTTATGTACAGCCTACCTTTGTACTTTTGAACAGAATGATCTAGGAAAACATATAAAAGAATGTATGTTTCAACTAAACTAACTGTACTCAGTGATTCACTGCCCCAGCCAGAGCCAAAGCTGAATGCCTAAAGCATCTTTCCATGTTCCATCATAAAATGCTGTCCATGTAAGCTTCATGACCTCAGCAATAAGGCAGGCTTGATTTCCTCTTTCCAATTCCAGAGCATCTGTACAGAAGCATCTTTAAGCTTTAGCAACTTTTAAAGAAGGTAACATCAGTCTAAATAAACTGCATTGCACTTTACAGTGCAAAATGATTTTGCAGTGGCAAATAACAGCTTCTTTTTCATACGTCTGTAACAATGGTATTAACTTAAGATACATTTTGGACTTTGCTTTCAGAAAAAAATTATATGTCAATTACAGTTTTCCCCCCCTTCCTTATTGTATCTGATTCTCAGACTCCCTAAATAAGTTCCTGCAGTTTTCTTGCAAGGTTTTTCAGAAATAGTTTTGTCTTTGCTTCCTTCTTAAGGCTGAGAGAAAGTGATTGGCCAATGGTCATCCAAATGACTTTCTGCTGAAGGTGGATACAATTTCCCAGTTTCTAATCTGATGCATTACCCACTTCACCAAACTGGCTCTCTAATCAGATTCTAATTAATGGTGAATCTCAACCATAGTCACTGAATTCAGCCACTTTGATAAGCTGTAATTTAAAATTGGCATCTTCCCAATAACCAAGTTATTGAAAAGCTGAGAATCTAGAGTATTTAGTAAATCTGATAGCTGGTGGAATTAGTAGGACCATGTACTTTGGTATGCTATAAACTTGGCTTTGTCATGTAGCTTTAGGCTTAATAACATGTATTAAATGTGTAACAATACTGTGCCTTGTATACTCATAATAACTTGTATACTCAAAATACTGTTTTAACAATACTGTGCCTTGTATACTCATCATGGAAGGGGTATTTCAATCTGCACAGTCTATCTGGGAGTGAAAGGTAACTTTAAACTAGAATATTTGTAGCTCAGGGTTAAAATGAGACGTCTCTGAGCTTGATTGTTTTCTTACAGACATAATCAGTGCTAATAAGAAGTGGGAATTGCTCTCCATTTATATTCTAGTGTGGAGTGTCAAACTCATGGCCATGGGCTGGATGCATTATGTGCTGGCCATGCCCACCTCTGTGATGACACCATGAGTTTGACACCCCTGTTCTAGTGATTTGTCCTGTCAGTGTTGGTGGGAGTGGACTTGGAGTTTCTTTGGCTGAGCTGTTTATTGTTAGCTTGTTTGTCAGATTCTTACTTTTTTAAAAAAGTTTTTTATTTTTTAAAGACAAACATATACAAACAAAATATAAAAACATAAAAACCATCTTATATACAAACAGTGTGCCAGTTGGTTACAGATCTTTTCTGCTATCCTTTGGTAGTCATTTCTCAATTTATATAAATTTCCACATTGTCAAGCAAACATATGCTTATATGCTTATCAATTATTAATCATCCTTGACCAAACTATTTATTCTCTCACTTTATATGAGATATTTCAATTTTTATTTTAAAATTTATGTTATACTTTCATCCAGTGGTTATAGATGTCAATATTATGTTTTATATGAATCTATTAAACCTATTACAAACTCAACAAATTTATTACATAACCATGTCTTTTTGTCCAACCATTGATAAAACAAATCCCATATCATATAAAATTGTTTATCTTCTTGTTCTTTATTTTCAAATGTCAGTTTACTCATTTCAGCACAGTTCTTAATAACTTCTTCCTGCATAGGTATTTTATCATTTTTCAATTCTTAGCAAACACAATTCCGGCTTCGGTGCTATAGCTACCCCATAGAGGTAGCTGAAAACAGGGGAGACCTAGCAAGGGTCGGGGGGAGTCGCACCCCCTCTCCTCGGGGGGGGGGGGGGGTTCCTTTTAATATATTACTGGATAAGAAAAGCTTCAATAGTAGATATCCATAATGGAATTTTAAAATAATATTGTCTTTTTATCTTCTCCCAGTTCAAAAACTGCCTCTCAAATATAATGTCTTCTAAAGTACCCCTGTGTTTTAGTTCCCTTATACCAAAGGAATGCATGCCATCCTAGCAGCAAGTCATGCACTTCTAAAGTCAATAGTCGAGTGTTTCTTAATGTTATTCATTCCTTTACCCACATCAAACTTATCACCTGGTAATATAGCTCCCAGTTGGGCAAGGCAAAACCTCCTCTTATTCTTGCATCTTGTAAAAATTTAAATTTTATTCTTGCTTTCTTTCTCTGCCAGATATATTCAACACAATTCTGTTTAAATCTTCAAAAAACTCTTTCTCTGGCTGGACTGGAATTATCTGGAATAAATACAAAATTCTAGACAATACATTCATCTTAATTGTAGATATTCTCCCAATCAATGATATTCGTAAATTTTCCCATTTTGTCAAATCTGTCGCAATCTGCTGTTTGAGTTTAATATAATTGTCTTCCTTTAGTATACTACATCTTGGTGTAATGTGTATCCCTAAATACTGAACCTTTTTTGTGACCTGTATTTCTAAAACTTCTAACAACTCTTTCTTTCATCCTGATAACATATTATTTGTTAATATCTTTGTTTTGTCTTGATTTATTCTCAGACCTGATACTTTTCCATATTCTTCTATTTTTTTCTATTAATTTGGGTGTTGTTTCTGTTGGGTCTTCTAATATAAATACCAGGTCACCTGCAAAAGCTTGCAATTTATACTCCTCCTTTTTAATTTTCATTCCTTTTATTTCTTTATCTTCTCTAATATTCCTGTTCAACACTTCCAAAGTTAATACAAATAGCAGAGGTGACAGTGGACAACCTTGTCTTGTCTCTTTTCTTATATCTATGGATTCTGTTAATTCTCATTTACCATAACCTTTGCAGTTTGTTCATGATATATCATTTTAATGGCTTGAGTAAATTTTTTACCAAAGCCCATTTGTTCCAATTGCAATGACATAAATCACTAACTCACATTGTCAAAGGCTTTTTGTTCATTTAGAAACATCAAAGCCATTTGCTTTTCAGGATGTGCCTCATAGTATTCCAAAGTGTCCAGAATTATTCTCGCATTATTTTTAATTTGTCTCTTTGGCAGAAATCCATTTTGGTCAATATGTATGAAATTATTTAAATGTCTTTTCAGTCTTTCTGCCAAAATTGAAGCAAAGATTTTATAATCTGAATTTAATAGGAATATAGGTATATAATTTTTAACTTGTTGCAGGTCTGTATCCTCCTTCGGTATAAGTGTAATATATGCTTCTGACCATGTTTTGGGTATTATTTTCTTTAACATAACTTCATTCATAACTTCTAACAGATGGAGATTCAGTATTTCCTGGAAAGTCTTGTAAAATTCCACTGGCAATCCATCTGGACCTGTTCCTTTTCCAGTATTCTGTTTTTTTAAGGCTTCTGTTAGTTCCATCATTGTTATGTTCCCTTCTAGCATTATTTCAATGTCTTTAGGTATTTGAGGTAAATTTGCTTTCAGTAAGTATTGCTTAACTTTTTCTTCTTGAATATTCTCTTGAAAATAGTAATCTTATATAATTTTTTTCCTTCTCCTCATTTCCATAGCAAACATGTTCTTCTTCATTTATTAATTGATTAATCCTTCTTGATTCTCTTTTCCTTTCTCAGTTTATAGGCTAGCCATCTGCCTGGTTTGTTTGCATCTTCAAAGTCATTCTGTTTAGCATTTTTAATTTTTTGTGTTAATTTCTCTTTTTCCATTAATTCCATTTTACGTTTAATTATATCCATTTTATTCTTAATGTCTTTTTTTGTGGGAACTTCTGTAACTCTTTTTCCAGTCTTTTATCGTCATCCTCCAAAGTTTTAAAAGTTTTTTTTTCTGTTTTATATTCCTTTTCCTTGTATATTCAATTACCAAACCTCTTGTATCGGCCTTCATCGTTTCCCAGACACTTCTTCTGTAAAGAAGAATCCTCTTTTCTATTTTCCTTGAAAAAGAAAACCAATTCTTTCTCTATTTTCTGTTTAAGTCTTTTTCTTTTAATAACGTATTGTTTAAAGTCCAATTAGATCTCCTCTTATATCCTTTCCAAATAACTGTCATTGGATTGTGGTTTGCCCAAGTGCTTGTTTCTATTTCAATTTCTCGTATATTAGTCAGTAGTTCTTCTGACATCCATATCATATCTATTCTAGACCATGATGCATTTCTGTTTGAGTAAAGGGTATATTGCTTACTTTCCACATTTCTCTCTCTCCATGAATCTTTTAAGTTTAATTCTTCTATCATTTGAAAAAAAAGATTTTGGCAATATCCTTCTAGCTTTCTTTGTTGATTTCTGCGTTTTATAGTCCAACCGATCATTAATTATTCCATTAAGGTCTCCCATCATACAACATAGTCCAATTCAATTGTTTTCATATGTAACTTCCTGTAGAATTCTTCTTGATTGTCATTTGGGGCATAAACTGCAACTAAAAGTGTTTTAAAATTATTGTCCATTATTTCCACCATCAAAATACTTCCATCGTCATAAATTAATTCTGCCGCAATTGTATCTCTAATATATAACACCATGCCTCTTTTTTTAATTGTGTCAGCGATGTAAATTATTTTCCTAGTTTTTTTTGTTTCAATATATATTCATGTTGTTTTTTAATATGTACTTCTTGTAGACAAATTTTAATTTCTCTAATTTGTAAAATACTTTTCTTCTTTTAGCAGCTAAATTAAGTCAATTTATGTTAATCATAATCAATTTCCTTTCATCCATGTTAAGCTTTATAAGAGGGTTTTATTGCTCCAGTAGATCTTAATTCTCATTGCTCTCTGGGTACACCACCTACTGCACCTTCTTCCTTTTCTTTTTCAGTTATTGCTATACAGTCCTCTTGAAATTCAATTAGTGACTCTTCTTTTCTTTCTTCTTCCTCCTTTCCTCTAAAAAATTCTGATTAAAATAGCTTTGCTTTTCCAACTGTATCAATTCTGTGTCTTTGTTCCTGCCAAGTGAACAAGAGGCCTTCTGGTATCAACCATCTATAGTTTATTTCTCTTTTAAGTAAGTCTTTAGTCAAAAATGTATATTCTCTTCTTTTCTCTCTTACTCTTCTTGGTTCTTGTTTCAGCACCACAATTTTTTGGCTTTATACTTTAATGTTTTCTCTCTTGCCACCTGTAGTATCTATGTTTTGATTATCTTCTTGGTATATCTAATATGTATTTCTCTTGGTAACTTGTTTCTCATTGCATATCTTGTATAGACAGGGAACACTTCATCCATCCCATTCATCATCTTCTCTTTGGTTATCTCTACACTTCTGCCAGTATTTCTGTCATTATTTCAGCAAGATTTTCACCTTTTCCTTCTTCCACATTTTGAAATCTCAAATAAAATTCTGATCTCTTGATTTCCCATCCCAGTGGTTCACCCCTGCCCTTCTCAACTTCATTCAATCGAGTATCAATATCTCCAATTTTCTTATATATTTGTATATCTTCTTTTTCAATTTTTTTGAATCTGTCTTCATATTTCATCATCATCATCTGTTGAATATGTTCCACTCTCTCATCTGTCTTTTCAATTTTTTGCTCAATCTTCTGAATTTCTTGCATGATCATCTGCAATGTCACTTCTTTCTCTTTCTTTGTCTTTCTCCTGTTGTAACATTGTCTGTATAGATCATTGTCCTCCAGATGGTGAGGAGGCTAGTATCAAAGAACAAGCTGGGGCTGTTATCTACTCATAAGATAATGCTTATCTGTGAAGAAAGAGAAAGAAAAAAGAAAAAAGGAGAAAAATCTTCAGGCACTTGTATACCTTAATCCAATTAGTTGTAATAGTATATACAAAATAAAAAATAAAACAGCAAGAGAAAATATGGAAAAAGGAATAAAAAGAATTTTTCTTTTTTTTAAAAAAAAAAGAGGAAAGGGGAAGGAAAAAGAAAAAGAAAAAGAAAAAAAGAGAAAAAATAGTCTATGTGTTTCTCTTAATAAAAGAAACAAAAAGGCAAAAATAAAAAAAAATTACATTCTAGTTCCTGGTTTGAAAAATCAAAATCCAAATTAAAAAAAAAAAACCTAACTAGAGGGGAAGTAGAAAAGAAGGCAAAAGTAACAAAGAATTCTAATGTAAAACAAGCCTCTGCCATCAAATATCCAAGGCTCTTCAATAAATCAGCAAACTTTCTTGTTCAGTATCTTCAAGGTCATTTCAATCTTCTTTCTTTCAACTTCAACTCCAGACTCCAGTTATCTATAGTTCACAGATAAGCACCTGTGTAAGCAAACTGCTGTGCTCATCCCACTATCTTTTCCAGTGCAAAGCTCAGAGTCCTTGAGTATAACAAGAATACATAAACAAGTAGAAGAAAAAAAGGAAACAATGTATCCAAGCCTCTAGGCAGTAGTGCTACTTATTTTCCTTCACTTTCACTTCCCCCTCATATATCCAAAGCCAGGAACATAAAAAAATTAAAATCTTTTCTTTTAAAAGGAAATAAATCTCAAATCAGAAAGAAGAGTCTTAATCAAGAACAAACTTTCAAGAGGATTGTTAAAAAAAAGAAATACAAATAGGTATAGGAAATTTAAAAAGGACCAGTCCAGTTTTGAATTAGGCAGCTTCACCAAGTTCAAAATTCCAATAAAAAGGGAGGAATAAACTATCACTTTAACTAGCTTAATCTCACCGCTTAAACTCTTTTCTCTTCCCTTTTAATTCCACTTTAAGTCTTTCAGGGTGTTCTCTTCAAGAAATAAAAAGTAAAAGTTCATCTTACCAAACTGACACACTTTCTTTCAATCTCTTCCATTCTGGAGCTGTCCCAGCTTCAGCAGTTTGAATGGTTGCCTCTCTGCCACCAGCAAAAAGGGCTTTCCCTGGATCAACCAGGGGCTTTGTGATGTCCCTGGGATAAGCAGGAGGTGTCCTTATCAAACACCGTCTCTCTACGGGACGGTTTAGGTCCATCAGGACCATCCAGCAGCTGAGATATTGACAGCAATCTTGGAGGATTAAGAGTGCACGTTGTACCGCCGTGACACCAACTCCACCCTCCATTTGGCAGATTCTTGATTGGGGTATGGGGTATTGTTTGTTTCTTGACTGTTGGTCTGATGTTAAACTTGGAGTTAATCTATGCTCACTTTAATCTATGCTCACTAGGTAACTTTGCTAACAGAGGTGAATAACAGTATGCCATTTACATAGCTCAAGGGATAAAAACAATGATTAGCCAAGTGCTGTTCTGCAAAGGTGTCTCTTACAGAAAATAGATGCAGAGCCCTCAAAGTTGATATGAGGTTGGAACAGAGAGAACATGTAAGGATTTCATTTTCTTCCAAATGCATAGCTTTCATTAAGGAAAGGCATGTTGCTCTGCTCAAGGCAGTGCATAAAACCAGAGGATAATATGGATTTACAGATTTAGTTCAAATGCCTGAATTAAAATGAAATGTTCAGATGTTTAGGTAATACTCATCTGCCATTATACTTTGTCCAAATTTAGTTTTTTTTTAATATGAACAGAAAATAAAGCCCAGAGTTGTGCAAATTCCCCTTGACTAGAATACACACAAATGAATAATTTGTGTGTACTTTATTTTATTATTCAGTACTTTTATTTTATTATTTTATTTTTTATTTTATTTTATTCAGTATTTTTCTCAAAGAAGCTGACATTCTAATTCTAAAGATTCAAACTGGTGTTAGGCGTGGTACAGATTTTCCATGAGGAATACTGAATAACAAAACATTGCAACAAATAACTTGAGATATTAAAATAATATCATGGTTTGTCTATTTTTCATATACAGTTCTATACCACAGAAGAAGAAGAAAAAACTAATACAATTTCTAAAATAGTCACAAGTATAAAGATCTAGTATCACATGTGCTACAGTATTTCAGATTTCCTAGACAGCATGGCTACCAATATATTTTGCACTTTTTTCCTCTTGTAGCCTGAAAATACTAGATACCAACTTTCACATCTGTAGAGTGTCACTCAAATTACTGTTCAAATGATTCCAATTAAAATATATAGTTTTTGTTGTTACAGTATGTGAGTCAAATGGAGCACTATCCAAAATAAGATTGGAGACACTTTGTCTGGTCAAAATATTACTTTAAATTTGTGACAGTGATATCTTCCATATGACAAGAGAAAAGCTATGAAGAAAAATGGAACTGAATGCTATTATGTGTTTTGCGAATACCAATGGAGAAAAATAATTTCCTTGAAAATGTTTCCAACAAAAATAAAAGCAGCAAAGATCTCATGTGCAAGTAAGGTTGAAATTTCATGCATAATCATTGTATTCCTTCTGCAAATATCATTTATCAGAATAAAATAAAAAAAAGTAAGGTTTTAATGTCAGACCAAACCTATGCATTTTTATTTAATAATATATCACATTAAGTCTGCTGAAAGCAGTGGGATTTATCTATTTATTTACAATTGTTTCATGAGAGGACAATTATACCCATTACTAAGAGTCAAGATGAGTTTGGGAATGGTGTGAGTAAATCAGGATTCCAAATTAAAAGTATAATACAGAAGTTATCTTTTAGGACAAATAGTTTCTAAATAAGAAGTAAAACTGGCATATTTATACCAGGGTGGGATTCAATTGTTTTAACAACCAGTTCTGTGGGCATGGCTTAGTTGGTGGATGTGGCTTTCTGGTCATGTGATAGTGCGTGTGGCCAACTCAATGTCACTCACATCAAGGGGGACTTCTCCTCGCCTGGCCTCTCATGACAGTGGGGATGCTGCAACGGTCATAAGTGTAAAAAATAGTCATAAGTCACTTTTTTCAGTGCCATTGTAACTTTGAATGGTCACCAGTTTTAGACCAAAACTCAAAAAGGGAATGTAAACTCATGTTTGAATGTCAATCTTTGTAGCTAGCCAAGAAGCCTTGCTGAATGTCACTCATCATGGTTCCTTGTCATTAAAAGCTTCTTTCTGGCAGCTCTGCTTCATTATTCAATTATTTCTTCAAAGTGTTAACTCCAACAGGACTATTTCCTCCCAACAACAGTGTAAAAAGCTTAAAACAACCCTTCCCCTTTAAGAAAGTACCAGCAAAGGAAAATAACCTCCTTCGGAGACAATAAGTCTAGGCGTACTGCCAAGAATATAAGAAGGGTGGAAAACAATAAAAGGATATTTCTTCCAACAACTGGTTCTCCAAACTGCTTAGAAAGTTAACAACCCATTCTAGCAAATAGGTGAGAACCTGTAGAATCCCACTCCTGATTTATACTCTTTGGGTATAAATTATACATCTGTAAATTGTTTCCTCTTGAAATTTCCTCTTGAAATTAAGGAACTATTTAGACAGCTAAAACCCAATTCAACTGAAAGATAAAAGAAGAGTCTAAGCAGCCCTAATAGTCAGTGGTTAAAGTGCAAATTCTGCCTACAGCCTGGAGTTTGATCCTGATGGGGCTCAAGGTTGGTTCAGCTTTCCATTCTTTTGAAATCAATAAAATAAGGACCCAGTTTGTTAAGGCAATGTGCAAATAATGCTCTAAATTGTAAAACATCCAGAGAGTGCTATAAAGCAACTATGGAGCAGTGTATAAGCCTAAATGCTGTTGCCATTGCTATTTTATGCTGGGCATAAAAATGAAGTTCCCAGAGGAACAACACAGTCCTTGAGCCTCTACCCATTTATCATTAGGAAGCTATCAATGATATTTTATCTATAATTGATTGATGGCATCTCTCAGAATTTTATGTAAATATTGAAGGATAGAAAGTAGAACATCAAATTCTCTGGCACTCTATCATACCGACCTTCTTCCCTCTCCCCCACATCATCAATGAGATTATCTGTATGAAGAACTAGAACCAGGGTAATGCTCATTATGGCAGATCTTACAAATAGTCCTAAAGGATTGCCTTGTTCCTAGTATTTACTGTTGTTTAAGAGTCCAAAGATAGTAAGGATCTATAGGCATGGGATAGAATTGTTGTTGCTGTTCCATGCTCAGGCCTGAATTTCAACTAAAGTTTTGTAAATAACATAATCTTCTAAGGCAGTCTGTAATTGCTCACCTCGAGGGGTGGGATTAAAATTTCTTAATTTTAATGTTCTCAGTTCTATGGGTGTGCCCTAATTTGTGGGTGTGGCTTGCTGGTAATGTGACTAGGTGGGCATGGCTTGGTGGTCACGTAACTGGCTGGGCATGGCTTGTATGTAAACATTGTGAATGTTTATGTAAACATTGAATTTTTTTATTTAAAAAAAGAGCAACTTTTACCCCAAATGAGGCAAAGCAGGCAGGCAGATTGAGTTGGTCACAGAATCACAGATTCACTTAGGGATCTATCTTTCTGCCATCTGCTACCTGAGTCTGCACTGAAAAATAGAAGCTTCAGTCCTAAGGAAGGTTCAGCTCTGCTCTCAGCCCAGTGTGCAATTTGCCAGTTCTCTGAACTGTGCAGAATCATAACAACCAGTTCTATAGAACTCGTCTGAACCAGTAGAATCCCACCCCTGCTCCCCTCTCCTGGCCTTTCTCCAAGAAAGAAATGCTGGAGATGCTAGAAATGGAGTAAGAGTTATCTAATATCGCCATGTCCAAGAAGGGCTTCTGACAAGTGAGATAGCATTACCTTATCCATAAAGTGCACTCAACTGCATGCTGCCTTCAGATGGCCAAGAAGACATCCTTTTTTAGAAAGCATTGTGGCTTTGTTACCCTTGCTTTTGTAGTATAGATGTAAAGATGGGCTCTTGTCCAGCTTTAATCAAATTTATTCTTTATATTGGTTGTTCTGGAGGTTTCAGTAAACCATGATGAATGGCAGGCAGAGAAATACCACTTGTATCTAGTTATGTCCTGATTTCAGAAGGTGTTGATGAAACTTCCTACCAGAAATAAAAAAAACATTTATATACCACTTCATAGGACTTTAAATCCTGTCTAAGCAATTTACAGAGTCAGCATCTTTCCCCCTTCCCCAATAATCTGGATCCTCATTTCACTGATCTAAGAAGGATGGAAGGCTGAGTCAACCTTGAGCTACTCTGGATTGAAATCCTGGCAGTGGGGAGAGTCAACCTGTAGCGCTGCATTCTGACTGCTGCACCACTATGGAAATGTAGGAAAATCTCTTCAGTACCTTCCAAAATCCTCCTTCTATCCTAAAAATAGGACCAATCATTTAAAATTTAAATTTAAAATAGTTTCATTCTAATACTTTCCATATCCAGATCATACACCAACTGCTGCAAAGCAAAATCAAGTTCTAACCTATGCTCAGGCTATCTGGACAAGCACATGTCATGAATTCTTGACTTTTTCTAACCCTGCATTAAGATCATGGAGACTGAAATTTTCCATATTAAAAGGCAAAAGGTTTTCAATACCAGCCTATTGGCAGCCCATAAATTCAGTAAAAGATTTTGTTGAGCAGCAAAGCAATCAATATATACATAAGGTATTATTTGTATCTACATTTAAACTTCACACCAAGGCATTCACACCCCACCACTTTAAGAGCAACATCGCTGATGACAGGAAAGTAAATATTTGAAGATTATAGTCCCCCAATATTGTCTCAGTATACAGCAGTAGAGGACAAGGCAAACTTCTTATTGGGGTCACTAGGAAATATATTCAAATGATATTGATTTCAATAAATATAGGTTGTTGGGTGCATCTAGAATAATAGGGTCACTACATTTGAGAACTTCAGAAGAATGACATCAAAATGATCTGGAATTTTTTTTATGGGAAAAGGTAATAAGGTTTGGAATCTTTTGTTTGGAAATGAAATGAGCAGGAGCTAGAGTAATGGCATATAAAAATCATGCAATGATATTTGTATAATTGTATTTGCAAAAAGTTTCAATAGAATATTTACATCTTCCTTTAATCTTATATGCCTCTATTAAATTACTTTTTGATTAGTACCTTAAATTAGCTGTAAATTTTCTAGTAATTGCTCTGAATTTAAATATAATCCTAATTGTCCTTTTCTTGTTATTTCTCTTCATTGGTTTTTCTGTTTGAGGCATCTTTTATGTTTTTTTCTTACTTAAAACTGAAGTCAATTCTGATTCATTACAGTTTATTTACTCCTAAAATGTTTAATTTAACATTCTTCATTCCAACTTTCAGAAAAGATCACATTTGAAGGTAACATCTTTGATCTCTGTTTACACATAACTGCTTCGAATGTCCAAAATATTTCTCAGTTGGAATAGTTAATAAGTTTGATCAAAATACATACAATATCTGCATCTTTAATGATTCTTCTGTTGAAGTACTGAAGTTTGCAAATGATGCAACAGTCATTAGTCTCATTTGAGATGGTGATGAATCTACGTATAGACAGGAGGTTGAACAACTGGCCCTGTGATGCAGCTGGAGAAATCTGGAGCTGAACATGCTTAAAACTATAGAGATGAGAGTAGATTTTAAGAGAGATCTCCTATCCTGCCACCTCTTACTCTATTTGACAACTCAGTATCAGCACTAGAGTCCTTTAAGTTTTGAAGTTCTTTCTGAGTCAATTTAGAAAGTTCAGATGGGCCCAGAAGCTGTTGATACAGTTCTGCAGTTCTTATATTATTATTATTATTATTATTATTATTATTATTATTATTATTATTATTATTATTATTATTATCATTATTATCATTATTATCATTATTATCATTATTATCATTATTATCATTATCATTATCATCATCATCATCATCATCATCATCATCATCATAATACAAATATTGATTTGCATTTACACTGAGATCTTCTGCACTGGAGACAAATTCCTTGTGTTTGGCAAAATGATGGGTTTTTTTCTCCTCTCCTCTCCTCTCCTCCCCTCTCCTCCCCTCTCCTCTCCTCAACCTACAACTCCTCTCCTATTCTATTCATATTTAGACAACTTGAGTCTTTTTGTTCAATTCTTATCAAAGGATACACAAACACGCATGGATATTTTCTTAAAAGTTTCAAAGACTTTTAAAAAGATTAAAAATATATTAGAAATGCAGCAGAAGAAGGAACAGGTGAAAAAAGGTTTCCTCTTGTTTACCTTCCCTGCATAGTGAAAGTAAAGGTAAGATAAAACAACTAAAATGACAAGGTGCAAAAGGCAGAGATCAGATATTAGCTGTATTAAATCAAGCTTAATACAAGTGAGCATCACTTATATTTTAGATGCAATTTATGTATTCTGAAAGATTATTGGAGAGATATTATAGGGCAGAGATTGTACACTGAGCTTTTAGTCAGCTAAACATTCAGAAAGACACATTTCAAACTGAGGAAAATGATGCATTGAGACAGAACCTCAGAAACTTCTGGGTTGACAATCAGTCCCCTCTTTCAATATCCATCACAGTGCAGTCACTTTATACTCAAATATGTCCTATTTATTAGACCAGGGGTTGCTAATTAAATTTTCCAGGAGACCACAAAAACTGAAACTGTTGTGGAGGTGAACCAGTATGGCCACTGCTGACAGCATGGGCGGCAAAACCAGAGAGCTGGATGTGGCCCATGGGCTTAGAATGCCTAGGTCTATATTACACTATAATGACATTCCATTCAGCTAAAACCATCATAATTAAAACTGGTTATTTATGTGGTCATTTGGGTTTATGGTTGATTCATACTATTTTATTTCACATTATTTCATTATATCTTTGAAATAATGAGATTCAGGAGAACCCATTAAATTGGTCACCATCCAGTTTGTTGGTACAGTAGGATTAGGCTTGAAACAACTGGTAAAATGGTAATGATTTAATAATCACCTACATGACAACTTGCCCATTGTGAAAAGGGCTAGGCTCTAACTTTCCCTTTGAATTTGAATTTTCTAATTACTAGATTGATGTTGGTTTTTCCCTTCAGCTTTTGGATAAAGGGCACTGACAAAGATGAACAATTTCATTCATTGTCTGATGATGAAATAAATGTCTAAGTAAATTAATCCAAGTTAGTGATATACGGAACTTTACAAACTTGAATAAACAAGCCTTTAAGCATTGAACAATGATGTTTCTTTGTTTGTTGTTTGTTTGTTTGAAAATGGGATTTTTAGATTAATCTGGGAGGGGGCAAGAAGGAGTTGAGAAAAAGTCTTTAGAGTAATGTTTCATTTTATGGGAAAAACAACAGTTTATTATGTAGTAATATCTATGGTTATTATTGATTATGAAATTCTGTGAGGCAATAACATGCTTATTTTCCTTTTGTTGTGTGGTTGTTGCTATTTAAATGAAACATAATAAAGCAATTTGTGAACCTGATTATACAAAATGTAATAAAACTTTCTGTAAGAACTGAACTGGAAGATGAGAAGCAAATAAATTTGATGAACCAACAAACAAACATAGTAACAGTCTATGGCTGCCAAGCCCAAGCCCAGAGATAAGGCCACAAGTTCCAAAGGAGTTATTCCTTTATTTGCTTACACTAATGGACAGAATCTTGCCAAACTAAATCTATCACATCAAACTACCTAGATATATCCTGAAATATTTTAGGGGATGTGTTCTGTATGGAACTTGGTAGGTTCCAAGTCCCTCGTTCTGATTGGCCGAAAAGGCCACTTACGGATTAGTTCACTAAGAACCAATCCGGGAAGCTGCCAAACAGTGGGAAGAGTTAAACAAGTGTCATTGGCCACAAGCCGGCAGACAAGCCGCTATATAAAGGGCTGCCGCAGATTGGGCTATGTTCTGTATCTTTTGCCTTGCGAGTTTAAAGAAAATAGTTGTTGTTTGGAACCCAGTCTCACACGCTTCTTTCTGGACAGAACACTGGCGACGAGGGTGGGATCATCGTAGAAGGTGAGACCAAAGCACGTGGCGATCTGAACCGAGCGAGAGAGATGGCCAGTAACAACGTGCCTCCCACACCCTTCAAACCTGATGAGGAGGATTGGGAATTGTATATCGATCGCTTTCTTATGTTTTTAGAAAGCAACGAGATGGAAGAAATCTCAGACCAAAGTAAGAGGGCTGTCTTCCTTACACACTGCGGACCGGCTGTATTCAAAATGGCGAAGGCACTGGTGAAATCCAGAGATGTCAAACAGATGACCTGGTCCATCCTGAACCGAATGCTCCAACCACACTATGCACTGGTGGTCTCAAATTTAATCAAAAGGCTTGAATTTTACAAGAGGGACTAGAAGGAGAATGAAACCATAGCAGATTTTGTAGCAGCCTTGAGACACATCGGAGGAGCCTGTGAGTTCCAGAACATGGACAAGGCAATGAGAGACCATGTAGTCCTCAGCCTGAAGGACTCTACCCTTCAGAGAAAACTACTGAATAGGCTGAACATAACTGTGGCCGAAGCTATTGTAGAGGCAACCGCCACCGAAGCAGCAAAGAAGTCAGCAGCCACCATGTGGAAAATGAACGCAGTTCCAGACCTGCCAACCCAAACCAGGGAGAAGAAGGCAGAGGGAGGAAAGAAACAGCCCACAGCAACAACCCACCACGAGACATTGAAACCCAGAATGACACCAAAGACGACGACAAATATGTCCATAAGATAGAAAATGGCAAGAAAAGAGGAGAAATCGGTGGGAATTTCAATGTGCAGGCTGCGGAGGCAATCACCCGCAGGCTGAATGAAAGTTTCTCAATGCAATATGCTGGACTTGTAATAAAAGGGGGCACATTGAAAGGGTCTGCTACAACAAAAAGAGCTATAGTCCAAAAAGACGCGACAGCACCCCCCCCCCCCTCAGACATGATGATAGACAAGCTGGCAGCAGATGGAACTGCAATAAGAGAATGGGTGACAGGGAAGAAATGCATCAGACAGTCACCATCGGAAATGCCAGGGCAGAAAGCGGAAAGAAGGTTCAGATAGAGATGAGAAGTGAGGGGAGACCCTGTGAGATGGAAGTTGACTCAGGGTCATTCCTATCAATGGTATCCTGGAATACCATTCGGCACCTAATACCAAACATTAAACAGAAAGAACTACAGAAATAACAACTAGTGTTAAAAGACTATCAGGGAAATCGAATCCCAGTGGTAGGCCTTGGACATTTTCGAGTTGAATTTAAATACCACGCCGAAATCTTGCCTCTGACCATCGTCGACTGCGACCGCCCTAGCCTATTAGAGATCTAATGGTTTGTGCCCCTGGGAATAAGGATGACAGGGATCAACCGCATTGCTACTACCAACTGGGAGGAGAGCCTGCTCCAAGAATTCCAAGATGTTTTCGACGGGACTCTAGGCAAGTACAAGGAGACCCCAATTTCATTTAGCCTAGACCCTAAAATAGCCCCCATCCATTTAAAGGCCAGATGCGTCCCATTAGCGCTAAAACCAAAAATTGACGAGCAGCTAAATAAGTTAATAGCTCAAGGGGTTTTAGAACCAATCGACCATGCCAGGTGGGAAACCCCTATCATCACACTGGTGAAGCCAGATGGGTCAGTGCACATTTGTGGGGACTATAAGGGAACCCTGAACCATGTGCTCCAACAAAGCGCATACCCAGTGCCAGTAGTGCAACATTTACTGCACTCACTAGGGATAAGAAAAATATTCGCAAAGCTCAACCTAGCACAGGCCTATCAACAGCTACCCAATGATCCCATTACGGCAGATGCATAGACTATAGTAACACATAGAGGGGCATTCAAAAGTAACCGCCTCCAATTCAGATTTAGCATTGCCCCAGGCGTGTTCCAAAGCCTCATGGAACACTTGCTAAATGGAATCAAAGGTGTCATCCCATACTTCGACGATGTACTGGTCTCAGCAAAAAATGCCAACCAGCTAGAGACCAGGTTAAGAGAAGTCTTAACAAGATTTAGGAAGTCAGGCCTCAAAGTAATGAGGGAAAAAGGTGAACTGGCCACTAACCGGGTCAAATTTTGGGGCTATTTAATCAATGAACAAGGCATTCACCCCACCGAAAAAAAGTGAAGGCTATCAAAGACACTCCCAGACCCAAAAACAAAACTGACCTCCAGGCGTTCCTAGGCCTCATAAATTTTTACAACGTGTTCCTGCCCCATAAGGCAACAATAGTAGAACTCCTACATCGACTTCTAGATTTAAAAAAACCGCTTGGACATGGGGCCACCGGCAACAGAAAGCCTTCCAAGGTATCAAGGACCTATTAACGTCAGACACCATTCTCATCCAGTTTAGCAATACCCTGCCTATGACGGTCACCTGTAATGCCTCACCTTTTGGGGTCGGCGCCATCCTGAGTCACCAATTCCCAGATGGCAGATAGGTACCAATCAACTTTTACTCCAAGATGTTCTCCAAGTTGGAATGCAATTACAGCCAACTTGATCGGGAAGCCCTCGCAATCATCGCCGGAGTCAAACGATTCCATGAGTACCTTTACGGTAGACCTTTTTCTTTCATAGCCGATCACAAGCCTCTTCTTGGAATCCTAGCAGGCAACAAGCCAACCCCGAAAATTCTGTCACCTAGAATGACAAGGTGGTCTGAATTCCTCGCTACCTATTCCTACAGGCTGCTCCACTGACCCGGCAAAGCCATCCCACACGCTGATGCCCTGAGCCGTTCCCCATTGCCCATCACAGAGGATGACCCTGCTCCAACTACCTCCACATTTCAGCTTGAGACCTGCCCAGAGCTACCTTTGACTGCAGCCGATGTTGCGAGAGCCACAGCCAAAGACCCTTTGACAGCGTGCATATTGAACTGGATAGGTAAGGGCTGGCTGGAGGAGAACAAAACTGAGAGTTTTAAACCATTCTGTGCCAGACAGACTGAACTGTCTATTGAAAAGGGGTGCATTTATGGGGTGACAGGGTGGTAATTCTGAGCAGCCTCCAAGAAGACGTCCTAGGCATGTTTCACGAGAGTCACCCGGGCATAGTCAAAATGAAAGCCCTGGCCAGGAGTTACGTCTGGTGGCCAGGGCTGGACAAAGACATTGAATGCTGGGTTGCAACATGCCACAACTGTCAGAAGGCGAGGCCTACCCTTCCCCACAGGCACCAATAAGGGACTGGGAAACTCCCCGGGGTCCATGGTCTAGAGTGCACATTGATTTCGCTGGGCCAACGAAGGGGAACACTTTTTTGATTGTGGTTGATGCATATTCGAACTGGTTGGAAATCATCCTCATGGCTTCCACAACCACCGAGGCTGTTATGAAACAGCTCGACAAACTGTTTGCAACGCATGGGCTACCTGATATACTGGTTTCGGACAATGGGTCCCGATATACAGCCTCGCAATTTGAAAAATATCTGGCTGCCCACGGTATCATGCCTTAACTGCACCGGCCCATCTGGCTGCAAATGGCAGGGGCGAATTCATGGTTCAGTATACTAAAGAGGGCCTAGAGAGAATGGACAAGGGGGACCTGCAGGACAAACTAAACCGACTTCTAACCTTGCAACATATTACCCCTAGTAGAACAACAAATAAAAGCCCAACTGAACTTTTAATGGGTAGGAAACTACGGTCCTACCTGGACAGGTTACACCCCACTTACACCTGGGACAAACCCCCCGACTCCTCCAGCAAATATCTTACCTTCGAAATCGGTGACCTAGTCTATGCCAAGAGCCTTAATGGGGACCCTCTATGGCTTCCAGCCACCATCACACAAATCACAGGCCCCAGGTCCTACTGACTAATTTTAGATGATGGAAGGGAATGGAAGTGGCACATAGACCAGCTTCGTTCCCACAACCTCGAATGAAAAGTCACCGCAGAACCAAAAATAATAAATTCCAACTATAAAATAACCAAGGGGGGGTAAGTACAAATAAATAAAAAAAGGGAGAGACAAACCTCCCATAACAAGACAACAAACTCTGCAAAATTACAATCTAACCAAACAAAAAGAGCACTCATGTTTAGATGAACCCCAAGAAAAAAGTCCGGGAGCAGGAGAGCAAAGCGAGCCCTTCCTGGAAGGTGGCAGCCAAGCCAGCTCAACCAACCCGGTTAAACCAGGAGGGAGTGACGGAGCCATCTCAACCGGCCCGAGAGACTCAGGCAGGAGCGGCATGGCTGACTCACCCTTCCAGGAGGTTCCATGGAGAAGGTTGAGAGAAGCAGCGATCCTGTCTGAACCGCTAGAAGACCAAAACAAGACTGAGCCACGCAGGTCATGTAGGACTAGAAAAAAACCCACCTACCTGCGCAACTACGTCACCCATGTTGGACTGAACTAAAGGGGGAGGGGTGTTCTGTATGGAACTTGGTAGGTTCCAAGTCCCTTGTCCTGATTAGCCGAAAAGGCCACTTACGGATTGGTTGGTGTCATTGGCCACAAGCCGGCAGGCAAGCCGCTATATAAAGGGCTGCCGCAGCTTGGGCTATGTTCCGTATCTTTTTCCTTGCGAGTTTAAATAAAATAGTTGTTGTTTGGAATCCTGTCTCACGCGCTTCTTTCCGGACGGAACAGGATGGATGTTCTGAACCTCTTCTCTCAGCATCCAGTTCAAGACTGCATTTAATTTGGGCCTCTTTCTGGAAGAGTTTTGTTTTGCCAAAAATGTCCTCCTCTGTTCCTGCAGATATATGTTATACCTTGTGCCTGACCCATAAAACTGCAACAACCAGAAAATAGAAAACATTGCTTATTTATATGTTCATTGTGTTCCTTCCCCATGGTGAACTCAGAAAGCATTTTTCCATTGAAAAATAAATCCCATGGAATCAAATGGGTTGAGCATGCTGGAAATAAGCCTAGATTTTCCTTTTATCTCTCTTCATTGTCACCTGGCAATCTCACACAACTACAGTTTGAGCAAGTTATTTCTGGATGATGAAGATGAAGATGATGATGATGATGATGATGATGATGATGATGATGATGATGATGATGATATACTATACGATACCTGTGCTGAAAATAAACAGATGACACTCCGAAATTTATATTTATTGCTATTTTGAAGCCATCTGGGTTTCTGCTGCCTAGGTTGTTTACTCTTAGTTTTACAAAATCATTTCTTCACTCAAGCTGAAGAAATTAGCTGGTTCACATATTGTGCTAAGTCATGGCTTGTTTTAACAGGAATATTTTTTAAAAAAATGATTTGTTTTCTGCTTTTAGCTTGTCTTCATTCTAATCTATAAAGGGCCTCATAAAAAAAAAAGGTTTGCAAAGTTTTACACCCACGCCACTGAAGCAAAGACACTTAGCAACACTAAATATCAGCTTGTTATGCAGTTTCATCAAAATGCCTCTCTCCTAACCTTTATCATTTCTACAACTGTGCTCCAGAGACCTGTTTACACATATATGGTGCTGATAACAAATGATATAGTGATTTTATGATGTTATACCAATATGAGAATTAAGGAACATTACTCCAGAGACCAAAAAAATGAAGAAATGTCACTGAAAAATTAAGAGTATTCATTATTGACTATTATCATAACACCACAGTTTTTATGGAAACAGATAGTAGGAAAAAAAGAAATTAAAAAATACAAAACAAATAAAAGTATGCTATAAACAATAAATAGATACTAAAGAATCCTGTTGGAAGAGGTGCTTTAGAGTATGAAGCCAGACTGAATTTGTCCTATTTCTCATACATCCTGTGGAGAATTCCTTTTTCAAAGCCCATTCTTTCAGAAAAAGGAGAAGAAGCAGAAAGATATTTTCTAAAAAGAGTTTGAGTAGGAAAGGATGGAAGAGAGATATTATATTGTCTTGAAAGACAGAACCTCAGTCAGCTTTGTTTCTCTCTGTTTTCCTTCTGACAAAAACAGCATAGACAAAGGAAGCCACCTCAGTTAGAAGACAATGCATCAAGAGAAGCTTTCAAACCCAATTTATCCCCAAGATTTTCCAATGGGAAAAGAAATAGGAATTCAGTTTGTGTTTGTTTTCAAAGAATATGTAGTGCATATGGATTTGTACAAAGCTATAAATGTTGAAACTAAGATTGGAGATATGGCAAAACAAAGAGACTGGAGTTGTTTTATCTGCTGGACAATAAATTTTGGAAAGATCTATAAGCAAACTTAAAATTAAATGTATATTCAGATAAACATCGAACAAGATTACTTTTCTCTTTTTATAGTAGCTTTAGTTTTTGCAATAAACTAAATTCAGTGGTACACGACAAACTACTCCTAAAACTAAAATCTTATGGTATGTATCTCTGGACACCTGCATAACTGGATAGAAGCATTCCTGTCAAACAGACAACAAATGGTCAAAATTGGGAGCATCCTATCAAATTCTGTACCTGTCAATAGTGGTGTCCCCCAAGGCAGTGTTCTAGGACCAACTCTCTTCATACTCTACATAAATGACCTCGTGATCATATCAAGAGAAACTGCATCCTCTTCGCTGACAATGTAAAGCTATTCAACACCACAGACAATATTGCTACCCTTCAAAAAGATCTTGACTATGTCTCAGAATGGTCAAACAAATGGCAACTTCAAATCTCAACAAATAAATGCTCTGTCTTACATATTGGCAAAAAAAAAATCAGAAAATAAAATACAGGCTGAATAGTCAAGACTTTGTTGATAATCCAAAATCTGTCAAGGACCTTGGAGAATGATCTAAGTCCTAGAGCCCACTGTAACTACATAGCCAAAAAGGCATTAAGAGTTGTTAATGTAATCTTACATAGCTTTTTCTCTGGTAATATTATCCTACTAACAAACCAAACATTTGCTAGACCAATGTTCAAATACAGTTCATCAGTCTGGAACCCGCATTACTTATCTAATATTAATACAGTTGAGAAAGTCCAGAAATATTTCACAAGAAGAGTTCTCCACTCCTCTACTCATTGCAGAATACCTAATGCCACCAGACTTGAAATTCTGGACCTAGAAAATCTAGAACTACGCCACCTTCAGACCGATCTAAGTATAGTATATAAAATCATACATTGCAATGTTCAACCTGTCAATGAATACTTCAGCTTCAACCATAACAATACAAGAGCAAACAATAGACACAAACTCAAGGTTAATCGCACCAAACTTGATTGCAGGAAATACGACTTCAGCAACAGAGTGGTCAGTGTCAATACTCTATCTGTGGTTTCTTCCCCAAATACCAAACTTTAACTTTAGACTTTCTACTATTGACCTCACCCTTTTCTAAGAGGTCTGTAGGGGGCATGCATAAGCACACCAATGTGCCTACTGTCCCTGTCCTATAGTTACTTTTATTTTTCTTTTATGTATCCATGTATTCATAACTATGTCTTTACTTATACCTATTATTTTGTAAGCAATTGACAAGCCAAATAAAATAAAATAAAATAAATATCTCTTCTAGTCATATAAATATTATTTTGTGTTTGTCTAAAATTGCTGACACATAATTTGTGTCAGCAATGTGTGGAGGGCATTCATATAGATCTCCATTAAGATACATTCACTGTCTTGCACTCTTAGATACATGTAGTGTGTATGGAGCATATCTATCAATTTGTCTAGACGCATTACTGATCATAAATGTTTATATTATTGCTTAAATAAATACTGCAAGTAGTCATTTATTTACTAGAGTGATCTAAAATAGTACTTGTTAGTTCATCTAGTTTATTTGAATGCAATAAATTTGAGGTATTTCTCATTTTTGTTTATATTGTAGGGAGCAAGTTAAAATGTGCTCACTTGTTAGGAAGATACGCAGCACATCAGCACATAGCTGATTATGAAGACTTCTTTTCTCCCCAAATCCACCACAAACATATTTTTTAAAAGAACATTTTTTCAAAATTCAAAATTCAAACCCCAATGGAAAATGCAAGTGTTAAAGAACGTGATGGTGCTAAAGCCCCTGTCGCACAGCACCAACAGATGCAAAGAGGATGTAAAACGGACAAAAAAGCTTGCCATCCGTTGGTTAACGCGATGTATCCGTTCTGTACTCACTGCCTCTCTTTTGCTTCCTCTCTATCCGTCCAGCATCCGTCTACTGACATTTCATTTTGAGCTGCTCAAAACTTTTGCGCAGGAAATGTATCCAATTCGTCCATTCTGAATCCGCTACGCATCCGCTAGGAATCCGTTCTGCATCCGTTACGCATCCGCTATATCTGCTAGGCATCCGTTCCGCATCCGCACAACTCGCATCCGCTCGGACGCAGGGAGGAAGCGGAACAGACGCGGAACGGAAGCCTAGCAGATGCAGCACAGAAACAAAGCATTTAAAATGGAAAAAACGTTCGCAGAAGAGACCTATTTCGGATATTAAGGATGCCCCTCCACTGAAGAAGGATGGAAGAAAGTTGCAGAGCAGTGGTATCAGAGGTGGAACTTCCCACACACCGTTGGAGCCATCGATGGCAAGCACGTGGCCTGCAAAGCACCAGCCAAGTCAGGATCCACTTATTTCAACTACAAGGGCTTCTTCAGCATCATCCTCTTCACCATGGTCGATGCTGACTACAAGTTCATGTACATCGATGCTTCAGGCAGCGGCTCATCTTCAGATGCCCAGGTATACAACGCCAGTCACCTCAAGGAGGAGCTGGAACGCAACCTCATCGTGGGCTTCCCAGATCCAGAACCTCTGCCCAATGACACACAAGATGTGCCCTACTTCATCGTGGGGGATGACACCTTCTCCCTCACAACCTACCTCATGAAGCCCTACACCTCCAAATACCTCACCCGTGAAGAGAGGATCTTCAACTACAGGCTGTCCAGGGCAAGGTGGGTGGTGGAGAACACCTTTGGCATCCTGGCCAACAGGTTCCAGGTACTTCGCACCACCATCCATTAAGCATCACCCACAGACTGTGAGGAGGATCATGGAAGCTTGCTGCATCCTGCACAATCTCATGTGCACCCGCTACCCAGTCTTGCAGAACAGGCTCGTGGACCTCCAGCAAGGCAATGGGGACATGGAGCCTGGGGAATGGAGGCAAGGGCAAAACCTGATAGACACTCAGGATGTGCAAGGCCCCAACAGAGCCTCACGTGAAGGGAAGAAGCAGCACAACCTCCTGAAACACTGGTGCAACTCCCCAGCTGGAGCAGTGGAGCAAGACAGGTTGACAGATGCTTAATGGATGCTTCCTTCAGCCTGTCTCATCACACGGATGAGATTGGGCCATGTATGTTGAGTGGCTCTACAATGAACAGGGCATTTAATAAAGAGTTGTGTTTATGTTGACATGTGTGGATGATTGATTATATTGCTATTGACAATAAAGGGCCATAGGTGTGGCACCTGGGAGGGTGGACCATACAGTCCCACTATGCTTGCACTGGAGGTTTATCTATCCCACAGCTATTACCCATCCCAAAGGTAGACCTGCCCATCCCACAGGTATCCCTGCCCATCGCACAGCTATCTCAACTCATCCCACAGCTATCTTAACCCATCCCACAAGCATGCAAAGGCTTAAACCATTTCTAAAAATTTCCATCAAGACTTTATTAAAAAAAAAGAAATGAAGCAAGTGTGTGAATCAAAAATAGACTTTATTAACAACAAGCTATAAGACAAAAATGAGTCTCTGGCACTCCTCTTGGTCGCTCAGTCTCAGGGGTGAAGGGTCCAGGTGCTGTGGAGGTGTCATCAGCTCCTCCAGAAGCAGAAGCAGCAGAAGCCCCAGCCCCAGAAGAGTGAGCCCGTGCTGCAGAAGCCCCAGCAGAACCAGAGTGAGGTCCAGGGGGCAGGATGGTAGCCCTGTCCCTCTTGCAAGGGCTGGCTGCAGATGGCTGAGGCTTGCTGTTCTTCAGCATGATTGTGGGGTTGCTGACTGGCAGGGAGGCTGGCAGGAACCAAGGCTGGCAGGAAGGCTGGCAGGCAGGCAGGCACCAAGGCTGGCAGGCTGGCAGTCAGGCTGGCAGTCAGGCTGGCAGTCAGGCTGGCAGGCAGACAGGCACTAAGGCTTGCAGGAAGGCTGGCACCAAGGCTGGCAGGAAGGCTGGCAGGGAGACAGGCACCAAGGCTGGCAGGCAGACTGGCTGGCAGCAAGGCTGGCAGGCAGGCAGACAGCAAGGCTGGCAGGGAGGCTGGCAGGGAGGCTGGCAGGGAGGCTAGCAGCAAGGCTGGCAGGCAGACATGCAGGCAGACATGCAGGCAGACATGCAGGCAGGACAGGCAAGGCAGTCGATGTGTCTGGAAGCAGGTCTTTCCTCTGAATGGTGACCTGCTTCCAAGCTGCTTCCATTATATCTGCAGGGCTGACGCAATGCATCCTCCCCGCATGCGCAATTAACGCCAGGCATCAGCTAGGCTTCCACTGTGCATCCGCTGTGCATCTGCTTCATCCGCTGTGCATCCACTCTGCATCCGCTGTATCCATTCTGCGTCCGCTTTGCTGAGGTTTCCCGGAAGCCTAGCGGATGTGCCATCTGCTCCCATCCGCTTCCATCCGCTGGCCTTCCGTTCCGCATCCGCTTTGCATCCGCCCTGCATCCTCCCCCCGTCCGTGTTATCCGCTCCGGTTATGCAAATTTGTGCCCCTTTTGAGAGCAGATAACAATGGATGGAACATTTTTCTTGTCCGTTGTGTCCGTTTTGCATCCATTTGGCAGTGTGACAGGGCCTTAAGCTAATGTATAGCAGGATTTTGCAAGATTTATTTTCAAGAACAGTTTCAGAAAATAATCTGGAAATAATAATAATATGGACTGGTTCGACAGGATCTTCTGCATCCAAAGGACAAAACAAATGTACCTTAATAGATGTAGCTGTATGCTTTAAAAAAACCCAAAATTAGTTGAATGATGGTGGAAAAATCAACCATGCCCAACACCAAAGCATTGGAAAAATAGCAATGTTTCTTACTTTATATAGTTTTAATCTATTCATCTTTTTTATTGATTGATTACATGGTATCAAATCATCTTTAACTCCTAATGACCACATCAATTTTCTTTATAGTGATCTATTAATATGGGTCTTTTAGGTCTTCAAACAGTGCACTGCAACTGAGTCCATTGTTCTGACCCAAACCTGATTCCAAGAGAGCAAACACAAGACAAAGGCAACAGCACAAACTTTTAATGTTTCAGCTAAGAAGCCTGTTTCTTTACAGATAAAAGGCTGCTTCTAACTAATTAGCTCTGACAAGAAAGAGCCATGCCAAGTTTTTGCAAGGCTGCCAAAAAACAACAGATAAGAAATAGTTTACAACACAAGAGTCTTCAAATAACAATTGTAATATCCATGAGTCTGAGTTTCAAAACGCCTTTGCTTCCTACAAAGAACATTTGCTGCACAGCTGCCTTTTATCTTCTTGAAGGAGGGGCTATTATCTTGCAGTCTTACTCCCAAGTCACCCATGCTGTTGTAGCTGCTCTTTCCTGCAAGCAATCCTGCACACATGAGAACTTGGCACAGGCTTCTTGGGAACCTCCTCATTGCTGCTGCCAACCCCCACAATCTCTGAAGGCAGCAGTCCACTCCATAATGGTCCTCATTGAGTCCTCACTCTCTTCAGCCGTCCACACCTGCTGCTGGCTAACCACAACATCCATCCACTTTGTTTTTGGTCATAATCTTCTTCTTTTTCCTTCGACTTTTCCAGGATTAGAGCCTTTTCTAGAAGCTGAATCTCTGCATAATGTGTTCAAAGTATGATGACTTGAGCCTGATCATTTGTGGCTCAGGGTAAAATTCTGGGTTGATTTGCTCAATAATCCATTTTTCTTGGCTGTCCTGATATTTTGGGCCAGTCACTCTCTCTCTCAGCTCAACCCACTGCATAGTATTGTTGTTGTAGGAGAAAATAGGACAAGAAAAGTATGGATATGTTCACCACTTTGATTTATTTGTGAAAATAATAAAGGTGGGAAAGAAATATTTTTTTTTTCAGGATAGTTCTCCAGTATCCTGTACCACAATAAAATCTACTTGACTACAAAGTCAAGACACCAATTTAGATGAGGAATAGGTTGATCTGAATACTTCCAAATAGTTATTTGTTTCCTATAAGGTTCAGCTATTTTTTACACAAGATTTTAAATATGGCACCCTTTATCCAAAGATTTATCACTAGGTTTTGCTGTTTCCCACTGATATTTACTCATTTTCTCCCACAAAAACTAGAGAAGGAGATCAGCAAATTCATGTATGAGAATTTGGTTGTTTATATATAGAAGTCTAGTTGAAATCTATGGCTGTGAACCCCATGATAATGTCTGGCTACTAAGTCATGAAGCTTGGATAATGTGATATGCAGCCATGACAGTGGCAGATTCAAAGTGTTATTCTGTACAAGTTTTTGCATATTAGCTCCACTGTTTCCCAAGAGTTATATGAAAATAAGTATTCCTAGGATTGTAGTTTTAGCCATGTTTGCTTCAATAACTTAAGTATATCTGATCCATTTATGACTTTGATGTGTGAGTAATACAAATAAAAATAAATAAAAATCAGGCAGATTTCATTTACAGAATAAAAAAACCTACAAGGCAGAGGATAACTAGTATAGGAAGGCCCTGATTTTCAATAAAGGAAATTCTGAAATGCCAAAAAGATAACTATAGACAAAATGATTAGAGAAAATACAATGTCTACAGGAAAAGCAGATTAATGTCATGATTGGAGATTGTGTAAAAGTGAACTGAAAAACATAATTAATAAGAACAGAGTTGATCTGTCAAGAAGAAATCGTCTACTGGAGCTGATTTTAAATTAGATAAGACTTTTTGGAAATATCAATTCTGCCTCAACTAGCTATATATTTAACAGTCCAATCCTATATTTTTCTGCTTAGGTATAATGGAAAACAATTGCATTTATTCCAAGATGAGCATGCATAGAATTGCAACTGAATTTCCATTATGTAGTAATTATTTCCCTGAAATCTCATTTCTTAAACAAAAGTTTAGCCCTTATTATTATTTAATATGCTCCAATCTGCTCATGAATATTCATGAAAATGAACCCTGCCATTATTGGTGTATCTCTTATTAAGGGGAAGATTTCCAAGAGATGTTAATCTATATTCCTAAACAATCAATTACAAATTTAGCTGTGCCAACGTAATGTGCCATGATAAAAATATCTTCTTTATGTCTGTGAGGACACATCAGTGGTGTGTTCATGACTGCTAGGTAGAATTGTCACCTTTTGCAACCTTTTTTAATTTTCCAATCCAGTCTACCATTCTAGACTTTCATCGTGGTCTCCTGCCTGTAAGTTTTACTCTGCTTTGTTTCAGTTCAGTTCAGGCTCTGAGTTCAGCCATAGTTGAGAACATAGAATCCATATACAACAATAATGCTGATATCTTTGATTCAGGCAGCTACGTAGAATCATATTATAGAACATAGAATAATAAGGTTGAAGGGACATTGGAGGTCTTCTAGTGCTACTGCATGCTTGAGCACAAGACTCTATACCATTCTAGACAAATGTCTGTCCAGTGATAAGCACCCACAACTTCGACAAATACCTGTTCACTGATTAATTGTTCTCATTCTCGGTATATTGATCAAATTATACGTTGTGGCCACCATTGTAAAAGCTGTTTGTAAAACTTGTACATAATTTGCTGAATTGATTAGATAAAGCAATGTTCTTCCAGAGTATATGATAGCAAGCAAAGGTGCAAAATCAAAATACAGTTCCTTTTGCCATCTAATTGCTTGCAAACTGCACTAAAAATAAATAAACAAATAAAAGGTTTTCTCTTTTTCCTGTGTTGTTGTTTTGCTCCAGGCTTGATGACAAGCTCAAAGAATTAATAATGCATCATCAAGAAAGCAAGATAAAGACCAAAAAGCTTGCTGAAGTTGTAGGACAATGTGGATTATCTGCTTCTGTGGTTTGGGACATGCAAATAGAAGCTGTTGTTGTGAAGAGTCTGCTATAATTAGATTTTCTGCTGCTTTTGGAAGTTGCTTATTACAGAGCTTTTAATAGTAGATAAAACCACAGCTTGAAACTGTTGGTTTGGATGTTTTGGTCATTTAAAATAAAAGTATATTCAAGTTCGATGATTTTGAAGATGTCATCACTTTTCTGCCAAAAAACGCCAGTGTTTTATTTAATGACTTGGGTTTTTTTAAGTTTATTGGTATGCCCAAAGCCAGCATATTCTTACTTTACAAATGCAAATGTATTTGGAATCTACTTAAAGTTAAAGTCTGATATGCTAGAAGGAGCTGACATTGTGAATTGTCTAGGGCATTAATTTTGTGCGTGTGTGTATGTGTGTGTGTGTGTGTGTCTGTTTGGTCTATTCTATAATAACCCTTTTTGAAATAAACCAGTAGGGCAATTCAAATTTTTTTACTACCAGTTCTGTGGGCGTGGCTTTGTGGGCATGGCAGGGAAAGGATACGGTTCAAATCTCCAGTCAGAGATGGTTTTTTCCGGTTCTCCAAACTATTCAAAATTTCCACTACTGGTTCTCCAGAACTGGACAGAACCTGCTGAATACCCACCTCTGAAATAAACCCAAAACAATTACATTTTGTTTCATACTTTCATCATTGGAACAACTGATGATTAAAATTCATCCAGCTTTCTTTGCTTTCTTCCATGTCATTATAGCACAACGAATCATGTTAAATTATTAGTCATCTTTAATCAAATTCAGCATGAGTTTTTCTTCACTTGCATCATGCTTGTTTCATCAGCCTTTGCTCAGGAGTGTATCAAGGATTTGCATGGTCAATGTAAAAAGAGAAAAAATACTTCAGCATGGTCATATCAATTGCTTAAAATATCTTCATAGTCCAAAGAGGGATCATGACAGGAAAATCTTACAGGACTGAAGTGATAATTCTCAGTATGAATTTCTATGACAATATCAAGAGAATATCTCAAAACCACTACCTCATTTTTCATCTTCCTCCTACCTGATTAAAGATCTTTCCACTTGGCTGCCAGCTTCATTTTTAGATCTATTTTCACTGAAGCCTTTGCTGAGAGAGTTAGCACTCTTACTTCATCATGCTTGCCATTTTTTATCTTTATTTTTGTATGTTTTATTGATTTTAGTGTAATTTCCTTTTTTGGTTGTTGTGAGCTACTCAGATTTGCTGAGAGCCAGATAGAATCCATGTTTTTAAATCATCATTATTATTATTATCATCTGTTTACAACAATGTGAAGCTGCAACTGCCAGTTTTTCGCTAGAGTTGGTCTTCATATGCATTGGGTTCTTTCCAGCCTGGGATGTTGTAATGCACCTGGTAGTATATGGTAGTATATATGGGGTTCCTGGTAGTATATATAGGGTTCCTGGTAGTATATATGGGGTTCCTGATAGTATATATGGGGTTATACTACACCTGGTAGTATATATGGGGTTCCAAGCAGTTTGACTTTTTGCAACTGACTGAGGGAAATATTGTCAATGGAATTTCTAAATGCTGTCCAAAGTGGCACCCAGTGTGAGTATAATTTAATGGTCAGCTTATTCTATTTGGAAATAATGTAGCACATAATTACAGCTTGGCTGGTTTGATAAAATCAGTGGTCCCATAGGAATAAGCAGTATCTTATCTTACCAAGTGGAAAAGTGTGTCTCAAGAGATGGACCAAGAAAATTTTCTGTCAAAGTTTTCATACTTTTATTTCCTTCCCCCCCCCCCATGAAATTTTCTTTCATTTTAGAAGTTGCCTGCTCAGTTTTGCATGCTATCAAATTAGATTAGATTAATCTGAACTGGCCTCAGCAGAAATACTCAACTGCCAGCATCTACCCAGAGGAAACTAAGAAAAAAAGTCACATTTAGATTTGGAAGTAGAAACACAGTTTATACCTTAGACAGCAGGAAAGTACACTTGCTCTTTGCTATGCTTCAATATAACATAACAAACTGGAACACTTTATCTTTCTCTCCTGTAGCAACAGCAGGCTGACCTGAAATTGTAGCATGATCTGATTTTCAAACATTCAATGCTGATAGTCTAGCATTAGTTTGTTATCTCAGTCACGACCACAAACATCCTGCTGCACTTGAGCTGATCAAATGGATTCCAACCCAAAATACATTTCAATAAGAAAAGATAATGGGACATACACACACACACACACAGAAAGAGAGAGAGAGAGAGAGAGAGAGACAGAGACAGAGACAGAGACAGAGACAGAGACAGAGACACACACAGAGAGAGACTGAAATCTCTAGAAAGATGTTTTAAACTCAAGAATGAACACTGGCAGCCTTTTTTATATAAACGACAAAAATTTTGATTTGTAGGGAAAATTTGAGGAACAGGAGCCAGTCAAATTCAGATATATCAGGAATGTTCCTTATTGTTTGGGAACAAGATTTTCAATGACTGATTTTTCAACTAACAGAAAAACTAAATGCTAGGATTATGTAAGGAAAGCTTCACATATGATGTATTAAATTTGTGTGTGTGTGTGTTTATGTTGTACATACCAACAAATAGGGATTTTTCTATGCATGATAGACAAATTCAAATCATCTTTATGCATTGGAGATGGTCCATCTGAAATTTGAAACAGAACATTCCTCAAAATTTTCCTAGATTTTCAGAAGTCTACATAGATTTATATTCCGGCCCTCAAATTTTGATTTGATACATGAGGTGAACATTACAACTATGTGTCAAAGATTAGAGTCTTTGAATTTTTCCCTAGCATTTATGCTATGAACTGAAGTTTTATCAGTTTTTTTTCTACTTCGCATTAGCTGTGAGAACTAGAATGACTTTCAAATGCCTCAGTAATTGTTCTTCCCACTAGATCAGGCAGGTCAAACTGGCAACTTATGGGCCAGATATAGCCTGTGCAGACCACACACATCCCAGCTCCACAAAGGCAAAAAACATCCCGGTACATCACGATAGGTCCCTCAATGCAATTGGGTTTCACACCCCCTGCACTAGATGATTTTAAAACATAAACAGGGTTGCCTTTGATGAACATTTGAAAATTGGAAATCCCAATATTGTTGATTAAATTAGGAAGTTAGAAAAAATATGAATGCAGGAAGTAGCAAAGTTCTTCAATGATGTTACCCAAAAATCATATGAAATCAAGCTCAGTTTAATGACAAAATCACTAGGAATCAAGCTCAATTTAATGACATACCAACAGTGATTTTTCCAAACTAGTTATCACTGTATGGATCAGTTAAGTCATACAAAAGACTCCTGAGAACTATTTTGGATGCTGGAAAAAGACTTCCAACAAAGGCCTCCAACCTTTTCATGGCTTCTCTGACCAGGGGATTTGATCAAAGAGAGTCTAAAAAGCTGTACTTAGAAATATAGGGAATCCACATGAACCAGAAATTTCTCATTCCTTTCACTTTCACTGTTCCAATTCAGTTAAATAGAAATCCATGGCATCTTTTAAACCTACTTAAATGTTGCATTAATTCTGCAAAAATAAAGTACAACATGGATATATTTTCAGTGTTATTCAATTGTGGAAGAGTGAATGGTCAGTAAATGACAGATAGCAAGTCAAGGACTATCTTTATATAGTTTCTGAACTGTAGCACAATTGCCAACTACATACAGGGTATAAGGTTTGGCAATTCTGGAAGAAAATTGATTTGAAAAAGTTGAGCTTTGCAGATCAGTACTGTAATTCAGCATAAACCATCATTACATCATCACATGAAGATAGCAAGTAGGAATTAAAGCCAAAGAATCTTACCATAGCAGGCTTATGAAGGCTTACCATAGCAGTTTTCACATATGACTTTTTCCTGTTTTAGTAGATTCCAATTGGGGTTGGTGGCAGTGTACAAGTATGGTTCAAAAGTAAGTAGAATTGTTCAACCTCTATATATCTCAGTATTTCCCAATTTCTTGGATTGAGAATTGAAATCTACACTTCTTAAAGTTACTGAGGTTGAGAGTTCAGTGCGACTAGCACTGATAATGTTGCCTTATTTGGATAATAAAATGTCTACAAGAAAAGCAAATTCAAGAGACCACCAAAGATTCTTTATTTCAACACTGAGCTACAAAAATTCTCCTTTATTAATTGAGAGCTATATTTTACTATTGTTCTCTAGAAGAAACATTTGGAAGAAACTAATTAAGAAAAGTGTTGATATGGAATTTATTTTCTTTTTTGTTCCCTCTAAAGGGGAGAAAAACAATCGATTTCTTGAATTGTGTGAAAAATCAAATACTTTGCAAACAGAAAAGTCTAAGTCAATAATAGGTTCTATATAAGGGGTCTTATTTATCAGTGGTGCCAGTTACTATTTTGTTGCAGATCCTGAACCAATACAATGTACAGTAATTTAGTACAGTAATATCTCTATGCACATCATCATAAAAGTATGAATACTAGTTGAGGAGTTAGCGGAGATGGCTAAATTGACTCCTTTGATCAAGGAAAAAACACAAATACTTTTGTTTCTACCAGAAAACCGTTTCTGGACTTTGTGCTTGAAGTAGGGAAAAAAATGAAACTTTGATAATGGTTTTTACTGATTAGATTTGTTGTTATAGAAATGGCTAATTTTAAATGTTATGTAAAAGTAGAATTATGGTTTGATGTTACTGCCCTATTCTACTGCACCAAAGGGAGTCAGAAGCCAGTGCCTTTTTTGCCCCCTTTTCCACACTTTTTCTTTCCCTATTTTTCCTACTATTTACTTTTGTGTATATTTTTATATATTATATTATAAATGAATACAATTGTTAAAAACAAAACAGTATGACTACTAGAATCATATTTATTTATGATAAGGGAAATAGAAATAGAACTTTCTTTAATTGTTCATAATGGCATTTTTCGCTATTCCTTGTTTCAGACTTCGCATTCTTCTCAGCTTATTTCTTCTCTACCTACCAGGAATTCCAAGTTCCACAAAAGGATATGATACAAGTAGTCCTTAACTTGCAATCATAATTAAGCTCAAAATTTTGGTTGCTAAGTGAGACATTTGTTGAGTGAATTTTGCCTCATTTTACAACCTTTCTTGCCACATTTATTAACTGAGTCACTGCTGTTGTTGAGTTGAGTAACATAATTGTAAAATAAATCTGGCCTCCCCATTAATGTTGCTTGACAGAAGGTTGCAAAAGGTGATCACATGGCCCTGAGACACTGCAACCATCAAAATGAACCAGTTGTCAAGCATCCAAATGTAAATCATGTAACCATGAGGATGCTGCTATACTGATTGTGCGAACAATGACCTTTTTCCATGCTGTTGTAACTTTGAAGGATCACTAAATGAACTATTGTAAATTGAAGACTACCTATATAAGACTGACCATTTTACAAATTTATTTTTATGTGTTGCATAAATAGTCTACTGATTTGGGCCTTTTCTTTTCTCTTTTATCTTCACCAAAAGTATATTAAAAGTGAAAAGATCATGTAGGTCTTTTTTGATGGATAACATTAGGATACTTCTATCTTTAAACACCCACAAGTAGAATATTATTATTAATATTAGAATAGAACAGTATTAAGAGTGCCAGCTGCCCTACACAAAAGTGATCTGAATTTTTTTATGTTGCCACAATGAACATATGTTAGGAAGAAATGTTTTATTGCATCTAGAATGATCAGGGTACTTTGGACACACTGATTATGTGAAAACCCAGCTCTCCGTGAAGGATGTAATGCTGGAAAAGCTAGAAGGAAAGAGAAGAATAGAAGCAGACCAAGGTGAATGGACTCAGTTACTCATAAGTGCACTTTTTGGAGACCTAAAAGGACAGGTAAACCTTTATGGAGATTACTAAAACACAACAATGACTTGATGGTATGTAATAAATCACCTAAAATGATTAGGAGTTAGAAATCTCTGAAAGTCTGTTGAAAATTGTTTAGTGACATATTTGAGATTTAGTCCTGCTTTCTGTCCTGCTTATTTATTATTATCAATTTTAAATTCTTTTATATCCAATAATAGGTTAATAATCAATGAATTACTTCTGTCTATTATTATTACTATTACTTATTACTTATTTTTAATTGTTAATCAGAGAAATCAATATTTAAAAAATACAGAATATGGATGTAGTATGTTTTATTGTTGCATCAGACTGCTGTCCATGAATTTTTAAATCACATTATCAAACAGATTGTGATTAGAAATGATTTTATAAACCGTATTTTCATAGGCAAAAATCAGTTTCAGCTTTTCATTTCACTTCTGAAGAAATTTGCTCTTGTTTTAGATTTATTTTAGTTAGCAATCACTGTGAGAAGATAGTGTTGTTTTTAAGGATTGTTTCAAGTATCAGATTGTTTTGAATTGCAAGCAACAGAACACAGTTCAAAGGATCAGATTTCCAGGAGGTAAACAAATCAATCCCAGATTTGTAGTACTGTATCTCAACAAATGAGAGCTGTTAAAAAGAAAAGAAGAAAAATCTGAAGTCTGATTATAATCAAATAGATTATTTTTAAAGCAGTACCACAGAAATTGAGTGATGTGTTTCCTTTAGTGGGTTTTATTTTACTCAGATTAGTAATATACCATTTCTGTTAGATTTCTGCAAGCAGCTACGTACTATGAATTAGTATTCAGGCAAATATCATATCTTAATCTTAGCTCTTGGGATTTGTCTGATTGAAGTTCAGCCTGTATGTCACAGAGTTATTATCAAAGGAACAGTTAATAGACTAATTCCACCAAGAAGATTGGAATAGTACAGAGGAGTAAAAATGATACTAACTTTGCTAAAGACTTTTTTTCCACATTTCCAAAAAGTTATCTTGCCCTGTAAAATAAGTTTCTGTTTTTTAACTCCATGTTTTATTTTTTCCTCAACGTGTTTTTGAGCTTAACTTATTACTTCAAGATGGTAATTAATGTTTCTATTACTTCAGTCTTCTCCACAATTCTCTACAGCATTGATCTGGAAGATGTGAGCGTTATTTGTGGTTTTGTCCATGTGGCTGTGTTTCTTTTTAAATTATTTATTGCTTAAATATTGTAAACAACACAGAGTCTTTTTTGGAATCAGTCATCCTCAAAATCCAACAAACAGCATCTTTCCTTTCCTTCTCTTTCCACCTATCTTTCTTATCCAGATTCTTCCTTTTAAGATTTAACTCAACTATACTGTGGTGGAATGTAGTCTGGATTCCTGGGAGAGAGCTGCATTCCAAAGGATTCAGAGATAGAAAACTTTTGAAAATTTGGTTGGGAGAAAGAGTGTTAAGATATTTTATCCCTAGCAATTCTCAGAATATATATTTGATGATGCATGTAATTGCTTTGGGTTTTGCAATATTTCTGACTGTAGTTGAGGAAGAATAAAACAAACTACTTAGAAGTAACTATATGTGTCTTTATGATTTTGGGGATATGACACATACAAAGCTGAGAAAGCTGCATTCTACTTGTCTCTTTCCTGGGAATCCAGATTACATTCCACCACAGTGTCACCAGCACTCACCAGGAATCAACACTGTTTCCCAACATCCCTCCAAAATTAAATAAATAAATTAAAACTTGATTCTTTAGTTAAATGGTAACAAATAGTTATGTTTGTTATATTGTTCCAACATTCCATCTAGTCATGATCCAGTTTTTAAAAATTTCCTTGCACTTTTTCTTACAGGTGCAGGACCCTTTTTTTTTTTTTTCATTAACCACATTTGATCATTGTTTGCAATAGCAATTTATTGAACAGTTTATTGCTTAAAGCTAACATCAGAGGCTGAGAGTATATATAGAAGGGGAAAAAAATCTGTCCAAGTTAGGACAGAATTTAGTAGTGGCAGAAGAACCAAAATATCTTTTAGGGGTATCCCTGAGATTGTTTGCCTATCCTTTTGATTAGCTGAAAGGAAAACTAGTGAGTTTGTGTTGTTCCTTCTCAGAATACTTACTTGAGGCAAAACAGCTTCAAACTGTTTTTAATAGAGAAGGATTGATTTATAGAAATGTTGTAGATTGTATTTAAAGCTACATATGTGGATTTCAGAAAGTGAAAAGGCCACTAGATGACAGCAAACAGAAATAGAAAGTTTTTGTTGCCATCAAGACAATATCCACATTTTTGCAATCTTAGGGGAAATGAACACTTTTTAAGAAATTATGTATGATCCATTAACATAGTCAGGACAATCTCCCCCTGCGATACAGATGGTTCTCCTTGCCTTCCAGAAAGCTATTAATACCTGTCTTTTTCCTGGTTGGTCCAGAATAGAAGATGAGTCCAGCATTTTTTGTATGTGTTTTGAGATGTTATGATGCTGAAGATGTGTTATATTTTTATTTTTTGTCACTCTCAATTAATCCATGTCACATGCTGTTGTGGAGGAGGAAGGAGTATTAGGTATATTTCTCACCCTGGGATATTTGTAAAATTAAAAAATGTTATAGTTAATAGTTTTGAATTTATATCTCTTAACTTGCAATGTTAGGTACTGAACACCATTAGGAAGAAGCAGTAAAAGCATACTGCTGCCAAGGAAACAAGATAGATGTGTCCCTGAAGCCATCAGAAGTCTCAGTCTGAAAAGTTTTTAGTCATTGTTGTTCTGCTTTGTTTAAATTGAGGGAAATAACATGTTTTAAAAGAATAGTGTTGAAATTTCATTTTTATTGTCATATTTATCCAATTTCAAATTAGAAACTAATTTGAACTATTAAACTAAATTTAAAAGACATGACTTTTTCCTCAGCTACATTTTATTTCCTGTATTATATTTTTATGCAAAAATGGATGCTCCATATACAGATTCTAACACAATATCTCTCAATTTCAAGGACAACTTGAAAACACTTTTTTTTTTACTTGCAGTAGTTTTATTCACAAAGTATTTATTTGCAAAGGGGCATTGCTTCCATAGACACCATCATCTCATCATTTAATACCTAAGTGTAGGTCTTAAAGAAAAAAAGAATAATATAACAAAAAAATAGAAAAGAAGGAAAACTAAAAATATAACAAAGAAAAATAAATATATAAAAAAGAAACACCTACCTTCAAGTATAAACATTTTTAACAACACCGCCTTATCTTAAAATATAATAAATTATCCCTTTATCTCATATCTCATCTCTTATCCATAAGCAGGTCATTTCAATCTCCTTGTTCAATCTGGGTCAGAAAAAGTCCATTAAGAGTTATAGGAAGTAACAAAGACATATTTTAACCTGGTAAATAAGCTATGAGGTCCAAGCCCAGAGACAACACAGTAAAATACAACTGAGTTGAATTCTTTATTTTCTTACACCCAATGGTCAGATTGTGGCCAAATTTAAGCTATAACCCTTAACTACCAGACATATCCTGGCAGAGTATAGGTAGGGCCTACCTTGAAGCCTCTTCTCCCCTCCGTCTCAAAGCTCAGGACTGTGCAAGCTTTTAAATCAGGGCCTCTTTCTGGGACAGTTCTGTGTTACCAAACCTTAACCGATTTTCGAAGTGCACATTCCACCACATAAACCCACCTTATGTTCTTTCTGTTTATTATATTTGATCCTTTCAAATAATGTTCTTGTTAGCTTGTTATCTTTACATTTTCTTTGTATCTTCTCACAAAATCAAGACTTAAACAAACCTCTTTTGTATGTATAATACTTGAAAATTATCCAAGTCACTCTTTTGATTTGCCATTTATGTATCCCTTATAATTATTAAGACATCAGCTGATTTAAGTTTTAAATACATTTTTGTATCATTCTTATAGTTTATTTATTATTTTACTGCTTTTTAAGATAATGACACAAAAGGGAAAAGTAGAAATACAAAAATAGCAATACATAAGTTCTCAGGAAAATAAAAAAAAATACAGGAAGTGTTTTTTAAGTGAAAAACAATAATAGTTATGTAACTATATTACAAACATACTGTACTTGAATAATAATTTAATTAGATAACTATGCATAGTATTGCAGCTACTGAAAAATGATACATTGTTCTTTTCTTTTCTCTACTCTTTTATCTTTCTTTTCTTTTCTTTGTTGCATATAGTTTGTAATTTTTAAATCCATGTTCAGTTCAGTCTTAGTCTTGTCCAATAAAACTAGTTCCTCTTCCATAACATCCTTTATATGCAATCTATACACAGAGGCAAGCTCTACTAAAATTAACTTCTGGGACCATTTTTCAAAAATGTTATCCAGTACATGAAAAGCAAAGTTCCCAGCCAAATGATTCATTACAAATGCAAAAAATATGATGGGGCAAATAACATTCAATCATTAAATTAAATGATTAAGCCAATATATACTCATTTACAATTATCCAGATATCAGTTCTCTCTTTATTTGACTTTAGTTGCTTTCACTTTGTTCTTGTTCTTTTTTGCAGAATAGAAAAAAGAAAAATTTAAAAGCATATCCACATGTACCAAGTATGCAAAAGCAAGATTCACTTCAATCTTTAATCTTTAAAAAAGATTGTGTACAAGTAGAAATAATAATAAAGTATTATCAAAATAAAGAGAGCACTTATATAACATACTATACTCCCCTTCCCATGACAGTCTGTTTTGCTTGCTGAGACAGTGACGCATATTTAACTATCTATATATGTATGGACCAAACCAAGGTAAACAGAAGGATAATATTAAAAAGTTTAGGAGGGGGTAGATTTCTCTGCAAGTTCCTTTCTTTCTTCCTTTCTTTCTTTCTTTTTCTCCCCCCTCTTCTTGTTCTGATTTCTGATAGTAAATACTAATTAAGTTTTAAAAAATAATGGTTAACCCATAAATGACTAAATACAATTGTGTTGGTTACATAATGCTATTTAATATCTGCAACAAAATTTTAATAGGGACTAGAGATGTGAAAAAGGGTGTGTGGCACCTTGTTTCTAAATGTTAATTGCTAGGAAGCCACAGTAGCTATCATCTGTTTGTGGGTTTTGGGTAAGTTTACTTCTACTCTGGATAGAAGGAAGTCATACAAGACAAATATAATTCACCAGTAATTTGGAAAACATTTTAAGGTAACAATTACAAGAACTGTTTTATATCAATCACTTTGCCTACCACTGGCACTGATGGAATAAATGGAATGGAATAATTGGTGCTGATGGAATAAATGATCATTAAACTCTTGTGAACTGAAGCTGAACATTACTTTGAACAATTCAATCTGTGATTTAGATTGACAGGAGAAGCGATTAGCTGAAATCATTCAGTGGTACTTATGGTCAATTGGGATCTAAATCTGCTCAATCTAATAGGCAAGTAGAGTTGAATAAGTATATTGGGTGCTCAGACATCTTAGTCAACTTTTCAAAATTTTAACCCACATTTAAATTGTCTGGGTGAAAAATAACATAGACAAAGCTGTCATAATCTATCACTCCAACTATTTTTGAACATATAGGTGTGTGTGTGTGTATGTGTGTGTGTGTTATTTCCAGCATAATTGTGGGTTCCATTCCTGAGGGAGATACACCTGATGGGACCCAGAAGAATGGCCTTCTCTGTGGTGGCTCTCTGGAACATCATCCCCACCGAGATTAGAGTGGTCCCCACTCTAATACTCTTCCAGAAGGCATGAATGCCAGTGGGCCTGGGGAACCCAGAGAGGAATGAAGACCATTAAATGACTCGTATGATCTGCAGTTGCCGAGGTGGGAAATGGGAGTTGGGGGTTGATTCTGTTATATTTTACTATATTAATTTATTTGATTCTTTGTGTTAGTTTTTATTGTTTTAAATATGGTTTTATATTCTGTAAACTGCCTTGGATTGTCATGGGCAAAATAGGCAATAATAATAATAATAATAATAATAATAATAATAATAATAATAATAAAAAATAACCTATATCAACCATTGTCATCAGACAATGATATTTGTGATGCATTTTTGAATGTTCAGTTCACTCAGTTTCATGTTTAATGAATAAAGTATAAATAATGATAATAATAATGCTGCACTGATGTTTTCCAAATGTAGATATATATCTGTAAGAGAGGTATCCAATTTTGCCTATGACCCAAACCAAAATATCCATGGAAGGCAGTCCCCAGTGCACAAAACATGTCCCTCATGGAGGCCAGAAGAGCTCAATAGGAAATGGGCAAGATATCAGCTTCTGGTGATCATCAACCTCATTGTCACTAAAGCATCACAAGGAAAAAATAAATAAGGGGAAGAAATGGAAAAACTATTTTAAAAGTAGAACTTCTAAAAGTAACTTTGCAATGCTATGAGCACATGGTATTAAAAAAATATTTGTACAGGGATTATAATAGAGCATATATTACATTAAATGAAACACAGTAAATGTCTAATATTTTTCTACTAGGATGTACTAAATATCTAGAATATGATTTGCTGATAAATAAAATTCTAGGGACACAAGACTCAATTATAATCTCCCAGTTATTGTAATGTCACATTATAAGCACACAGATAAACTTGAATCCCCCCCCCAAAAAAACCCCAACCTAAAATAAATATATCCTTTTCTAAATCCTGAACATTAATCAAAAACTAAATATATCTGTTACATTTCTTTTTTCCTCAACTAAAATTCAGTCCAGAGATACAAATAACTTAAAAGGGTGGTTTTATGTTTAGGAAACCTCAAATTCAATAACACGGGTTTCTTTAGTATCGAAAAAGAAATAAAATGATAGTGAGTTATATAGTTATGAAATTATGCCTGGCATGGAGACTGGTAAGAGGCAAATGTTTTTATATCTGTCAGTTAGAGAATACTGGGCCTGAAGGATAGTATATATAGCTGAGGCAAACAGAAAGACATCCTTTCATAGTTAAAATATGGAATTATATCCAATTTGATTTTAAATTTCATAGAGGAAAAATAAATATATTAATTGTTTTATGCTGTATCTGGAATCAGGCACCATTCTTTAATATTTATTAGGGAATGGGGATTATATTAGAGTCTGCTCATAATTTTAGTTATAGAATTTGCATATATATCTACTCGAGCACTGTAGAAAACATTATGGTAGTTTATATAAACATTTGGACATTAACCCTGGGCTACTTACATGTAGCTTTTGTGTGAAGTCAATCAAGAAGTTGATTGCCTGATTAATTCTTCTCCTTATTGAAGAAGCACAGAGTTCCATCTAAGTGGATGACGAATGAAGTTGGTTTGTATATTTCCAATAGTATCTTTCTGATTAAGAGTCAGATGAACTTTTTCTAAAAATTAAATTTGTTTTCAAGAACATATTTAGATTTGCAGTAGATCTTGCGCCCAGGTTGCACTTGAAGTTTCATTGTAATGGGCATTCTTAGAATTGGGAAAAAAAAGTATTCATGGATTACAGAGAGAAAGAAACAGAATCAAAGACATCATGTTGAATTTCATTATTTTCAATTTTGCTATGAAACTTCCACTGAGATCAATTAAATTCCATGAGTTACTGTTATTATCAACATATTTACAACAACCTAGAAGTAAGTGTGTTTGTGTGTGTGTGTGTGTGTGTTATTTGTAATTTTCTTTAAAATTCAATAATAAACTGCATTTATTTTTGACATTTTGGCTGAAAGCCACCCGTATTTTACAAAAAAGGAAACTGTGACATATCTGGATGTTGTGGTGATGTGGGAGGAATTATTTTCTTGAATTTTTGGAAGAGAAATATTCTTCCTAAATGTCATGAACAAGACTACATTTGAAAGCCACATAAAAGTGAACTTAGCATTGCTATTCTTTGTTTTATTAAAGTAGTGTTTGAACATGTTAGAGTTGTCAGCAGGGATAAGTTAGGACTAGATGGCACAGAATTTACTAGTTCCAATAAAATGTTCTCTGGCTGCTTTATTTCCAGCCTATTTTGACACAGTTCAGGTAGAACTTATAAATTCAACTATTTTAAATACACATTATGGGAAAATGGCCGGGACTTCAATTTTTGACCAAAGGAAAGAATGGAAAGGAACTAGAAGGCATTGCCAGCAATATGGAACACTAGTGCAAAATAATAATTGTCTCAGAGATAGCTAATAACTGTATCATGATTTGGAATCTCTATTTTTATTGCTTTCTTTCCTGTCTATCATTTTCTTATTACATCCAAGGAAAGTTATCTGACTAGACAGTGAATCAAATAAATACTTGTTATTTATGATTTGGAATTTGATGCTATAATTTATAAATTTATATTGTATTTATTAATTTATAATGGAAGCTGTCATCCATCAGTATTCAGGGAAAGGTTGAGTTGTCAGTGTATATTCATATGAGTGCACACATATTCCTCCATTTGTTTAGAATATTTGTTTATGATAGAATATTTGTGGAAGAACAATATAAACACTGATTAATTATATCAATGTGCTTTATTTTAGATTTGAACTAAAATAATTTACTTTAGCTCTTTGGTGCCTTTTTGCCTTGATGTCAGCTCATATTCTTTAATCTCATCATACCGCTAAATAAAGATCAAATATGAACAAAAAGTTTTTTAAAATACCAGACACAAAATACCAGACATATCCATTAATATTTACACATAAAGAATTGACAATTTAGTCTTACTCTCAGTGTTCTGGTATTTAACCAAGCATCGATCACAAAGAGGCCTTCTCTTATTATCCCATGAGTTCTATATTTTTCCAGGAGTAAAGAACTTTATAAAACACTTACTGAAGTGCTAATAAACAATGTCTGCTGGATCATCTTTATCTACTTGTGACATTTTTGAAATAGGACATTCTTTCAGGTTGAAGGGCAATAGCATGAGCATGTCCACACTAGGAATTTATAGCATCATCCAGTCATTGTGACAATATAAAGCCTGTCTATATTAGTGATATATAAATACAGCAATGACTAGTGATGCTATAAATCAGCAGTGAAGAAATGCTCCATTTTTCAGTGCTAAGTTACTCTGGAGTCTTGATAATACCGTTCATAGGATTCTGTGTGGGAGTGTTTTCCATTGAAAGTTTCTGGTTTGTTTAATAATATGAATTACACAGAAAAAATCACCCTTCGTTCAACAAGCTCTTCTCTTTTCTATAAAGTTGGCCCCCAGAATTGATTGAATCTTACTGATTTCTCTACTCCATCAAATTTATTCTCACCACTACTAACCTAATATCTATCAACCCACCCTTAATTTCAGGTTACTGTAGCATAATTTTTCCTGTCTCCTTTGCTAAATCCTATCCTACTTTTGTTTCTGCTACTTAAATCATGCCATTCACCTCGCTTCCTTCCATGGTAATGAATGTTAAAACTAACAACTTTGCTATGTTTCTAAGATACTCTTAGTATTTTAGAAGTAATCAGTTTCCAGCCCCAATGTCAGCAACATTGACAATGGAAGCATACAATTAGTCCACGACAAAAAAATAAAATCAAAACTGGGAAAACTTTTCTTAAACAACTGAAACAGCTACATATGACTTTAAATTGTATTAGTTATCTGCTGGGGATGAGAGGAAGGCCACAGAATATCATATAGGCCATCATCATATAAAAACTTGTTAGTTAGTTTATGCCATGGTTAGGAAGATATGAGAATAAGTCTCCCAGCCATATTTGATTATCTAAAGCTAATAACAGTTCAATCCAAGAAAATGTATCATGATAACTTACTATATTTGTTATATTGAAATGTTACAAAATTAGACAGTGGTGATGAGCCATGCTATTATAACTTTTAGATAATTTTGAGGGATATTAAAAACTATAGTTAAGCTGCACCTGGACCACAGCAAAGGCCTACTATTTTTAAAAACTATTGAAATCTCTAGAAAATAATCTCTATAAAAGTAGAAAGGCAAATAGCATCAGATTATATTATTTAGGAGAATCAACAATTGTTCTGTTCCTATTTATTTCCTGGTATTGATGACAGCTCCTTAATATGTTTACATGACAAACTAAAAACAACATAGGCTTAATACACAAAGTATCTAAATCAATATACTTAGCAATACAGTCACTATATTAATATATCCTCCACCAAAATGGAAATAAAAGCCAATAATATAACCACCAAGCCACATCTACCAACTAAGCCAGGCCCACAGAACCGGTTGTTAAAAAATTTGAATCCCACTCCTGTATAAGTATTTACAGTATAATTCTCTAAATAGAAACATTTAGACTGTATATATAAATGAAGGTGATTGTATATGATAACCTTTATAAGAAATCAACTTCCTGACAGCATTTAAGTTTGAAATAGGAAGCTCAGACTGCTGACTGCTCGTGTCTAATTTCTGGATATGTTTACTTAGAAGTAATCCCCACCAAATTCAATAGTATGCATTTGTTCTCTGCCTTGAATTCTTGGCATATTCAATGAGCCAGAGTAAACCTTAGGGTGTTTCCTACATGTATTTACTGTACTTACATGTATTATTGAGAGTTATGAGTTCCATGTTTTTATATAGGATGGGCAGATAGTTTTTGATTCCATTTACTTCTATGCATTCCTGGTAGCTTAAATTTTGTAATGCATGTAAGTACTTTCTCTAAGGCTGCTTCACTGGAATTTTGCTGTAATTTAGTCTTAAAATATGCTGAATAATTACTAAATGTCTTTTACTGAAAATATGTGTGGCCACCCTGCAGGTATATTTTCAAGCTTGGTCAGCTCTGAAAAGATCTAAATACAAAACAACTTCATTATGTCAAGTCTTTTTCCAAACAAAATTCCCAAGTAATAATTTGATTGGTTATTCCTTGTTGTTACGTACACTTTTTCTAAGATTCAGATCTTGATTTTGCCATTTGGATTATGAACATGGAGTGATTAAAGGTTTAATTGTGATTTGACTGTATATCTCTCTTTTTAAAGATGGAATTCTTGTTACATTTCACTGGAAATCAATCAAGTCTATTTGACAAAACTGAATAAAATAAAAAGCAGGAGTACTAACGTTTTATTAGAAAATTGATGCTGGCAAATGTAAAAGCAATAAATGCATGGTTTCTTTTAGTTTTCTTTTCAAATGGATAAATTTTGCCCATGATTCCATCTCCCTATAATGATTGCTTATTTTGCTTGTCTGCAATGAAGCTGGTACCAGTATAAACTTATTTATTTGTGTTCCAAAGTTAAACTACATATGATATGATTCAAATTCAGTTATAGAGAGCTGCTTCAATAGTAGCAATGGATATCACCATACAGATTCTGATCCTAGCATGCATTATTGACAGGATCCTAGAAGTAGAACATGCTGGATCTTCTTAATACCTTAATCATTGATTCTACTTTTACTGTAAATAAGAAATATTGTCCAATTAAAGTACAATTCAAACCATAATTTTGTAGTTACACTTTTGCTTTCTCTCATAAATCATTTCATCTATATTAATGAGGACCAAGTAGAGAGAAATAACTTAACATTTAACTTTTACAAATGCTTGGCTATTGCCATTTAGCTCCAATTCATAACTAATCATTTACATAAAACCACAACAGGAAGCTACATTTAGACAAAATGTCACTGAGTCTTATTATCTGATCATCATTAAAAATGCTATTAGCCTGTTAACACTTGAACAGTATTACAGCTTTCCTTTATATAAAATTACATCTATTGTGTCACACAGAATGTATCAGTGGGAAAGATGCCATATTATGATTTAGTTCCAATTTTCTTAATGTTGTTAGGCCTTCCACAATTCAGTGGAAGAAATTCTAGACAGGGAATGTTTTTCTTTCTGGATTAGAAAATACTACCACATGTATGTTATTTGTCTTTACATAATCTTTATATTATCTGCTTTTTTTACAAATATAAAAAGCACAGTGAAACAAGTGTATGCATAAGTTATATCTTCCAGGGTTCGATGACAACTATTTATTCAGAGTTGCTCTTCAAACAACAATATTCTTCATTTTCAGCTAAGTTTACATCTAATATTAGTACTCCCCAGTACAATTATTTCTAATAAGTTTTCTCCTTAGGTAAACAGATGTCATTTTCTGCAAAGCCATATGGATATTTCATTCTAAAAAACCCAGAGTCACCAAAAAAGTATCTTTTTCTAAGTGCTTCCAACCAGCCATTAAGAAACCAAACCATGCCTGAATTAGTTTTATTAGGAACTATAGCGGCTCAGTGGTTAGAATGCAGTATTGCAGGTAAACTCTGCCCCTACCAGGAGTTCAACCCTGGTGAACCAGATCAAGGTTCACTCAGTCTTCCATCCTTCTGAGGTCAGTAAAATGAGAACCTAGATTGTTGGGGGCAATATGCTGACTCTGTAAACTGATTAGAGAGTATTGTAAAGCACTACGAAGCAGTATATTAAAGTACTATTATTAGTGCAACGTGATCCTTTTGAACTATTAATCTAACATATGGAAAAATTCTTATTAATAAAAATTATTCATCTTAAACTATAAATATATATTTTCAAAAATAAATGCTATAGAAACAAAGATTGATAAACTGAATCTGGACCTAATGCTAAAGAGTTAATAATTGATTTTACTTATTAAAAATATCAGGTGCATCTGCTTTAGACCTCAACATTGTTTAGAACTTCTTTCATTTTTAATTGTAAGCAAGTATTGCTTCTCCACAAATGATAGTTGATAGTTGATAGTTGATGATGGTGATGATGTCTATGAAAATTCTCAATTATCTATATCATGTTTGTTCCAAATGTGCTTTTCATCTTTCAGTAGTCCCAGGAAGGTTTCACATCCATTTGCACTCTGGTTCAGGTGACTCTGGGGTATAAATAAATCTCCAGGTGGTCTCAATGATTGTCAGAGAGCTAACAACTGACCTTCAGAGTGCTAACAACCTGATGACTACAAATAATATAAACCCTTCTATTCCCCACTATTCAGTTAGAACTGAAGAAGCTTCTTGGATGATAAATGAAATATTTTCAAGGAAAACAAAAAGAAAAAAAAAGTCCAGTTGCCTTTTGAAAAGCACCTTTCGGATGTTGATGATCATGATTTCCTTTCACCTATGCCAGGCATGACCAAAAAAGCCACATATACATATCCTGAACTAATCACTTTATTATGTTCTCGCTATAATAAAGAAATCTCTCCAGTCTGGCAGCTTGAACTTGAGAACAATTAGGCAAGGCTCCAAAGAATTTAGCAAGGAAGGTTGAACCTAGAGCTTTTGCAGGACTTGATTTCTATGCTTGACTACTCTTTCCTTCCAGGCTTCTCAAAATCATCTCCCAGCATTAGAACGTTTTTCTAAAGGATTTGGTGATGATGTGTCTAAAGTAGAATAATTTGAGCCTGGTCATTTTTGCCTCAGGTAAAAACTCAGGGTTGATTTCTTCAATAATCCATTGGTTTGTTTTCTTGGCTATCCATGGTATTTTAGGAGTCTTTTCCAAAAAAAAGAGAGGTAATATTAGCTTTTACATGAGTACAGTTCAGGAAGAGAAAGAACTTGATGTTACTTAAGTTTCAGGAAAGCTGACAGATTACGTCTCTTTCTCTTCCTATATTCAATGATTAAATGCAGAAGATGGTGACAAATTCAGGGAAAAAAATAATGGATTTTATCCATTATTTCCATTCCATTATTTCCATTCAGTCTTTATAACTACGACTAATGTTGTTATATGTTCCAAAGCAGTCCTTATGGAAAAAATACTAATGCATGTCTGGAATGAATCTGTTTTATCCAAGGTCTGGAAGACTTTTTCTGTTTTTTTGTGGTTTGAAGATCACTTGTGAAAAAAATATTTCATAATAAGTCACATCTTTTAGAAATCTTGTTCAATACAATTATGCCATTTTCATTACCATACCTATCACCACATCTTCATTATATTAACCTTATTCTAATTATCACTCTTCAAAAAGTCCAAACAAACAGAGTTATGGCCAATAGTGGGATTCAAATAATTTAACAATCGGTTCTCTGCCCTAATGATTTCTTCCAACAACCAGTTCACCAAACTCAGTGGTGGTATTCAGCTGGTTCGCAACAGATTGGGAGAACCGGTAGCAAGAATTTGGCATGGGTTGCCAAATCGGTAGTCAGTTCTGGCTGGCCACATACCCCAACTGGGTCGCCCTCCTACCTGATGCTTGCTCACCCCACCCGCCTCCCTGACATTCACTTAAGGTATTACTTTCTTTTTTTTCCCTCCTGATAATCAGCTGTAGATAAGATCAGCTGTGCCAGGATTCCCCTTGCTGAGGTCCAGGAAAGCAAAAAATGGAGGGAGGACCTTAGGGGAGCAAAAACGCTCCCCAGCGGCTTCTCTGAGGCTAGGAAGCTCCTAAAACAGAGCTTGGAGGAGTACTGCATGCCCCTCCCATGCTCTGCTTTTTTTCTTTCCTGAGCCCCAGATGAGCCTTCGGGAAGCAAAAATGCCCGCAGAGGCTAAGAAGCTCCCCAAAATGGGTGGGGACTACAAAAAAAACCATGCCCACCCAGTCACATGGTCACAGCCACCAAGCCACACCCACAGAATCGATAGTAAAAATTTTTGAATACCACCACTGACCAAACTGCTCAGAAAGTTAACAACTGGTCCTCGTGAAGTAGTGTGAACTGGATGAATCCCACCACTGGTTGCAGCCCAGTGGAGTCACAGTCAAAAACTGAAATTAGGTTGGTTTTTGTTTTTCACAAATTTCAGAGTGAGTTAGGATCCCAGTACTTGGAGACTAAGCAGACTTGCATGGGCAAAACCAACTAATTTAATCCTGTCATTAATTTCACCAGTATAAATTAAAAGTATTTATGAGTAATGTATTATGCTTGGTTTTGTTTTCTTATGATATATGTACATAAACAGTATAGAAGATATTAAACACATTCAGAAAAAGCAGATTATGTTCAAACATTTACATGCATTTAAAAAATAGAATGTGACTCACAACTAGAAATCCTTGAAGTAAGACAAGTTTAGCGACAGTTCAGGGTTACAACAGACCTCCCAAAAGCCATGTATGACCATGATTCAAAGATAAGAATTTTACAAAAAAAGTTATCTCGTCATCTACACTTATGAAAGACAGGGTGGCTTCATAACTTTGCAGAAACACTGAACCACATCCACTTATCTCTTGCCCTGCCAGGTCCGTGGGAGACTGAGCTTGCTTTATGCCCCCTGTTCCGCCCCTCACAATGTCTTTTTTACTTCCAGAGATCTGCAGAATTCAGTATTATAGGCCATTCTTACTGGGCTACATGGAGCAGCCATTTGCTGACTTTGGCAAATCAGCATTTTCCCCTTATTCTGTCTTTCTCATGGCCTCTTTAATTCAAAATAGGACAATGAGCCATCATTTATGCTTTGCAGTGTCTATATTTCCTTGTGAAAAAAGTTTTAAAAGGAAGGGTAAGGAACAAGAGCAGTGAGATGAAGAACAGATAATGAAGGGTTAAGTGTTAAAAGGGTGATGCAGAGGGATAGGGAAGAGCAGCTTTGCCTTCCAAGTCAGGTTTCAAACAAGGCAAAGCAGCTCCCCTCTGCATTGTGAGGGATGGGCATGGCTACAGGGACCTCAAGGAAAGGAAGCAGATATGGTATCTCAGGGGTGGGGAGGCCCAATGCAGGCACCCCTGAGGTTTCTATCACTCCACTAATAATTTTGCATATGTCAACATTAGGAGAAATTAAATTGCAACAAGTGAATTTAACTAACTTCAGAAATCATAACTTCAAATGATGTTTTTTTTAAAACAGAGAGATTACATTCATATAAATTTGTTCAAATCTACAGCACTAATTATAATTGTTAAGCCTGGGTTCCCCAACCAGGGTTAGGTAGACAAGCTAAACAGAATGTGCAGCGTTAGTCAGATAGGCACACAGATAAATGAGTGAGCTAAGCTTGTATGTTTATTAACATACAGTAAAAATAACAGATACGCTTGTGCTATCAAGAATATAGTTTATTTCAGTATAAGTTTATGGCATAGTCAAATAACAGTCCAATATTCATTTACCATGTAGTCAGTCCATTCAGGGGTATTCAGTTAGCAAAGTCCATGTAGAATATCCTATGTCAGTTCACTTACAAAATCAGTCCTTTGTTGTCTCTCCCGTTCGAGCAATGCAGTCTTGATTCCAAGCAGTAATCAGGGATCATTAAAGCCAGAGAGAGAGCAAGCCGTAGTCTTGCTACTCTTATATTGTTTTCATAACCACTCCCACAATTGCTATTTCCCAGTTAAAGCTGCATACACTAACTATGATTCATAGTTATTATTTCACCTAAACCAGTTAGGGTAAACAATGTTATCCCTAACATTCTCCCCTTTTAGGTTACATAATAACTATGAATCATTTACATCTTTAGAAAATATTTTTCGCAACTTTCTTTCAACTTAGTTGCTCCTTGAGCTTTTGTAAATTGGTCTGCAATGTTTTCTTCTGACATGCAGTATTCCAATTTTATTAATTCATTTTTCACTGATTCTCTTACATTCAAATATCTTAAGTCAGTATGTTTTGATCTAGTTTTTACAGCAATACTAGTAGCTAACTTTATAGCTGCTTGGTTATCCTCATATACCACAATGGAATCATTTATAGTTATACCCATGTCCAACAATAACTGTTTGTAGAAAATCAAGTCAGTGCATAATAATGACAGACATGAAAATTCTGCTTCCATCGTGGACAAGCAAATATGCTGTTGTCTGATTGACCTCCACCCTATTAGTGTCTTACCAAATAATATAGCCATCCCAGATGTTGATTTTTTAGTGTTTATATCAGTTGCAAAACTTGCATCTGCATAAGCACTAAGACTCAAATCACCCTTTGGTTCTATATATAATGCATGGTTTATTGTTCCCTTAAGATATCTCAATATTCTTTTTAAGGATTTCCAATGACATTCTTTTGGATCTGAATTAAAAAGTGCCAGCTGATTTACACTATAAGCTATATCTGGCCTTGACCAATTGCTTATATATGATAAGCTACCAATCAAAGATTGACATATGGACTTATCAAATTTGGGACTTTGATCATTAGTTTGGCAAACTTCTTGACTCATTGGAGTCTTTGCTGGTTTACAAAGTTCCATCTTATAAGTTTTAATTAATTGGCAAATTTTATCTTCTTGAGATATCTTAAAACCATTATTTGTTTTATTAATTGTCAATCCTAGATACCTTTTAATTTCACCTAAATGCTTTATTTTTATCTTTTTGGCTAATACTGATATAATTTCATTAGCTTCATTATTAGACTTATAATGAAGAGTTATAAAAGCAATTTAGAGTTATAAAAGCAATATCATCTGTAAATAATAATAATAATGATACCGTTCCATTATTTTCTCTTTTAAACACACACGGATCTGCTAATCCAGATTTAAAACCTATATTGTTTAACTCTTTCACAATATATTGGTTCCACTCAAACCCAGATTGTTTCAACCTGTAAAGACTCTTTTTGAGTTTCCAACAATCATCACTATTTATTTTATTTTCTTTTATGCCAATTGGTTTTCTTAAATATATAGTGTGCTGCAATGGTGCATGTAGATAAGCAGTTTCTACATCTAAATGGTTAATGATATAGTTTTTCTTAGCTGCCCACACTAATGCTGCTCTTAAAGATGTAGCTTTAAGGCTTGGCGCAGAAACTTCATCGTAATCAGATGCATTTTGATTAAATCCTTGAGCTACTAACCTAGCTTTATGGGTAACAGTCCCATCATTTCCAGTTTTTACTTTAAATATCCATTTGCACCCAATGGATTTTTCTCCTGGAGGTAATTTGGCATCTTCATACACTTTCATTACCTTTAATGAATTTATTTCTTTTTCCATTGCCTTTTGCCAATTCTCCTGATCCTTAGCAGGATACATCCTAAGTTCATCTACACTAGTTGGAACTTTAGTTACTTGGCAAACTATACTTGCTTGATACCTATCAGGTGGTCTAGTTACACGTGTAGTACGTCTAGGTATTATAGGACTTACAGGTGGACTTTCCTCTATTAATTGTTCTTGATCATGTAACTCTTCCTGATCAACTATTTCCTCTTGTTCTGGTCCTATTTGCTCTTCATGGACTTCTTCTTTAATTGGACTCTTCTTATAGCTAATCTCATCTTTCTGCCTTTTGTAGGGTTCAATAAATACTTTATTATTTAAATCTTGCTCTAATCTATTCCATCCTACATGTTCTAGGAATTTTGCACTAGCACTGGTGTAAACTCTAGATGTACCTGGTTCCCAGAATCTATAAGATCTATGATTAGATGTATAACCTACAAAAATCAATCTTTTAGCTCTGTGCTGTCCTTTGTATCTAAGTTGTGTAGGGATATGCACCCATGCTGGTGCTCCAAATGTGTGCATGTAACTTAAATCAGGTTTTGTACCATGCCACAGTGTGAATGGTAATTCACCTGTTGTTGAATTAACAACATTATTTAATATATGATTACCACACATTATTGCTTCTCCCCATAAATTGTTAGGTAATCCTGAATCAGACATCATAGTTTGTGCCATTGATTGTAATGTTTGGCCTCTTCTCTCTATGAAGGCATTATGTTTTGGCCCAATATGGTGCAGACATTTTATGTTGAATACCTAACATTCTAAGTCTGTTTTTAAATTTATTATTTGTAAATTCTGTACCATTATCTGTGATGAGAGTTACTAATTTCTTTTTAGTTTTTCTTTCAGCGAATTTTAGCCAATTAAATAGATTTTGATATGTTTCAGTTTTGCTCTTCATTAAATAGCAAAACCCATATCTAGAATAGTGGTCCATTATACTTAGTATGTGGCGAGCTCCTCCTACACTTGGTTTTTTCGGACCTATTAAATCAGCAAATACTACCTCTTTAGTAGTAAATCCATCAACTCTATTAGCCGGTATGACCCTGCTCTGATTTTGATTGCAGGCATTACATTGCAAATACTTATTACAAGATTTCAAACTTATTCCCTTAGACAATTCAACAGTTTTCTTAAGCATTTTAAAATTTAAATGCCCTAGCCTTCGATGTAACAAGTGAATACATTCGTCATGAGGTTTCTTATTTTCATAAATTGTGTTAGCCACCTTTAACCATCATCATTTAACACATATAATCCATCTCTTAAAGATGCAGTAATTCTCTTATCTTCTTTTTTAATTATGCAGTTATCTCCCTTAAATGTAACTACATATCCTAGTTTAACCAAAATTCTAACTGAAATTAAATTAAACTTAAGTTGTGGTACATATAACATTTTTACATTCTCTTTTATAAAAGAACAATATGCTGTACCTTCACCTTTAGCTTTCAGTTTCCAGCCATTGGCTAACGATATCTGCTGTTTACTCTGGGACATTTTAATAAAATTTTTGTTATCATTTGTTATACAATGGGATGCTCCACTGTCAACCACCCATAAATTATTTTTTACAGCTTCATTAGTATACATGGCTAACTCTAAATTTTTATGTAGCTTTTGATGTTTTCTAGTATTCTGGCCAGCATTCTGGCGCTTTGCCTTTTTACAAAATCTTGCCAAATGTCCTCTTCCTCCACAATTAAAACATTTTTTAATTGCGTATGCAGTAGGAGATTCATTATCTTCTTTTTGAGGTTGCTCCCTCCTTAATTCATCTCTTTCATGCCTTCTTCTGGCCTCTTCAATCAATCTGCCAGTTATATCAGTTAAAGTTAAATTGTCCTTTGGCAAAATTTCAAGTGAAGTTACGTAGTTATCATAACTTTCATCAAGGGAAGATAGAATTATATAAACTTTATGTTGTTCAGAGAATATAAGCTCTTTCTCGTGTAATTCTTGGAAAATGCTTTGCATAGTTTTTAAATGACTCAGCATATCACCATTTGTTTGGAGATGTGTCCTGAAAAGCTTCCGTGTTAGATTTATGTGAGCACCAATATTATCTCGAACATAAATTCTCTTCAGCTTCTGCCAACACCCAAAAGCCGTTTTCTCTCCGTGGATATAAACAAGCTGTTGATCAGTTAAGGTTAACGCAATTATGCAAATGGCTTGTTGATTTTTATGCATAAATTCTTCTATCTTTAGTCTGTCTTCCTCATCCTCTGGATCCCATTCTTCTACGTTTGGTGGATTTTCAATCATGTTCCACAGACCTTCTCTTCGTAGAAGTAGACTACATTTTGTAGACCATGATACATAGTTTGTTCTGTCCAGCTTGGATATAAGGGACAAACTTTGTAAATTGACTTGTGCCATGTTTTCTTATATGGATATAAAAATATAATTAATAAAACACAGCTGTTCGTTTACTGTAATGTATAACAACACAAACTCTCACTTTTTACATAAATCTGTTTAACCTAATTAAACTGACTTTGCAGCCTCTGGGCCCATAACCAGTGTTAAGCCTGGGTTCCCCAACCAGGGTTAGGTAGACAAGCTAAACAGAATGTGCAGCGTTAGTCAGATAGGCACACAGATAAATGAGTGAGCTAAGCTTGTATGTTTATTAACATACAGTAAAAATAACAGATACGCTTGTGCTATCAAGAATATAGTTTATTTCAGTATAAGTTTATGGCATAGTCAAATAACAGTCCAATATTCATTTACCATGTAGTCAGTCCATTCAGGGGTAATCAGTTAGCAAAGTCCATGTAGAATATCCGATGTCAGTTCACTTACAAAATCAGTCCTTTGTTGTCTCTCCCGTTCGAGCAATGCAGTCTTGATTCCAAGCAGTAATCAGGGATCATTAAAGCCAGAGAGAGAGCAAGCCGTAGTCTTGCTACTTTTATATTGTTTTCATAACCACTCCCACAATTGCTATTTCACAGTTAAAGCTGCATACACTAACTATGATTCATAGTTATTATTTCACCTAAACCAGTTAGGGTAAACAATATTATCCCTAACAATAATAACTTATTTTATGATATTAGCTATGTCAACAGATGAAGTTCCTACATCTAGAGTCATCAGAGAATACTCTACCTGAATAGTCTACCTGACTCTGTGGTTTCTTCCACTAACTCCAAACACTTTAACCTCAGACTGTCTACTGTTGATCTCATCCCATTCCTAAGAGGTCTGTAAGGGGCATGCATCACCAATGTGCCTACTGTCCCTGTCTTAATGTTCCTTTTTATTCGTATCTATTTCATGTATTAATAATCATGTTTATACTTATATGTATATTATAAAATGCATGCTTGACTAAATAAATAAATAAGTAAATAAATAAATAAATAAATAAATAAATAAATAAATAAATATTCAGAATGTATACCAGAAATTCAGAAATATTTTATTATTTAATTCAACCAATGTTAGCAAGCTGGAACATGATAAACACATTAAAAAGTCATGAAAACATAGATGATCCTTCTACATGTCATTTGGCCACACCATAATGTTCTATGGCATAGGAGATCATAGGAGATGTAAAACTTCTAGTTGGACTTCAGATGCATCCTTTGGAAAGGGTCAGAATGATATAAGTAACTCCATCCTTTTTGCACATGCAGAACTTACATCACAATACAAGTCAGCAGATATTACTAAACTTAAGCTCTATCATGTTTTAGGCCATACAGATATTTACTCTTCAGACTCTTAAGCCATATTCAGGAATGTGCTTCTAGGAATAAGGTTCATAGTCATGACAAAGGGATTTTAATACAGACAGAATGAAGTCATATAAGCACTGCTTATTATATAATATACCAATTAAAATATAAAAATAGTCTATGCTTCAGGTAAGACTTATTCATCCTTCCTTTCTTAGTCAACGAATATTTAGCCATTCTTTTAAAGACCATGGGAAGCTGCTAGGATAGATTGATATAACTGTTCTCTCAAGCATTGAAACTCTGTTTCCTCTCTTACCAGCTTTATGTATGACAACATCCGCTAATGAATGAACATAAATATAAACACATGATGCCTATAGCTCCATAAAAGTCTTCAGACACTACATGAGGTTATGTAAGTAAATATATGTGCATGTCCTTTTGTATTCAGTGAAAACCTGATTCTTCATTTGGAACCAATCAATGTACAATTTAAGAAAACTAAGTTGTATTCATATACTATAATCATAAACTATTGTAAATAACTTTAAGTAGAAATATGCCACAACTGCTAATAACTTTCCAGATGTTGTTAAACCATAACTCCAACCCGCTGGTATAGCTAATTCTTGAATAGCTAGCAGAATGGACTGGGCCATTTCAGTGTTCATTATATTATAGGTGAAAACTGACTAACCTGATGAATAAGCAATACTACAGTATAAGAGGAAAATAAGGAAGCTATTGAACACACAAAGATAGACAGGATTTGTCAACTATTTGTTAACTATTAACACTTTTTCCCACTAAACCTCTTATTGATACCTTAAGGAACAAAAGTGAAGATAAAGGGCCATAATCTGCAGTCATGACCTTTACATTTGTGGCATGTTATGTTTCTGCCTTAAAATAACTTGACATACATTAGCAGCAAATATAAATATGTGATAATCTTTGGGGAAAAGAGATTGAAAAGTGCCTAGGCAAAAAAGATTAATACTTACCAGATCTACAAAAAATGGCAAACAACAATAGAAAATGACAGAAATTCTCCATTAAAAAGACAAAAGAATAAAATATGTCTCAGTGAAAAGAAAGTGGATTCCAGACCTTAAAGGGCACATGGCTGCAGTCTATAAACAGCAAAGAAAAGTGTCACAGTAACTGGCAACTCATTACTACTGGTATAAAAACCAAAATAAATGTAGAGCAACTCATCCTATCAGTTGATGTGTGCTGTCTCCTCAATTCAAGGATTACAGATGGACAATTCTCCTTTGATGAACATAGATGGACAATCTATGTTTCGACCAATAATAGCACAAAGGACAGTTACTACTGTCCAATCTGGAGAGCTGATTGGATCTATTTTAACTGATATCTCCAAAGCAAAGCTTCACAAAGTCCTCTTATGTAGAATTTATTCTGCTCCACTCTTCAAGGCATTGGCTTAATCTGACATCATATCGCAGTGGTGGTTAACCTTTTAGTTGTCGCGTGCCAAAAGTGTGTGTGTGCACATGCATGCATGCCTGCCCCCATAATGCATGTGACCCACCCTACCCCTGTGCATGTGTGCACAACCCTGAATGCACCTTGCCCCCTGCACATGCCCACTCATCTCCCACGTGCATGTTTCCTCCCCATGAATGCGTGGCAGATATCTAACAATCAGCTAGCTGGTGGGGTGTGTGCACACATGTGCAGTGGATCTGTTCCAGGTGACCTCTCACATGCCAGCAGAAATGGCTCTGCATGCCACTTCTGGCATGTGTGCCATAGGTTCACCATCACGGTCATATTTGGAGGAGGAAGGAAATTATTTTTACTGTAAAGAAGTATGCAACCAGTTCCATGTCTATAAAGACTAAATCTGTTATTTTCAATTCCCTTAAATTAGGATGACACATTTAAAGAAATCAGACACTATTTTATGTAATAATGCATATGTAGTAAATTGCAAGTAGTGATTTATAAAGCTTCTGTATATAAGGTCCATCTGTTCATCTTCAGTACCATTATATTTTGCACACCAAACTATGCATATTTTTCCTGGATATGGAAGCTCTTCAAAAGCTTTACAAAGAAGCAGTTGGTTGGGACAAAAATTAAAACTGATTCAGTTAAATATGTATCTGAAAATAATGTAAATTAATCAGTTCAGCATTGTTAATGTGACTGTTCCATGAGCATTTAATAAATTACAATTCATCTAAGAGTTTGGAGGAATTTGGAGGACTATTCTGAGGCTTTTAGTGACTGCATGAATTCCTGAGCTTTGGCCTGGGTATTACTATTCTACATTGATTAACAAAGGATCTTTAAATATCAAATCTTGACAATCTGGATATGCTAGGAATTAGCCCTTATATTCTTCATGAAAAGCATATGTTCTGTGAATAAGCTGCAATCTCCAAATCCCTTTTTTTTCTTCCAGATAGAATTGGAATCTGCCATTAAGAGATCAACATTTTTATCTAACAAAATGAAATTCAACGTAGAGAAAGTAAAGTCTTACAGTTGGGCAAGAAAAACCAAAAGTACACATATAGACTGGGTGAAACCAGGCTCAATAGCAGTAACTGTAAGAGGGATCTTGGAGTCTTAGTGGACAACAAACTAAATATGAGCCAGCAGTGTGCAGCAGCAGCCAAATAGGCTAATACAATTAACAGAGGGATACAATCAAGATCAAGTGAAGAACTAATACCACTCTATCAAGCCTTAGCAAGACCACACCTAGAATACTGCATCCAGTTTTGGTCACCACACTATAAAAAAGATGTTGAGACTCTAGAAAAAGTACAGAGAAGAGCAACCAGGATGGATTAGGGAACCAGAGATATATGAAAAACAGTTACAGGAACTGGGCACAGTTAGTCTAATGAAGAGAAGGACCAGAGGAAACATGATAGCAGTGTTCCAATATTTGAGGGGCTGCCACAGAAAGGAAGGGGTCAAGCTATTTTCTAAAGCACCTGAAGGACAGACAAGGAATAATGGATGGAAACTGAGCAAGGAGAGATTTAATCTGGAAATAAGAAGAAACTTTCTGACAGTGAGAACAATCAACAGTGGAACAGCTTGCCCTCGGAAGTTGTAGGAATGTCATCACTTGAGACTTTCAAGAAGAGATTGGACTTCCATTTGTCAGAAATGGTGTAGGGTCTCCTGCTTGGGCAGGGGTTGGACTAGATGACATACAAGGTCCTTCCATCTCTGATTATCGGTTATCTACTATCAACATATATAAACACTCTGCTAGCAAGCTCCAAGCAGGTTTTTTCAATACCAGGTAAGACTTGGTAATCATAAATCTGATTGACTAATATTCATCTTGGGAGGTGAATGGACATAGCAACCATTTGTTTCTGTTCCCTTACTAACTATCATGCTATTTATTTTTGTATGTGTTAAAATAGTGTCATCAGATCCATGGCACTTGAGTGTCAGATTCTTGATTCTTTCTTTCACCTGGTGTCTGGTGTGAGAATATTCTGGTTAACTGCTAAAGTTTTTTGTATATTTGCACAAGACATTTTGGTCAGTGGAGGGGTTTGGATTAGGTTTTCAACATCTGCTTTGAACAGTTTTCCTTTCCCTTTTTTCTCTTGGCAATTGGAACCATCTTTTGAATTTCCTTGTGGCCGAACTCAAAAGGTTATTTTTATGTTAAATGTGAGGCCACAGTTTCTGAAACTAACATGTGTTTGTGTGTCTGCAGCGACGTATTCTCAGTTCTGTTTATTTATTTGGAGTCCTAATGTGAATAAATATTCACAAAGTCAAAGTCAATATTGTGGGCATTCTAGGGAGGAAAAAAGAACATTTTTGGTTTTGTTAGCAACAAAAGAATTATACCCTCACAATACAATAAATATCTGCAAAGGGTGCCTTCATGTTAGGAATCCTGTCATCAAATGCCTATTGAATATCTCTTTCCTTCCAATTCACACTTTCATTTCTTCCTATAGCATTTTAATAGGTTTTTAAACCTTAGATGTGGATTGTCACACAATCATTTACAAATGCTTGGCAGATTTTCTTTTCTTTTTTTTTGTTTATAGTCTCACAGGGTTTTGAGATCCATTGCATTACAATGTTTGCTATGTGATTCACAAGACCTTAGAGTACTTGACAGACAAAAAGCTGACCAACTTTTCTTAGCAGGAAGCATTTACTCATAGCTAGATTTGGTTAATGTGCATTGTACAAGGAGGCAATTTTGGGCAATGACTCCCCATATAAACAAGGACATTTTCTTGCTGTAAAACCAAAAGTGGTATGTTGAAGATATTTACCACTGTAACTGATGTTTTGAAGCCAAGTGACAGAGAAAGGAAAACAACTGTGGGCAAGAAAAATCTAAATGCAACACAAGACTAAACTGAGATAGATGTAGACCAAATAACAGAGTAAGAGGTTAAAAAAAAGAGATAATGATATGGACATTGAGGTTGATTGGATAAAAATCACACCAAAGGTTTAAAAGAATGCCTTATTTCATGCATCATGCATGAATAGAGGTGGGGGAGAGGAAGGATGGAAGGAAGGAAAAATATTTCACAATAACACAGAAGCAAGCAAAGACCGAAATAAAATAAATGAAACTAAAAGATTATAGAATGAATTTTTAAGAACGATGGTCAAAACATAAATATAGAAATATCTCATATGAAAGGAATTAATTAACAGTTGGAAAAAATAAGGAAAGGGCCCAGTTTTTTTTAAAAAAATACAATTTTGTACAAGAAATAATGTGCACTCAAAATATGCTGTTTTCCAGATATGTGTTCCAGAATTTTACTAAGATGTATAAGAGAAAATCTCAGGATTTGAGCTAAATAAATTTAGGATTGAAATAGGTCATATAAATTAATATTGTTGTGCTCTGCAAATCAAACAATTACAGTAAAATAATTCTATTATTAGGTATAGGTCAGAAATCCCACTCCTTCTGTGAGCAAAAATAAAGGGATATAAAATGACTCCTGGAAATTATAGTATTGTGAACATATTGGAAATGGCTGCACTAAAGAATCCTGGAGGTCTTAAATCTCAAATTCTTCCTTTAAGGCTTTTAATAAATAGTATTTGTATTTCTCCACGCTTTCTTATTTCTATGAGATTGCTATTAAATGGAGTAATGGTATCATCAAATGGAGTAATGGTGTCATCAGCAGGCAGAGTTTTGTAATTTAATTGTAGGCAAGAGACAAGTGGAAGAAATGGAATTAAGAACAAAGGCCGTGGAAGGGAAAACATACACAACCAAAGTCATTATACTTAGGCTTTGTTTGCTTAGGAATATAGGGATGAACCTCTGTTGTTTACTTTTTAGGTATGTCTTCATCAGTCATCAGAGGAAGGAAAAACTGTTCTGTTTTAGAATAAGCAATGGAAATATAGCCCACCTGAAAAGTTGTTTCTGGAGACATCAGCTTATTCCAATGTGCACAGAAAGGAAAAAGTAAGAAAGTGGGGTTCACTGAATTGCTGTGTTATATAAAGCTCTTTAATAGCACATTCAATGGTCACTAACAGGTGGAAACTATGAGTTTGTCCAGATAGATAGTGCTTGACTGGCTGAAATTGCAAATGGCAGTTACCTGATTCTAGTATACTGCAGACATCATAAATACATGGCAGTTGCCAAGCACCCAAATATCATATGACCATAGGGATACCACAATAGTCATGAGCACAGATGAGTTGTAACTGTTTTTAGAGCTCTTTTCACTTTGAACAATAGCTAAACAAATGGATATAAGACAAGGACAACCTGTAAATTCTTGTCTATACCTTTTGCTCTCACTATAGAGACATTTATAGGAGACCAGAATATTTAGCTTAAAGGATTGGAGTTTTTTTTCACATTGAAACTTTTCACATGAAAAGTTCAAGTTAACATATATAGATATAGATATAGATGAATAGATGAATGGAGGGACAAATGATGTGCAGATAGGTGCACATCTATGATGTGCAGATAGGTGATAGATGTTATGAGAGAGAGGGGGGAGGGGGGAAATAATAAATAGACAGATAATGTACATTGAAATTAGTGTATATTCTTAGCAACCACATTGATAAATTTTCTCCAGGAGAAACGGCCCCCAAACCTGGTCATTCAGGTCTTCTCATAGTGCACCCAACACTGCTGCAACTAAATCCACTGACCACACTGTTGGTCATTATTTTATTTCTTGGCACATTTCCTAGTATTGCGGACTTCTCTCTAGAGTTGCATTTTATATAATGTGGTAGTAAGTATGATATTTTGAGCTTAAACATTGTTGACCAGACTGACAATTCCACTTGATTTGTTTGATGATCCATTTGTTTGGAGTTATAAGTAACTCTAGGATTGTCAGAAGTCTTCTTCAATACCAATGTTCAAAGCATTAATACCCTTTATATCTTGCTTCTTCAAGTCCAAGTTCTACATATTTAGAGAGTCACAAGGACATTCATTTGCAACATGATTGTTTCTGCAAGCTTTTCAGTTAGTAAAGGTATAAGGAGTGGCCTTTACTTTTTGTATTTGCTCTGGAAATCTGTTCAGAGGATGTAGTACAGAGATGTCAAACTCACAGCCTGTGGGCCATATACATTACATACTATCTCTGCCCCCGCCTGTTTTAGAGAAGGGGGGAAGGTCCCAATACATCAAGTGATGCCACCGTGATAATGCAAGTTTGACACCCCTGATATAGTATAAGCAAGCAACTACAAACAACAACTGATGAAAATAATCAAAAAAAATTGATGTTTTTCTGGATACAGAATCAATGAAAAGAAAGCAAAGATAATAGCATTTATTTAACTTTAGGGAATGGATAACAAATGATATAAAGAAACTAAACAAAACAAGGTTCTGTGGAGAGAGGTTATATGAGAAAGTCTTTATATTTTAAAATTCTCTAAAATCATGAATAAGAGTAAGGATTTCACCATTAGCATTACCATCAAATGCTTCCTCCCTCAAAAATAATTACAATAAAGAAAATCAGATTGCACCTGCCAACATAATATACCTGCACACAAGAAATAAAGACAGAACAAAAATTGCTTAATGAAGGAAAATGGTTAATGTAATTAATGCATTTGCAAATATCTAGAAAATAAAAAGCCATTTAAGTAAATGGAAGGATTTTCAGAAGACAAAAGAATTTGAAATATTTGAACCTAATCAAGATCATTTGTTATAGAATATTTACAAATTGCTATTTAAATATGATAACACAGAAAGAGCAAATTAAAAACTGCATGGGAAAATAAATGCAAAATTTCAAAGAGACAATAACAATACATGGGAACAAAGATTAATTGGGGTGGGTCAATAAAGTTTATACCAAACAACAATCTGGGGGAAAATTGGTACTAAATTTTCTAAAGATGGGACATAATTACAGCTACAATTGCTAAAATGCATAAATCAATACATGCTATAAATACCAATATGATAAAAGAATGTTTTATCATATGTGATTGTTATGTAAAAGTATTAAAAGAAGTTCATCAAAACATCTAGAAAATTTCAAAAATAAAATTTGAATTAAAGCCAGAAATATTTTTACTAGGTATGATCTCAGAGAAGATAAATGAAAAGCATCATAATTTATGATAATATATGGTGACATTTTGTTTTATTCTTTTATTCTTGAAATATTTAAGGTTTATTAAATCTTTTTAGAGTCCTTTTACTCTTTAAAAATAACTCAGAGATTCTTTTAATAACAGGGTGCTGTCATTTGTGCAATATTTATTTGTTTAAGATGCCTCTGTTTAAGATGCCTCTCCATACATTTTCCCTCCCCAATTCTAGTGAAACCCAAAAGACAAAAATAGCTCCAAGATTTTTTTAATTTTTTTAATTTTTTAATAATTAGAGGCTAAAGCAAGTTTTCTCTTACAGGAGCAACAACCAAAAAATAAATCCCCAAGTTACTGAAAGCTAACCAACAGGGTTTTTGGTAGTTCAATAAAACATCATCAGGAAATGCATTACAATAATAACTAACAGCTAACTAGTGATAAAAGTCTTTCTTTTATTAAATCATTACTCATCATTTAAAATCAAAGGAAGTTTCTTCAAATAAAAATTAAATTCTGTATCAGTCAAATATCTCTAAGGCATCAAAGCCAGAGACCCCACCCTTTTTTCCTCATGTTCTTACTGATTTTTTCTTTACTACTTTATATTGTTTCTTTTCCTTTTGTCAGTTGAGAGTAATGATAGCAAGATATTTTTCTACCTCCATTCCTCCAGTCTTCTATTGCTTTCTAAGATGAGCCATCTCCTAATTGATGCCACTATGTTAATGCTAATGTATTCTCAAGGACTGCTCCACCCAGCTTAATCAAACTCAGACATTTTTTCTTGAATTTGGATTTCTAGCTAAGGAAAATTTAAGCATTAAAAAGTTGCCAAGTCAAGGAGAAATGAGACATGGTGATTAATTCCCACTGAAGTAATAAGGTATCAGAACAGTGAGTTAAAGAAACATAAATAGTTACATATAAGAGTATAGATCTACTAAGACAGCAGATAATACATGGGTTCATACATCCTTTAAGTTATAATTTGTATAATTTTGTTTGCCAAAGGAGCAAAAATATTGCTTCTTTAAAGCCATATTCAATTATGTAAACTTAGTCAAAGGCACCTAAAAAAGAGAAATTCCATTGTGTGTTCACTAAGGATTATTTTTAAATATTCCAAATTTCATCTATAAAGTGGAATATTGATACCATAATATTTTCATAAGGGATAAAATGTTCTTTTGGTATCAGTGTTGCCTTGTTTTTCTTTCCAATCACACAAAAAAAATTCAATAAGGGAAATGAAAATAATTCTAAATTATTTCTCTAGTTTGCTAAAGTATAAAATCGTTGTTTGGTGAAAAACCATTGTTATTTTGACACTAATGTACAGTCATATCCATATTTTTACTAAAAAGCCCATGTAGATTGAAATATGATTCTTCCCAAAAATCTATAAATATACTTCAGTTGCCAAGTCATCATTATCTATCTATCTATCTAAAATGTCAGGAACATTTGAAAATAACCAATGCATTAACTTCATTACAAATATTGCATTAATTTCATTAGGAAACAAATACCTAATATTCCATATTCATATAAATATTAATACTTTTAAAATAATATTCATCTCAATCTAACCTATCTATTTTCCTGGCAATATCACTTCAGTGAAGACCTATTTACCAATGCTATTATAATAATATAAAAAGCCCCTACATATTTGATGCAATATAACAAGGGTATCAAATTTGCATTGTCATAGTGGTGTCATCTGAAGTATTGGAACTTTTTTCCCTTCACTAAACTTAGTGGGGCCAGCACATGATACATCTGGCCCATGGGCCACGAGTTTGACACCTCTGCAATCAGGGATGGGCTTCAAAAATTTTATCAACTAATTCTCTGCCCGGTTGCTTGGAGGGCATAGCTGATGGACATGGCATAGTCTGCCTTCTGCACCATGGAGGGGGGGCATTTTCTCCTCCCAAGGCTCCAGAGGCTTTCCTCAAGCCTCTGGGAAGGCAAAAATGGCCTCCCTGGGCTCTGGAGGCCCTCTGGAGGCCCTCTGGAGGCCCTCTGGAGGTTAGAAACATTTCCAGCCTTCAGAACTTCCAGGAGGCCCCTTTTTCACCCTTCCTGAGCCTCCATGCAGGCCCTGTTATTACCTGGCATCCAAAATGGGCTACATGGGGACTCCAGAGAGGAGTGGAGTGGATGGCAGGCCCAGGCAGGGGTGGGATTTGCTGGTTCACAGAACTGGCCTAAAACGGCCATAAAATTAGCTATGGGTTCAGCCAAACTGGGGAGAATCAGGAGCAGCCGACTCCTGCCTGCAGTATAACTATGGACCAAACCCCGAGTATGGTTACTGATGCAGAAATAAAATGTATCCAAGAAAAAAATCCAACATGTCTCTATAGGCCTTATGAATTCACAACTGACAAAGTAAAGACTTGAAATCAAAATTTCTAAAAAGGTGAAGACTTTTTTTAAAAAGGTAACACTTACCTATGTGATTACATCATTTCACTCATTCAAATAAGACAAAGTGACAGTCAAGTCTGCAAACCTGCAACACACTCAACAAAAATGAAAAAAAATATGCCCAATTTGCTAAAAAACATAGAGCCATATTAAGCCAAAGCTATTGGCTTGCAAGTCAAAAGTATTCATCAAAAAAGGTAACTGTAAGAAAAAAAAAGGCAGAGATTCTTGATAAATTTTATATAGTATTAAAACGCTGTTGTCAGTTGAGAGGTCTTAGTAGGACCTTTTAACTTACAATAGGTAGCAGGGAGGATCAAGGAGGAAGGAAGACGGAGAGAGAGAAGAAGAAAAATGCAACCCTGGATCTACTTTATTATGTCTTCCCTCCAGTCATATTATCCTCCCATATAGCAAAATAAGGCAAAGTTGGGAGTCAAGAGTAAAGGAATGAGTAGTTTTGTATTTATCTGCCATCAGTGCCAAATTATCCAAATAATCTAATATTTTATTGCTTTAATTCAGCATGGAAAATAGTCCAAAAATTTGAGACAATAATTTATGCCACCAGATAAAGACTGAATGCACCAATTCTCACATTAAACAAGAAGAAAACCTTCTACGCACCAATTCCACCTGTGCTTTCTACAATTTTATAAACTTCAAACTAAAAGATTCAAGGTCCATCCACCCCTGAAAGGACCAAATGGTAAAGACTGCAACGACGGCACCATTAAAGCCAACATCTTTAACACATTCTTTGGCTCAATATTTGTAACAGCAATGGATCATGCCCAATATATCCTAGCCGAACCACAGATGACTACAATGATCAAATACATATCGATTTCACAGAAGACAATGTTAAAAAAGAACTATGCATTCTAAAACCATCTCTATCTATTGGATCAGATGGAATATGTGCCTACTTCTTTAAAAAAACTATCCACTGCCATAGCCGAACCTCTAAGCATAATCTATGAAAAAATTTTCAGGACCTTGCCAAACCTATAGTCTCAAGCCACGGTCATCCCCCAGCCTAGTTGAAAATTACAGACCAATCTCTTTATACTGTGTCACCTGTAAACTCATGGAATCAATTATTAACCAATCCATTATCCTCCACTTAGAGACAAACAGTCTACTCTTTAATAAACAATTTGGTTTCAGAAAAAAAAAACTATCCTGTAATCTGCAACTCTTACACTGCAAAAACATAAGGACTACACAACTCAATCAGGGCAAAACAATAGACACAATCTACATAGATTTCTGTAAAGCCTTTGATTCAGTGGTACACGACAAACTACTCCTAAAACTAAAATCTTATGGTATCTCTGGACAACTAAATAACTGGATAGAAGCATTCCTGTCAAACAGACAACAAATGGTCAAAATTGGGATCACCATATCAAATTCTGTACCTGTCAACAGTGGTGTTCCCCAGGACAGTGTTCTAGAACCAACTCTCTTCATAGTCTACATAAATTACCTCTGTGATTATATCAGGGCAACTTCATTCTCTTCACTGATGATGTAAAGCTATTCAACACCACAGACAATATTGCTACCCTTCAGAAAGACCTCGACTATGTTTCAGAATGGTCAAACAAATGGCAACTTCAAATCTCAACAAATAAATGCTCTGCCTTACATATTGGCAAAAAAAAAAAAAATCAGATAATAAAATACAGGCTGATTAGTCAAGACCTTGTTGATGATCCAAACTCTGTCAAGGATCTTGGAGTACTCATCTCTAATGACCTAAGTGCTAGAGCCCACTGTAACTACATAGCCAAAAAGGCATTAAGAGTTGTTAACCTAATCCTACATAGCTTTTTCTCTGGTAATATCACACTACTAACGAGAGTATACAAAACATTTGCTATACCAATACTTGAATCCAGCTCATCAGTCTGGAACCCACATTACATATCTGAAATTAACACAGTTGAGAAAGTCCAAAAATATTTCACAAGAAGAGTTCTACACTCCTCTACTTGTTGCAGAATACCTTGTGCCACCAGACTTGAAATTCTAGACCTAGAAAACCAAGAATTATGCCGCCTACAGCTTGATCTAAGTATAGTGTATAAAATTATACATTGCAATGTTCTACCTGTCAATGAATACTTCAGCTTCAACTATAACAATACAAGAGCAAACAATAGATATAAACTCAAGATTAATCGCAACAAACTTGATTGCAAGAAATACAACTTCAGCAACAGGGTGGTCAACGTCTGGGATACTCTTCCTGACTCTGTGGTTTCTTTCCCTAACCCCAAAAACTTTAACCTTAGACTATCTACTGCTGACCTCACCCCTTTCCTAAGAGGTCTGTAAGGGGTGTGCATTAATGCACCAACGTACCTACCATCCCTGTCCTATTGTTTTTTTTTTCTTATATGTATCCATTTCATGTATCCATAACTATGTTTATACTTATATCTGTTATCTTACAATCGCTTGACCAAATAAAACAAACAAATAAATTAATCAATAAAAGCAGGAAAGATGAGAATCTTTTCCAGTGAGTACAGCACAGTCATTATCATGCATGTGATATGAATATTCCAAACATGAGAGATTTGTCCACAGTCTGGATTCACATTTTTAGAACATGGCTACTCCCTTTACCCGTACAAAAGATATGTCATAAAATGAAACATTGTTTGAGAAAACATTGGGTACTGACTTCAATGATTAATCAAGATAATGCATTGATAAATTAATAAAAAGCTTTTATGATTAATCAACTAAAGAAATGACAAAACTCTGTAAGCAATAACAATGCATGTAATATTGTTTTATGAAAAATTAAGCTAGGAAACTATCAGCAATGCAATCAACAAGAAGAATTTCCATAAGTGTTAAACAGAGACACAATTGCCAAAATAATAATTACACAGTTTTCCAAGTTGTTTACCTCTAAAATGGGAGAACTACTATGAGGGTATGATAATTGATGTAGATGTGATTTTTATTTTATCAGATCTTCTTTGTGGGAAGTTTGTCATAAACTCAGGTTGTTTCATTTTAGCTAAATGCAGTGACTGTATTTACAGTCCACATGTTCACTAGCCAAGTGCAGAAAAAATAGGTAAGAATAGAAGCCACTCCACTAAGCCTAGACTATTTCAAGGACATTTCTGTGAGGACCTATTTTGTTAGCAAGCTGGATATCAGTTTCCATTGAACTGCAATTCAGAGGGACCAGAGGCACAGTATAATGAGTGACATGTACAGTATGACACACTCTCACTAGTTACTCCTTCCCATTTTGTTGTGATCCACACACCTGAGACATCATTATTAACTTTTATCTTTTTCATTGGCTTTTCTTATTGCAGGCGGAATGAAACTGTTTGCCCTGATTCACTGCAATTTTCACACCACCAAACTACATTACAACTGCAGCCTATGCATTCCTGGATGAAAGTAAACTCTGTGACAATATCAGACTTATTGCTGGCTAAACAAACACAGTATCAAGAAGTAAACAAATTCCAAGTAATATTAGGATATTTTACAAATATTTTACTTTACCTTGCACTATTGGATTGGCAATAAAATGTCCATCTTTTGACGTTTTGGTTTGATGCATTATAATCTTCTTTTTATAATGTAACAACGTTAAAAGCAATTTGTTCTTGGCAAGGTATTCTCAGAACTTATGTCATAAAAATCTATTTTTGTTATAAAAATCTATTTTGCTTTATGTGCTACATTTATAAACATTAAAAATAAAGTCAATAATGAACACAACTGCAAGAATGATATATTAATATCAACTGATCATTTTTACTTAATTTATAATTGAAAACTCTCTCAAAGCTTTGCTTTCCATACATTGTTTTTATTACAGATTGATGAGACCTTAAAAAAATTAAATATCACAAAACTATTATAAATAATGTATATTTATGAATATAAGTATAAATATAAAAAATAATGATTAAAACCACCTACTGTATTTTGTAACTTAACCTTCTAAGTTGCAGGAATGGCTGAAGAAAGAAAAAGATTAAGGAAACAAACTAATCTTGACCTATCTACAGATATGTCATTTTTCATAATATACAATATAAATCATTCTTTATGAAATTTGAGGAAAGACTCAGTCCTACCAAGTATATGTCACATGAGACTTATAAAAATATGCCATTAGTCTTAATAAAGTGTTTTATGGCACTGGCATCAAAACCAATATTTTATGCCAAATAGCCATGTCACTATATATAGCCATCTCAAGAACAATGAGATTTGGGCAATAATTTGGCCTTGTTTGTGAAAATGAACTCCTTAATAAGAAAACTTGCCAAATATTTTATGGCCATGACTTCATAGTGATGAAGCTTAGAATCTTTTTAAGATGTTTATGCACCTGGGGTTTTGCTTGTTAAAAATCACTAAGTTGCATGACAAGTTACTGCAGCCTATTTCTTAGAATACAGTATAATTTTGAGAACAAACTATTTAGATTAAATATTTTTACATATCTGATTGCATTAATTTAGAATTAACATTCTTTTTTGCAAAAAGAATTGCAAAAAATTTATATTAAAATATTGATTTTAATGTAACAGACTTGGAAAAAAGATGCACTATTTTTTCTTCTTCTTGATACTTTTGGGTTTATGATCCTGATAGTTTGATTGTGAACTTTTTAGCACAAATAACAAAGCTGCCAAAAAAGTTATGTTCCAAATTTGGTGTAATGTCACATTAAGTTGCAATATTATTAAATATTTTCGAAAAGAAAAGCAAATTATATTTATATACTATTAGGAGATTTATTTGAGAGATAGTTTCGGTTCTTAAAAATAGCATATTCAAATTATCTTGAGCTATTTCATGTTAAGATATGTATCATATCTCATGTATCCTTGAAGAATGGTCCGTTTTCTTTATTGGCATGTAACTCCAATTTTATATAGCACTCTAGTATGAATGAATTGGCCTTTCTTTTGTTCTGAAGAATACAATTTAAAATATCTTAGTACTGACTGGAAGATTTTATTTTAAATGGATTTCTGCCCTGACACTTCAAGTATAGAAAATTCAGTATTGTTATGGCACAATGAAAGAATGCATCGTATTTATAATACCAATGCATGACAAAGGAGCTCAGGAACTCTAAGGCCCCAATACACAGATTATTATGATACACTGCAGAAATACAATTCAGATTGATTGTGCAATGTGCAAAAGGGAGAGAAACAGGAGTTAATCCTACCACTGATTCTAGCTATAGGTGTATTACAACTTTATGTGTCCATTTTTATCCATAATATAACTTTATTTTATCCATAATATACCAGTGTAACAGTTAGTTCTTCCACAGTCCAAGGAAAACAACTTAATATCAGATTGGTTTGTTACCAAAATAAGACATAGATGGAAAGGATAGAGGGTGTTCTCTAATAAAGGAATCCTCTTGCATGATTTCATTAAAAAAAGGGCTGGAAGAATTTGACCAGTTATTCAGGATAAATAAGGCTCACATAATGCACATCAGTCTCTAGAATTCTTTTATGGTTATGGCTTCTCAACTTTTATGACTTCTCAACTTTTTTAGAATAAAATTTGTCATAAAATTCTTTGTGGATTTTTGTATGCTGCCTGACTGTTTCCAACCCAGTCTGCCAATAGAAGCCTACTCATTCAGGAAGAATTAATATAAAGCAACAGTTGTCACATCCAGTTATTAATTAATAAAATGTTATATTATGTTATGTTGTAATGTATGTTATGTTTCATGTTATGCTATGCTACTCTATGCCATGCCATGCTATGCTAGGCTATGCATCTTGACCTCCATTCTTTTTTCACAAAACAAACAAACCAGTCCAGAGATTTAGGTTGGACTGACAGATTATGATTAATCCAGAGTTACCCAGTGACCTTTTATGAATGGAGTTGTGCTGGAAAGTCCTTTGGTGACAGTTCACTATCACATGAACTTCATTCTGGGCAGACTCATGTAAAATTCAGCTTTCCCATACCTGAAGCAGTGGTGGTATTCTGTCAGTTCAGTCTGATTCAACCAAGCCAGTAGCAGCAATGAGCAGAGGAAACTGAACCAGTTCTCTTCGACACTCTATGTTGGGCCCATCCACCTTCCCGAGCTCCCTTACCAACCTTTATGTCCTGCTTTTGAAGTGCAGCTGCTTTGTGTGGCACAGCAATTGCTGCATGGCAGCTTGCTGAAGCGTCAGGGAAATTCAGGATTGCAGTAGGTGACTCAAAACCTCTGCACCTGTACAAAGTGTGTGTTTGGCGTGTGCGCTCAAAGTATATACATGTGCACAAAGCATGCCCATCAAGCCCATGACCACCGAACTGGTGGTAAAAATATTTGAAACACATCACTGACCTGAAGGGTTTAAAGGATTCATTAGCCCTATTAATTCCTCATTCTCACAACCAGAAATCTAAAGGAGTTTTTCTCAATTCAGCATCTATCAGCTCTGATGTTTTGGAGATGAATATGGCTCTATTGAGGTTTTAGGTAAGAGATAAAATACAGATATAAAAGATGGTAATATAATTTTCTCAAGAATGGGAAATACTAGCTTCTACAGCAGATGAACCTCCATGCAAATGAGGAATATGAGATCAGTTTTGAGGTAAAATTAATTTGTTTTAAAATTATTCTTATTGATAACCCCAAATCTGAGCAGACCTATGACAGAATAAACTGGCATATTCATGTGTCTTTGTGAAAACGGAACACATTAGCAGTTCATTAAATAAAACTGTTTTTGTTAGGCTATAGACCTATTTAATCCCTGGTGGAAGAGTGCTTAAAAAGTAGCATTGCAGGCAAACTCTGCCTACAGCCTGGAGCTTGACCCTGATGGGTCTCAAGGTTGACTTAGTCTTCCAACCTTTCAGGTCAGTAAAATGAGGTCCAGATTGTTGGGTGCAATATGCAAATAATGGTTCTACATTGTAAACTGCCCAGAAAGTTCTGGAAATTACCATGGCAAGATACAGAGATGGTATTCAGCAGTTCTGACCAGTTCTAGAGAACCAGTAGCGGAATTTTTGAGTAGTTCAGAGAACTGGCAAATGCCACCTCTGACTGACTCCTCCCCCATTTATTTTCTGCTCCCAAGTCCCAGCTGATTGGCTGGGTCTTCTTTTGTTGCCCTGCACAGGAGAACAGAGCTGGGACTCATATAAAATTAGTGAAGTGGGGAGGAAACGAAGATTTTGCAGTATCCTTACCTTGCCACACCCACCAAGCCACACCACACCCACCAAGCCACACCATACCCACCAAGCCATGACCATAGAACTGGTAGAAAAAATTTGAATCCCACATTGGTGAGATATATGTCTAAATGTTGCTGCTAAAATCCACATGTGCAAGATCCTTTTCTGGTAATAAAATACATTTTACTGTTGTTATCTCTATTTTTCTTATATATTTATATACAGACATACACATAAAATTGTACACATTTCTGTCTTTCTGTTGTAGTCTAAGAAAAACAGTATAAGTATTAAATTAATGAATTGCTTATAAATTGTCTCTGTTTAAGGGATTTTAATAGGTTATCTGTAGTTCAAGCTTACCATATTTTTTTTAGATTTTGAACAACTAGTGCACGAAGAAACTAATGCATTTTTAAACAAAGGGCGGATTATTAGTTTTCCAAGATTTGTTGTATTTTGTATATAATTATTTGAAGGAATGATTCTTTTCTTAACCAATGCTGTCTTAGAAGAATCCATAAGAAATAAATCCAGCTAATTTTCAAGAGAAAGAGATGGTCTGGATGTATTTGGTATTAACTTCATTCTGAGTCCTGTGAGAGAAGATGCTACTTATAATCTATGTTCTGTGCCTACAGTGTTACTGATTAATGAAGAAAACCTTAAAAATTTATTAAGGTTGTGTAATCAAGCACCCATCTGAAAAATGAACATCTACATTTTTATTGCAAAGTTATTTTAAAATGACAATGTCTTGCAAACTGATTCTATGACAACAGCATTATCCTGAAAGGATTATTTATTTATTTATTTATTTATTTAAAAAAAAACAAACATACACATTTAAAACATAAAAACATAAACCATCTTCCATTTTATATACATACAGTGTGTCAGTTGGTTACATATCTTTTGTGCTATCCTTTTGTAGTCATTTACTCACAACTTATATCAGTCATCACATTGTCAAATTAACATATGCTTATATATTTATCAGTTATTTAGTCATCCATGACTAAACTATTTTTTCCATCATTTTATATGAGATGTTCCAAGTTTTATCTTAAAATTTGTGTTATACTTTCAACCAATGGTTATATATATCTATATTATGTTTTATGTCTATTAAATTTCTGTCACAAAATTATCTAGTCTATTACATTACCATTCCTTTTTATCCAACCATTGATAAAACAAATCCCATATCATATAAAATTGCTTGTATTCTTGTTCTCTAATTTCAAATGTCAGTTTACTCATTTCAGCACAGTCCATAACATTTTTTATAACTTCCTCCTGCATAGGTATTTTGTCATTTTTCCAGTTCTTCGCAAATACAATTCTAGCCGCTGTTAAAACATTTACAATCAAATATTTCCATTCTTTATTGTATATGTCTGGTATGACTCTCAATAAAAAGATTTCTGATTTAAAGTCTATATGTTGTTTTATCATTTTTTTTCAACCACTTGTGGATTTTAGTCCAATATTTCTTCATGTCCGAACATGTCCACCACATATGGTAATAAAAACCAGGTATCTGATGACATTTCCAGCATTTATCCGATTTATTCTTAAACATACTTGCAAGTCTCATCAGGGGTAAGTGCCACCTGTAAAACATCTTATACAAATTTTCTTTATATGCAGTTGACATTGTCATTTTATAATTCTGAAATCACAATTTTTGCCATTTTTCTAAATCAATCCCCTATCCAAAATTTTCCTCCAAGCAATCATCATTTCTTTGACTTGTTCCTCCTCCAATTTAAATTCTAATAGATGTCCATAAAGTTTTTTAATTACCTTTTCATAAGTACCCATCAAAATTTTATCTAAATCAGTCAACTTGTTGTAAATTTTGTTGTAAATTTTGTTTACAACTTGTTGTAAATTTTAAAACCTGCCTTAGAGTTTTTATCAAACCTAGATTGTATTTGCAAATAAGAAACCCAATTCAGTTTTACACCTTGTTCTTCAAACGCTTGCATAGATTTAAGTTCACTCTTTTCATTCAATATCTCCCCATATCTAACTGTTTGTTCCTTTTTATATATTATTGGATAAGAAAAAGCTTCAATAGTTGATATCCATGTTGGAATTTTTAAGTAACATTGTCTTTTTATTTTCTCCCAGTTCAAAAACAACGCCTCATGAATATGTCTTCTAAAATACCCCTGTGTTTTAGTTCCCTTATACCAGAGAAAGGCATGCCATCCCAGCAGCAAGTCATGGCCTTCTAAAGTCAATAATCTACTGTTCCTTAATGTGATCCATTCTATTACCCACATCAAACTTATCTCCTGGTAATATAGCTCCCAATTGGGCAAGGCAAACCCTCCTTTTATGCTTGCATCTTGTCACAGTTTTAATTTTATTCTCGCTTTTTTACCCTGCCACATATATTTCAACACAATTCTATTTAAATCTTCAAAAAACTCTATCTCTAATTGAATAGGAATTGTCTGGAATAAATATAAAACTCTAGGCAATATATTCATCTTAACTGTGGATATCCTCCCAATCAATGATAGTTGCAGTTTTTCCCATTTCATCAAATCTGTCGCAATCTGCTGCTTTAATTTAACATAGTTATCTTCCTTCAGCATACTACATCTTGGTGTAATATGAATCCCCAAATGTTTAACCTTATTTGTGACCTGTATTTTTAAAATTTTATCCAACTCTTTCTTTCGTCTTGCTAACATATTCTTTGTTAATATCTTTATTTCGCCTTTGTTTATTCTCAAACCTGCTACTTTTCCATATTCTTCTAATTTTTTTTCTATTAATTTGGGTGCTGTTTCCAATGGGTCTTCTGATATAAACACCAGGTCATATGCAAAAGCTTGCAATTTATACTTCTCCTTTTTAATTTTCATTCCTTTTATTTCTTTTTCTTCTCTGATATTCCATTTCAAGACTTCCAGTGTTAACACAAATAGCAGAGGTGACAATGGATAGCCTTGCCTTGTTCCTTTTCTTATATCTATGGATTCTCTTAATTCTCCATTCACCATCACTGTTCCGTTCGGAAATAAGTTGTGCAAGACCGGGTTTCAACAACAACTCTTTTATTTCAACAAGTAATGCAATGGTAACGGAACAACAGCCCAAGCCACGGCAGCCCTTCTTACAGCAGCTTGCCCACAGCTTGTGGCCAATGACAGTACTTTGAGTATTCCCGCCGCCCGGCGGGCCAATCAGATTTGTTCCTAAATGGCCAATCAAGGAACGGCCTTTTGGCCAATCAGTTTAAAGCATTTGGAGTCTACCAAATTCTATACACAACACCCCTCCCCCCTGGTTCCGCCCAACGTGCGTCACATAGTCATGCAGGTAGATGGGGCTTTTTCGAGTCCTGGTTGACCTGTGCAGCTCAGCCTCGGCGTGGTCTTCAAGCGGTTCGGACAGGATTGCTTTCTCTCTGTGCCTTCTCCATGGAACCTCCTGGAAGGGTGAGCCAGCCTTGCCACTCCTGACTGAGTCTCTCGGGCCGGTTGAGATGGCTCTGCTGCTCCCTCCTGGTTCATCCCAGTTGAGTTGGTCAAGCTGGCCTGGCTGTCTCCTTCCAAGAAAGCCTCGCCTCATTCTCCTGCTCCCATACTTTTCTTCAGGGGTTCATCTAAATGTGAGTGCTCTTTTTGATTTATTGGAGTGTTTTTGTGCAGTGTTTGTTGTCATATTATGGGAGGTTCATCTCTCCCTTTTTTATTATTCTGTATTTCCCCCCCCCCTCGGCTGTTTTTGGTCTAGTTATTTTTGGCACTGGTGGGGTAGTCCATTCTAGGGTGCGAGAACGAAGCTGGTTGATGTGCCGCTTCCATTCTCTTCCATCGTCCAACACGATTCGGTAAGACCGGGGGCCTGTGATTTGGATGATTGTGACTGGAAGCTATAACGGGCCCCCAGTAAGGTTTTTCGTGTAAACCAGGCTGCCTATCTCGAATGAGAGGTATTTGCTGGAGGAGTCAGGGGATTTGTCCCAGGTATAAGTGGGGTGCAGTCTGTTGAGGTCGGAACGCAATTTCCTATCTATTAGTAGTTCTGCTGGGCTCTTGTTGGTGGTGCTGCTAGGGGTAATGTGTTGCATGGTTAACAATCAGTTTAGTTTTTCCTGCACATCCCCTTGTCCATTCTTTCTAGGCCCTCCTTCGTATACCGAACCATGCGTTCAGCCTTGCCATTAGCAGCTGGATGAGCTGGCGCTGTCAAGGCATGCGGATGCCTTGTGCAGCTAAGTACTGCTCGAATGCCAACACGGTAAACTGGGGCCCATTGTCCGACACTAACACATCAGGCAGTCCATGTGTGGTGAAAAGTTTGTCTAACTGCTTCATTACTGCCTCGGTGGTCGTGGATGCCATGAGTAGGATTTCTAACCAGTTCGAGTAGGCATCCACGACTACCAAAAAGGTGTTGCCTTTTGTTGGTCCAGCAAAGTCAATATGCAGTCTCAACCATGGGCCTCGGGGAGTTTCCCATTCCCTGACTGGTGCCAGTGGGGGGATAGGCCTCGATTTTTGGTAGTCATGGCATGTTGCCACCCAACATTCAATGTCTTTGTCCAGCCCTGGCCACCAGACATAACTCCTGGCCAGGGCTTTCATCTTAACTATGCCCGGGTGCCCCTCATGCAACATGCACAGTACATTTTCCTATAGTTTTCCAGGGATGACCACCCTGTCACCCCACAAAATACAGCCTTTCTCAATAGACAGTTCACTCTGTCGGGTGCAAAATGGTTTAAAAATTTCGGTTTTATTTTTGTCCGGCCAGCCCTTACCTTACCAATGCAGAATGCGAGCCGTCAACGGGTCTTTCGCGGTGGCTTTAGAGACATCCGCTGCAGTTAGTGGCAGATTCGGCCAGGCCTCGAGTTGAAGAGTTGAGACGGTGGGAGCTGGGTCGTCTTCCTTGATGGGTAGTGGGGAACAGCTCACGGCATCTGCATGAGTGATGGTCTTTTCTGGGTGATGGATTAGTGCGTAGTTGTAAGCAGCGAGGAATTCAAATCACCTTATCATTCTAGGTGACAGAATGTGTGGGATTGGTTTGTTTCCTGCTAGAATCCCTAGCAGGGGTTTGTGATCAGTGATGATCAAAAAAATTCTGCCATAAAGGTACTCATGGAATCTTTTGACTCCAGCTATAATAGCGAGGGCTTCTCGGTCGAGTTGGCTGTAATTTCTCTCTGATTTAGATAGTGTTTTTGAATAGAAGGCGACCGATGCCTCTCTGCCATCTGGTAGCTTGTGGCTCAGGATGGTGCCAATTCCAAAAGGCGATGCATCACAGGTGACCATCAGAGGCAGGGTATTGCTATATTGGATCAAAACGGTGTTAGATGTTAATAGAACTTTGATGTTTTGAAATGCTGCTTGTTCCCGATGGCCCCATTTCCAAATAGTTTTTTTTTATAACAACTGATGTAAGGGTTCTGCTACGGTTGCTTTTTAGAGCAGGAACACATTGTAGAAATTTATGAGACCTAGGAATGCTTGTAAGTCAGTTTTGTTCCTAGATCTAGGTGCGTCTTTGATTTTTTTCGATGGGGTGTATCCCTTGCTCATCTATGAGATCGCCTAGAAGTTCAACCTGGTTGGTGGCTAGGTTGCATTTTTCCTGCTTTACTTTAAGGCCTGCGTCTCGGAATCTTCTTAATACTTCTTTTAATCTGCTTTCTAGTTGGTTAGTGTTCTTTGCTGATACTAGTACATCATCAAAATAGGGGACAACTCCCTTAATTCCATTTAGAAAACACTCCATGAGGCTTTGGAAAATGCCTGGGGCAATGCTAACGCCGAATTGAAGTCAGTTGCACTTGAATGCCCCTCTGTGTGTCACTATAGTCTGTGCCTCTACAGTAGTGGGATCAACGGGTAGCTGTTGGTATGCTTGTGTGAGATCAAGCTTCGCAAAAAAATTTCCTCCCCTAGGGAGTGCAATAAGTGTTGCACTACTGGCACTGGGTATGCGCTTTGTTGGAGCGCAAGATTTAGGGTTGCCTTATAGTCTCCACAAATGCACACTGACCCATCTAGTTTGGCAGGAGTCACGATGGGTGTTTCCCACCTGGCATGGTCGATTGGGTCTAATACCCCTTGTGCTATCAGTTTGTTTAGTTGTTCATCAATTTTTGGTTTTAAAGCAAAAGGGACATGTCTGGCTTTGAGACGGATGGGGGCTATTTTCGGTTCTTGGCTAAATGAAATTGGGGTCCCCTTGTACTTGCCTAGGGTCCTGCCAAATACATCCCGGAACTCTTGTAACAGGCTCTCTTCCCAGTTGGCCGCAACGATGCTTCTGATCCCAGTCATCCCGATTCCCAGGGGTGCAAACCATTCGATTCCCAATAGGCTAGGTCAATCATGATCGATGATGGTCAGAGACAAAAAATTGGCATGATTTTTAAACTCGATGAGGAAATGTCCAAGGGCCATGACCAGGATTCAATTTCCCTGGTAGTCCTTTAAGATCAGTTTTTGTTTTTCTAGTTCTTTTTGTTTGATGTTCGGTATCAGACGTCAGATGGTGTTCCAAGATACCATGGATAAAATGGATCCAGAGTCGACTTCCATCTCACAGGGTTTTCCTTCTATGTTCACCTCTATCCAGACCTTTTTCACGTTTGCTGCCCTGGCATTTCCAATTGTTATCGTCTGATGCATTTCTTCTCTGTCACTCGTTCTTTTACTTCTATTATCTCAGTTCCATCTGCTTCCAGCTTGTCTCTCTTCATGTCTGGGGGGGGAGGGTGCTGCCGCATCTTTTAGGACTATAGCTCTTTTTGTTTTGGCAGACCCTTTCGATGTGCCCCCTTTTGTTACAAGCTCTGCAGATTGCGTCTAGGAACCTGCATTCAGATCATGGGTGGTTGCCTCCGCATCCAGCACACTGGAATTCCCGCCTGCTTCTTCTTTTTTCCCGCCATTTCTTATCTGATTGAAGTCTATGGACACCTTCATTTTTGTCATCAGTGTCTCTCGGGGGGTTGAGATCTTCATAGTGGGCGGTCGCTGTGGGCTGTTTCTTACTTCCCTCTGCCTTTTTCTCTCTGGTTTGATTTGGCGGACCTGGAATTGAATTCATTTGGCTGCGGATTTCTTTGCTGCTTTGGTGGCAGTGGCTTCTGAGATGGCCTCGGCCACAGTGATGATTGGTCTATTTAGCAGCTTACTCTGAAGTGTATCATCCTTCAATCCGAAGACCACGTGGTCCCTCATGGCCTCGTCCATGTTCTGGAACTGGCAGGCTCCTCCGATGTGTCTCAGGGCTGCTACAAAATCTCCGACGGTTTCATCTTCTTTTTGGTCTCTTTTGTAGAACTTGTGCCTTTTTATCAAGTTGGAGACCACAGGTGCATAATGTGCTCAGAGCATTCTGTTCAGCTCAGCCCAAGTAATCTGTTTAACGTCTCTTGGTTTGGCTAGCACCTTTGCCATTTTAAAAACGGCTGGTCCGCAGTGTGTCCGCAGTGTGTGAGGAAGACAGCCCTCTTCCTTTGGTCAGATATCTCCTGCAGTTCGTTGCTTTCTAAAAACATTAGAATGCAATCAATATACGACTCCCAATCCTCCTCATCAGGGTTAAATGGTGCGGGCGGCACCATAGTTACTGGCCATCTCTCTCGCTCAGTTCTGATCGCCGCATACTTCGGTCTCGCTCTTCTACGATGATTCCACCTTCGTCGCCAGTGTTCCATTCGGAAATAAGTTGCATGAGACCAGGTTCCAACAACTACTCTTTTATTTCAACAAGTAATGCAATGGTAACGGAACAACAGCCCAAGCCACAGCAGCTCTTCTTATAGCAGCTTGCCCACGGCTTGTGGCCAATGACAGTACTTTGAGTATTCCCGCTGTCCGGTGGGCCAATCAGATTGGTTCCTAAATGGCCAATCCGGGAACGGCCTTTTCGGCCAATCAGTTTAAAGCATTTGGAGTCTACCAAGTTCTATACACAACAATAACTTTTGCAGTTTGTTCATGGTATATTGTTTCAATGGCTTGGATAAATTTCTTACCAAAGCCCTTTTGTATCAATTGCAGTAAAATAAATCGCCAACTCACCTTGTTAAAAGCTGCAAGGATTTTGATAATCTTTCCGTCAACTCCTTCCTGTAAATCACTTTATTGGTATATAGTGAAACTATTCAGAAAGATAAATAGTATTCTAACTTTTCATTTTCATTTCAGATGCTGAAATGTGCTCCCTTATCATGCTCTTGCCTTTTGGAACAGCACATGGAATAAAGAAGAAAGAGTAAGGTAAAGAAAGCAAGAGGTTGAGTAAAAGAAAATGAAATCTAACTAAATCTAGTTCACATTAATAATATCTATTCCATTTCTACCTATACCCATTCACCCATTTTAAATCATTTTCTTTATACCATATTACTTCTATGCATTTCTTTATGTATTGTCTTTTGAATTTTAAACTTCTTTCTTGTTTTCTTTCCAGGATTTCACAAACTCCAACAACTGCTTTTTCTATGTTTGGCTATCACTACCCATTCACTTTTCCTTCATATACATGGGAAAAGGGAATACTTTGTAATCTCTTGAGATCCTGACTGAAGAGTATAAACATAAATCTATTGTTGTGACCAAGACATCTCAAAGTACTTCTTTACTACTGGCAATTTTACTTTGTATTTAATCCCATTTCTAGTCATTCTTGACCAAATTTCTATGGAGATACTCAGTCATCTAGATCATGGAGCATATTCTTATAAACAGTCAATTTCACCTATTTTAACATATTTGCATTACCTTCAATAAATTAAATATTAATCATAATTTCAATATAACTATCAAGATTTACATATCTTTAAATGTCTCTCCTCTTTGTATGACTACCTAGATGCACCAGCTAAGTTTGCTGTTGGGATAGAAGTTGGGGAAAATTAGGAACAGAAACATGCATTCAAAGCCTGCTAAATGAGTCTTTTTTAAATTGAAATTCAATCTATTTTTTCTTCAAATAGTCATTCTATTTTGATTCCAGGACCTTCTTTACCTTGTAGATGTAATAAAGTAGAACACATGATACCTATGAAAAATAGGAAGAGACAGGTAATGATTCCTTCCAACTTTCTAAACCATTTAATTTAATAACTTTGGATACAGTTCTTGGAATGATTGTTCTCTGGGTAACACTCTAAACTGAAGTAAACTGAATCTTGGAATAATTGTAGTGATTTTGTTTAATGACATAGATAAGATACAATTCTTTATTTCATCTTAATATTCCAAATACATCATCATTTAGAATAAATGAATTTAATATTTATGCCAGTGAACAGTCTTCATAATTGTTTGGTGAGACTGAAGTAGATGTATATGTTAAGCAAAGGACAGCCACTATTAAAATTGGTCCAGTAGCACTCCAACAGCCAGCAACTATTACAGTGGAATTAAAATGGCATTAACAGAAGCTCTGACAAGTTTTTTCTTACTTTTTGCAGTTATTGCTTGTTCAACTCAGAATGAGTTGTTGGGTAAGGTGGAGTTTAAAAAATTATGATTATTTAAAAGACTACAGCCACCATTAGTCTGCATTGAAGGTGATAAGGCTGCCATTTTTCCAGCCAATATATATAATCATTTAGGACAAGCCAATATATATAATCATTTAGGACATGGCAGTAGCTAATATACCAACAAAGAATTTCAAGGTTTTGTTTATTTAAAAAGAAGATATTCAAATTCCAAAGATAGGCTTTTGGTAAATTTGGCAGCTTCTCCTCTTGAAAGAACACCTGTATTCCATTTTGAAACAACATGAAAATACCTCAGTATAAAATAAACAAAGTTTCCTTGATTAGTTTCCATCCATTGTTTCTTGTCTTGCCTTCTTGTGCTTTCATTTTTATAACTTTTCTTCTCTGCCCATTTTTCTCAAGATATTCTCTATTTCACATTCCAAATTTCTCATCATCCTTGTATCCTTCAATAATTTCCTCCATATTTTATCATAAATAACACATTCAATCATGGTTGGAAATTTATACTCATTTGTTTACCATCTTCATACCTCAGTGAACCTAGACTTAACTAAATCTTTGAAACAAGTAGGTTTTCTAAGCAGATACTCAGCAACATTCACAATCCTTATTCAGTCTTAGATTGCTAAATTGCCCAATGACTTTTATGCTCCCTCATCTTGCTCCCACTCATCTATTCACATCAGCTATTTTTTTTCTTCTGTATATTACATTTATTCCAAAATTTAACCCTAGTTTTTCTATATCACTATTCACTGGAGCAGAACATACAACTATTACCAGTTATGGATTCCTAATTTCGCTTCACAACCCTCAAGATTACACAAAAATTCAGATTCACCTAATAGCTTTTCCATTCATATTAAGCCTTCATTCTAATTTTTTACAAATATTGAAAAATTCTACTTCATAAGGTTAGGTCACCCTGATTCATATCTACCACAAATTTAGTTTTCCTTTGAGTTTCACAGACACCCTTTAAAGGTTAGTGAAAGGCTGAAAAAAATAGAAGGGAGAATGGACAAAATATTGAAGAGATAGCAATGACTCATTTGGCAGTTTATCTCATAAATGAAAATTTAATCCAGATAAAGTTGGGAAGAAATATTTCAAATCGTGGAAGAGGATTTTATAGTGAATTAATTAACCCAGTATAAATAAGGTTGAGGAGAATTCCTTTTACAGTTTCGAAGATTCTATATTTACCCAGCCTATCTTAAACAAACCTTAAGAAAAACTATGTATTTCTTGTTTCCCCCTGATCTAACCTAGGTAAATGCTGCTTCAGACATTCAACATACTGTCCTTAGTTCATTCATTTCATTAATTAATTTGTGTTCTCTCAATTTATTTTTTTACATTCAAATTCACAATTTTATGCTATAAACCAGGGCTGTCAAACTCACAGAATCATGTTATCATCACATGACATATTGTGATTTTTTCCCCTTCATTAAATGGTGGGTGAGCATGGCCAGCATGTGATGTATCTGGTCCATGGGCCGCAAATTTGATACCCCTGCCATAAATGAACCACATTAACTTCACTTTGAAGAAAAATTCTAGGCAAAACATTCAAAACATTTTCATAGAATACTATGACCTTACCACAGTTCATGATTACTTCTATACTATAATAACCATTTTATGCTGTACACTCACTGAACCAGTTGTTACACCAGTTGAATCCCATCCCTGGATGAGACTTAGGAAAAATAAATTGATAAGAGAGAGATGGCAGACAAACAAACAGAAATATCCAGATTAGTATGGAATAGAATATCATATTTCCCAAAACTTTTCTTTTACTCAAGAACTATGCTATTAGAACAAAAAATACACTGATATTTTAAAAACAAATTATCATATCCAAACTCTGTTAATGCCAAGTCTGGAAAAAATTAGAAGTTCAAAGTACCTATATTGATAATGACTCTTGTAGAAAAAATAGATGACTAATAAATATCAGGGTAGCAAAAAATGTGCGAGCAAAATGCATGGACAATCTGTTGAATATTTTCACAATTTTAGTAATTTCTAGTCCAATATAGTCATTTACAAACTGAGCCAGATTGTACTAAACTATCCAGATATGTGTTAATATGCAATAAAAATAAATTAGTTAAAAGTGTGATTTTACATATGGTTACTAAGAAATAATTATAATTGAATTTGTGCTCAGTTGAGTTTGTGATCCCATTAAAGATTCTGTGTGGGGCTCTGAATACAGCTGCTTCCCATCATAAATGCTTTAAAACAGGAGTGTTGTGTGTGCAACTTGTGCTGAATTCCACTTTTGTGGCCTCCAGGTTCATTTTGGCCCAAATCATGCAACCAAAATTGACAGTTATTCTGCAACTAGTAATGAAACTGCTGGAATTATGCCATCTATTTTGCAGTGAGCACCTTTGAAAGCTCATGAAAAACTCCTACTCACTTCAGTGATATCATTTTGACATCTATGATGCTTTTGAACATCCTCGTGCAATTTCAAAAAGCAAAAATATGCATCCCCTGTCCAAAAAAACACTACTCTCCTTATGCCCCAATATTTTTCCAACAAGTGGGAAAAGAAAGTTCTAATCAAAGCCAATACAAAGATCTGGAAAAGTAATATATCTTCAGAAAGAAATCATTGTGGGACTGTACTAGATTTACAAGTCTAGGTATACTTTTATTTTAAATTGAGAAAAATCTTATGTCATGGGTATTAAAAAATACTGTCCTCATTCGCTTTATGCAATGGTGAATTTTGCCTGATGCAATGCATCTCCCTATTTGGCATATGGGTTTCAATGCCAAATATAAAAAGAAATTCCTATGGGTTTTTTTCCCCTTCTAATTTTCATTTATGTAGATGAAGAATTTTCTGTAGAGATTTTTTAAAGGAACTTTTATGGGTAAAGTTTGATGTTCCAGCATTTATTTAGTTAGAAAACAGAACAGAATAATGTAAGAATGGTTCATCTTTTCATTTTACCATATTTTTCCTAGTCATCTGCAGCTTATCTGATTTTCCATACTTTACTTAAGGGAAGAAATCGGGATTCAGTTCCTATTTGGTCATTCCCATTCACATAGTCAGTGGAGAACTTTGAAAAGCTGTTTGTGTTCCTGGCTCACACAAGATACTCTGCATAAGATCTCTCAGATCAAATAGTACAGACGAAACTTGAATATCACTCAAAGTTTCCAGTTATGGCCACATTTTACACAAAGGTTAACTGTCATTTTGTCCATTGAGTAAACCTACCCATGTTTTGCAACACAAGTATGCCTCTCACCATCAAGAACTTTATTCCAAGTGCCCTCTGCTGACTGCAAAAAAGCATTGTAATTTGCCAGGTATCAGTGAGGCTGGACCTTCGGGTATCTCTCAGGATAAACGAAAATTAACTCTGTTCATCTAAATGACTTTTACTATGCATGTGAAGCAGTCCCACTGCAGTTGTACCAGATCAGTTATGAATTATTCAGTTTCAAAATACACATGTGGCAATTGGCGTCTTTTAATCACATGCATAATTCATAAGGCATCTGTTGTACATTTTCCCTTTTAAGGGGTGTGTGGGGTAGCAGACAGTGTAAAGACAGCAAGCTTCAGACAAAGATATGGGAAGGTTTCTTTTCTTAAAAAAAAACAACAGTCCTGGCTTTTGAGTTTGTTTCCAGGAGAGGTCATGGGAAAGAAGAAAAGAGAAAAATAATCTATAACAAAAATAGATGTCAATTTGTTAATTCCTCACTGTAAGAGAGAAACATTTTCCAGATAATTGGTTCTGCACAAGCTAACATGTTTCTATATTTTGTTTGTTTGTTTGCCTAATTTATACTGCCACCCAACTCACACAAAAAGTGTCTTTCTCCAAGAAAAACTTAAGTAAAAGACAAAAAGATTTACATAATCAGAAGATAATTCATTTAGGAATTTGTTACTATAAATGTGAAAGTGAAAAGTTCAGCAAATGTTTTCAGCTGCTAGGTATTTTATTCACTGTTTCAGACTGTATTAGTGAATGTTAATTATAGATAATATTGATGAGATATGTTTTTATTTGTAAGTGAGAAATCTTGTATTGTAATGCTTTCTTTTCTATTCCTATTTTCTATTCCTAGTAACCAGTTTGACTTTTTATCAATTTAAATTTCATAGTTTTTAATCACTTGAAAACAATAATTAAAATAATATTAGTTAAAAAATCAAGCAAGTAGGTAACATAACAAAATTCATTGTATTATAGTTTCTATATCTCACTTATATAGAGTAGGAAGAACAAGGTAACCACTAGTCTATTCCTTCTATGTTTTATTTAGAAATAAAAAGAAGCAACAGTAGAGTGGATTTGGCAATGGTGGAGAATATTTTGTTCATTCTATTTTGATAATGGGCATACCAGCAAAGAATAAAGCATGATGTCCTTAATTAATGTAGAATGGAAATATTTCTGCTAAAATATAAAACTAGAGTTTGAGTCTAAAAGAAATCCACCAGCAATCTTAAAAGAAAAGAAGGGTACTTTTCATCATATGGCCATACTGTCCATTCCAATTTGCAGATTTATTCTTTGACATATAATTATTGTTAGATCACACTTATATCAATAGTTTCTACAAACTACACTGATAGCTAAAAATATCTAAAACAGAAAATTTATACCTGAAACATGTGGGAAAGCTAATACTGTAGCTTAATAGAAGTATGCAAATTATCCAATATCAGATCTGTGAGGTTCACAACTATTATGATTCAATTCAAAATTTAGATTTGAAGATGATAATGTATCATTTCAACCAATTTGACATTCATAATTCCATCTGATAACTATCTGATTATTTGCTGCAATGGGAAGTGTTTAAACATTGACAAACTAACAGGCAGGTCTCACTAGCCTTTCCTGAGAATTATCTGCGACTTGATTATATATATAGCACACTATGGTGTAAAGGAACTGTCTATATTATATACATAACATTTCAACAGTAAACACATTATCCACTTACACAATAAAAAAGTGATATATTTCCCACAAATTCCAACAAGTAAAAGAATGATTGTTTTGTTTTGCTTTGGGTGTAACTTAAAACAGAATTAAAGATAATAAAAGGGGACTTTAAGAGCTGAGAACTATATTGAATACAGACACTAAGTGTATTAAGTTGCTTGTCTGCTGTGCTGCTCCTGGATGTTTCTTAAGCCAACTTCAGAAATTCCAGTCTAGGCTTTAATAGAGTGGCAATAAATGGAGTATTCTGCAGAATCTGATAGTTATTTTTACCTCCTTCTTTGGTTTCCCATCCTTGCAGGGAAGACAAGCCTTTCATGGAACAGGCTACCAATGCCAGAATTTTCTTTCAAGAATTGTTCCCTTTGCATTCATCCTTGTCTCTTTGCTTTCTTTTCTGCACATTGAATGTCTAGACACTGTCTTTCCACGTTATGTAATTTCATACTAACCCTAATCTTTTCTTCCAACTCCCATCCCACCCCTAATGATAAGGGAGGGATCATTGTTCTAAGGCTATGATAAACACTAGGAAAAAGGTTATGGTTTTGTTCCTACATTCCTATAAATCAACATAAACTTGTAGCATGGAAGAAATGATACTTCAGCATCATAGAAAGTAAGCAGCAATATTCTGATGTTTCCACTTAGACATCTGTAAAGAAAAGAAGGGAAAGGAATATTAAAGTTCTGACAAAGTGAAGGGAAACTTATCTCACCAGAATTTGGGCAGAAATAAATGGTATCTACCAGTGATGTAGAGTTGAATGGAATATGAGGTTATAATAATCATTGAGGTCAAGCATTATTGAATCAGAAGCAAGTTTATTAAAAAGTGGTAGCTGTTGACCAGAAAAAGCATGGATGAAATAGTTGCAGAGGGATGCAACCAGCTGCTAGAAGGAAGAGGATATATCCAAAAGAGAAAAATGTAAATCCACAATAGTTTCAGCAAATTAGGCTTAAGAAAGAACAATTAAAATTTCGTGTCTTGCTCTCTGTCCAAACGAATACACCTAAACAAAGTTTAGGAAAAAGAATGAGAGGAAAAGTAGCATCACCCAAACATTGCGATAGGCAAGATATGGAGATAAGAAACACTATTGATAACTATTATTGATCCTATCCCACTACACAACATTTTGCTGAATTTTTCCAATACAATAAAAAAAAGCTGCAATAAAATTTGAGATTCAGCAAAATCAGATTATGAAATCTCCAAATCAAAATTGAAAGGATTCAACGTTAACTGACTTGATTAAGCAGTGAAGATCAGTTCAAAGATTCAATACTGGAACTTAGTTGTAGTGAGTACAGTAATTCAATCAAATTATCTTTGACTTAAAAATACCTTCACACAACCCTACATCATAAACTTCATGGCTAGACTTTTCAAAGTTTGATACCTAGCTTTTTAACTTTCTGATTCAATTCCAATTGCATCTTATTTTGATCACTGACCATGTATAAAAACAAAAGGTACCATGTGCATCAGATATCAATCACAGTATGAGCTAGCTCCAAATTGTACTACGAATGATAAATAACTGCCAAATATGACATTCACTCAAAATAATCTATGTAATTTTGAAAGTGATTTTCTGTTATTATTGATTTTATATAAAAGTAAGCAATATAAAATGAGTTGGAGCAGTGGAGTCATCTCCCAGTTTAATCTGGTTCCTGCAACCTGTAGGAGTTTTTATTTTCCAAGAATCAACAGTATTAAGTGACAACAGTGACAAGAAATAATATTAATGGGGACTTCCGGTTTGGGTCTCTTCAGCGACAGACTGAAATCCACAATCATGAGCAGTTTCAATCTGCGCTCGCCACTGGAGTTCCCCGATCTTTTGGATTCGGGGCTGAAGCCACCCCATAGAGGTGGTGAAAAGGGGGAAGATTGCTAGCCGAGTGGAGAGGAGCCGCATCTCTCCTCCTTGACTTGTATAAACTCCCTTTCCCAAAGGCAGTTGCAGCGGTGGTCAGAAATGGCCACCTCAAAGAAGAACCCGACTGGATAAGATTATGCAGGAGGAAGACAAAGAAGAAAGCAGGACAGACCTGGCTAAACAACAGAGAACATGTAAGCAAGGTACCCTGAATCTAAAAGTACCTAGAGCGATACTTCTGAAATAAGATCTTTAAGCGGAGAAGAAGATAAAAAAGGAGGTTAAAATCCTTTTTTTATCTTTATATTGACAATCACAAATAGTATGGAAAGAAATTTATATTAATCTATTTTGACACTAATAGACAGCCTTAAGCTGAAATCTAAGTGTCAAAAGGAGAATAAAGATTTTTTTTCTTGGTCATCTTAAAGCCCTAAAAAGGAGAAGAGTGGAGGCAAAAGGGTACGACTTGGAATAAAGGAAAAATGGAGTGCCACCTAGAAAAATAAAGAGGATTAACAATGAAACTTTGAAAAGACTCCTGAGGATACATTGTAACTGAAATCTTATTAAAAGATACAGTAACCCAAAGAAAGGAAAAGTAAAGGTAACAAGAAGAAACAGTCTGGGATCATTTGGTGATTTTAAAAAAAGTTTTTGGTATTGGTTTTCTTTCTTTTTCTGTTTTTACTTCAAGTCAGTTGGGTGGTTGTTCAAAAGTGTTT